>CM054152.1:48382522-48417522 GCA_028751875.1 Rapana venosa
GAAAAGGGTAAATACTGTTGGGTGTCACAGATAAGAGAACTTCTTTGTGTAGCAGGTTTTAATGTAGTGTGGCTGCATCAGGGTGTCGGCCATGTGAAAACTTTTCTCAATATGTTCAAACAGCGTCTTATTGACATGTTTATACAGGAATGGTCTGGAGCAGTTAAAGACAGCGATTCATACAGGCAATACCGATAATTCAAAACAGTGTTTGAGAGGGAGAAATATCTTACGACTTCTGACGTATACTGCTTTAGAGTTGCACTTGCACAGATTAGATTTGGTCTTCTACCCCTTTACTATTGTTAAGGGGTGGAACATGCATCGCTATAGTGATTCACACCAAAGAAAATCATGCCCCTTTTGCGCATCTTAAATTGAAAATAAAACGCATTTTCTGTATGAATGAATATGTATTCTGATATACAGTCACAAATTTTTAACAGACTCAGTTCAGCTGCCTGTATTACAGATGATCTTAGAGAAAGGGGCATAGGGAGGAAGCTCAAAACAAAAGAGATGGAGAAGGCTCATCAATGTCAAACCTCCCCTGGGAGAAACATGTCAAAAAAGGAAGAAGAAGTTCAGCTACCATATCAATAGTGCTTCAGCTACAAAGTGAGCAGCATAAAGATAATGGTCTAGGCTCATATTCCATGGCATTAAAAACGATCTAGAATTGTGATAGGTGAGGTTTGATATGAAATGTATTCATTATGTGGGTAGACTCCATGATCTCTCTACCCCCTCTTCCGGCGACTTGATATCGATTGTATACAAGAAAATGCAATGATGTAAATGAAATGGCATGGTGATCTAAGATTTAGAAAACAAATAAACAAAACAACAACAATAACCACAACAATAACAGGTGACTGAGGTTTCAACTCAGCCCAATTTCATGACTGATTTGTTTGTACAATGATACTTTTCCCCCTGAATTGTTTTGATGTGTTATTTGACATATTTTACAGTCTATAAAGTTAGAGGTGATGTAATTACAAATGATGGGCTATAACATCTGTCTCTGTCTCTGTTCATGTCTCTATCTCTCTGACTCTGACTCTGTCTGTCTGTCTGTCTGTCTGTCTGCCTGTCTCTGTCTGTCTCTCTCTCTCTCTCTCTCTCTCTCTCTCTCTCTCTCTCTCTCTCTCTCTCTCTCTCTTATATAAGTGCCTCTAGCGGTACTTTATAGTCAGTATTTTCTTGGATGTGTAGATATTAATTTTGCCTTCTGCTTGAAATTTATTGAAAAGATAACACTTTAAAATATGTATTTACCATTTTTAAGTTAGAGTTGCAGCCCCTCAAACTTTTCATTGAAAGAATCGTGAACATGGAAGAGTCTTCACCAGACCCGCACCTAGGTGTCCAGGACATTGCAAATGACACAACTGGAATGCTACATGACTCATGGAACAGAAGCCTTGAAAAATGTAATATAATTGAAAACAACACAAGGGTCTCATGGAATCATCCTGGGAATCTTGTGAGCTGGCAGACAGAGGAACTCGTTTACAAAATTATTGGTGGACTTTTTATTCCCTTGCTCTTCATCCTTGGCACCCCGGCCAACGTCCTCAACATGATGGTGTTTTACAGACAGGGTCTGAAAGAAAGGATCAACTTCTGCCTCTTCTTCCTGGCTCTGATTGACATCCTACATCTCACCCCTGTGTTCATCTTCGAAAGTGAAATGATGTTTAGTTGGACCTTAAGTGATGTACGGAGTGGCACAATCCACCGCTATGTGACAAATAACAATCTGCTTGGCTTCTATGGGTTCGGTTACGGTTCCATGTTGCTGGCTGCCATTATTTCCACAGAACGCTGTCTGTGTGTGTTGTTTCCTTTCACTGCACAGCGCTGTATTCCAACAAAAGTGTTCGCCATTGTTGTTGTGTTTGTTGTCTTCACAGTGAGTTTGCTGCGTTTTGTTGTCACTGCTCAATACCGGTCAGCCTGTTTCTATGAGGTCAGAACTCAGAGAAGATCCTGGCAGTACGGATTTAATAGTGACTACTACAAAAAACACCAGGCTATGCTTGATACTCTGGATGGTATCTTCTATGGATTCTTCTTGTCATTAGGATGTCCAGCTCTTGTTCTGATCACTGCCATCATCACAGCCATCAAACTCGGGCAAATAGTTCGCTGGCGAAGTCAATCATCTTCTAGTATGTCCAGTCCCAAAGAAATTGGCGTCACCAAAATGTTAATATGTCTGTCCATCGAGTTTGTTGTACTGACAAGTCCTCTCATCATTGTGCGGGTAACACGGTTATTTCCGTCTGTCCTAAACACTGGCTATCACTTCAATCTGTACCGCATACTGTTGAACAGTTACACTCTCTGCTTTTACATCAGTTCAGCAGTGAATTTTCTGGTGTATTATTTCACTGGTACAAAGTACAGGGAAACTCTGCATGCTTTGCTGGGCATCAGGAAAGTAGAGAAGCAAACCGATCAGAGCAAACAGACATGTTCATCATCTTCACAGTAATGGATTTTACAGGATTTGACAATCACGTGTAGTTTCTACAGATATTTTTGAATACTAAAATCCTCTTTCTGTGTGTGTGTGTGTGTGTGTGTGTGTGTGTGTGTGTGTGTGTGTGTGTGTGTGTGTGTGTGTGTGTGTGTGTGTGTGTGTGTTATTTTTATCTTATTTTATTCTATTATATCGAGGATAATGGAAGAAGCACTTATGTGTTTTTTTACATCAGTCCCCGTGTATTTGCGGTTTTGTAAATTCTGTTATCTGTTCCCACCGGCACACAGTGGCCTACTCTTACGAAAAGCGAAACAGGATTCAACGTGTGCTCAAGATGTTTTGCGTGCGTTCGCACACGGGACCTCGATTTATAGTCTCATCCGACGGACTTTGGGGAGAGTGGAGTCTGCACTGATGTTAACTCCAGGGGAAAATATCCCCTTGAGCGGGAATCGAACCCGGGTCGTCAGATTGCGAGCGCAATGTTCTAACCACTAGGCTATCCGTCTCCCTGTGTGTGTGTGTGTGTGTGTGTGTGTGTGTGTGTGTGTGTGTGTGTGTGTGTGTGTGTGTGTGTGTGGTGTGTGTGTGTGTGTGTGTGTGTGTCTGTCTGTCTGTCTGTCTGTCTGTCTGTCTGTCTGTCTGTCTGTTTGTCTGTCTCTCTCTCTCTTTGTCTCTGTGTACCTCTCCCTGTCTCTCTTGTCTCTGTCTCCGTCTCTCTGTCTCTGTCTCTCTCTATCTCTTCTGGTTTCTCATATGATTTGCTTTCATCTGTTAATGTTGTGTCCCTCACTGTTGAAAGCTTAACTGAATCAGACCATCTACCAGTTGTTTTGGAATTACAGATTAAGAAAAGTTCAACAGATAATAATTTGAAGGTAAAATTTTGGTTTGTGAGAAAATTGTATGGAATGAAAAATATGAGTGATTATATTACAGTGTTGCAAAGTAAAGCTATCACGGACAAACTGGTTCTAGTCACACATGCTTTGGATAGAAATGTAGACCAAGCCTTAGATAGTTTTTGTAACATGTCTGAAAACTTCTAATAAGTGCATGTTAAAGTCATTTTATACAAACAGGACGAACAATTTGAATGGTTTGATATTGAACGTAAAATGGCAAAAAGGAAAGTAAGAACAAGCTAAACTGTTTTAGAAAGTATAGAACAGATGAAGATAGACTACTACATATAGAAGCAAGAAAAAGGTATAAAAACTTACCGAGAGAGAAAAGACAAAGGTTTAGAAAACAAAAAAACCCAAAATATCTGGCAAAAGAAATGTATAACTCTTCTCAGTTTCGGAACCAGCTAAGAAGTAATCAATAACAATATTATTATAGAAGAGTGGTTTGACCACTTTAACAAATTGCTTCAAAATAGCAATGAAGAGATAGAGCAGAGGGCAATTGAAGCTGACTTATCTGAAGAAAATGACCATGTAATAAACAAACCCATATCAGTAGAAGGAGTCACTCAAGCCATTAGGAAACTCAAGAAAGATAAAGCGTGTGGAATCGATAATATATCTGCTGAAATGCTACAGGCTGGTGGGGAAGAAGTACATTTATTTTTGACAAAACTATTCAATACTATTTTTGACCAAGGCATTTTTCCGCAAGAGCTATTATTATTCCAATATATAAAAAAGGGAATCCTGAAATGGTTGATAACTATAGGGGGATATCCCTACTTAGCATTATTTCAAAGTGTTACACAACTATTCTTAACAAAAGACTGTACACATGGCTAAAAGATAATGATTTACTTTCAGATTCGCAAGCCGGATTTCGCAAAAAGCACTCCACTGCTGATCATACATTGTATGCCACAGTTCAGAAATATTTGAGTAAAAAGGGAAGAAAGTTATACGTTGCATTTGTGGATTTTAGAAAAGCCTTCGACTCTGTTCGACATAAACTTTCAGAATGTATATTATATGATCAAGGGGTTAAAGGGAAATTCTTTGCTTGTTTCGAAGCTATATGTCAATCATTATTCTCGTGCATATTCATAAATCATGAACTCTCAGAAATGCTTGAATGTGCTATTGGTGTACGACAAGGATGTGTTATGAGCCCGACGTTATTTTCCATCTTTATTGATCAGTTAGCACACAGCATTAAAGAAAAGCGTAAGCATGGTACATTGTTATTGCCATATTATATGGAGCTTTTCATATTGCTGTTTGCTGATGATATTGCTTTATTTTCAACTACCCCTATGGGCCTTCAAACTCAACTTAATGTGTTGCACGAATGCTGAAAAAAATTACTCTAAGTGTTAATTCTGAAAAGACAAAAGTAATAGTATTCAGAAAAGGGGTACTTGGGTACGCATGTAAATGGTTTTACACTTCTAAGAAATTAGAAGTGTCTAATAATTACTGTTATTTGGGGTTTAACTTTACAACTATGGTAAGTGTTAAAAGGGGTACTGCACATTTAGCAGCAAATGGGAAAAAAGCAGTTTTACAATTAAATACAGGGTTTCAAAAGTATAAATAGATGACCTCGAATGTATTCTTCAAATTTTTTTACACTAAAGTTCGTCAACATTATTATAATCATATGGGGATGGCAGAGACTAGACCAGGTAGAAGAAGTCCCTGCAAGAGCACCAAATAAGATGGTTTACGGAGAGCTTATAATCGCTCTTGTGTTAGTTGCTTGAGATAGTGGTTAAAGCTGTTACAGATGGATAGGAATAGATTACCATATAAGCTTACTGGATGCTATTTGAATCGGTTAGATCTGGAAAAGATTGTTGGGCTATAATAGTAAGAGAACTTTTATGAGACTGGATTTATTATTGTATGGATGCAGCATGGCGTAGGGGATGAAAAAAAATTGTTGGTGTGCATTTTGAGGCTAATTGATTTGTTTGTCCAGGAATGGGATGGAACCATCAGAGAGTGTAAGAGATGTGATTTATATCGATCATTTAAATCAGTTTTTGAAAAAGACAAATATGTCTGTGATATGGAGACATACTGTTTCCGTGTTGCCATCACCCAGTTGAGATAGAATAACGTAAATCGATACAGTGAGGTGCACAGGATAGAAACTGTCCATTTTGCAAAGACAAAACTGAAAACGAGCACAATTTTATTTTTGACTGCTGTATCTATACAGAGGGGACGGGATAGCTCAGTGGTCGGAGCACTCGCTTTCCCCCAGCCAAGTTAAGCAGCGTCGAGCGTGGTTACCAGTTGGATGGGTGACCGTTTGCGCGCCTTGGCTTCAGTACAGTTCCCCCAGTTCACCCAGCTGTAAATGGGTACCTGCCCTCTTTAGGGTCAGGGAAGGTAAAGCAGCGAGGGAGAGGAGATGGGCGCCGCCCTCAATATGCTGGCCCTAGAGAAGTGAGGTCTCTGACGCCTCGCTCCCCTACGACCTTATAGGTTATGGCACTCCTTTACCTTTACCTTTATCTATACAGACTTGAGGGGTAAATTTCTGTAGGAATCAGTAACTCTTCCTGTACACGTGCTCTTGAAAGCAACCAAATAGAAATGACAGACATAATTTGTCCATATTTATTTTCCATGAAATAAATAGGAGGCTAACTGAAATTCTTTGAAGGCCTCTAAAGAAGATGAAAGTAGTATTTTGTCTGTTTACATTGATGAATTCATATAAAACTTTTATGACTATGAAGATTGTAAATTCATGCCATTTCATAATTATTGTGTACATTTTGTCCTAACATATCGATGTATCGTGGCCAAAGGCTTAAGTACATTAATTAAAATCTTTGAGTTCTTGAGTTATCTTCTGTTGTTCATGAAGTATGACCTTAGCTTTTTCTATTCCTATGCCTGGTGTCAAAGAAAAAAACACCTGCTGGTTTAGCGTGGTCTTTGTATAGCCTGGTGGTTAGAGTGATGCGCTCGTGATCAGACATGATCCAGGTTGGAATCTCGTTCAAGAGGATTTTTCCTCTGGAGTTAACATCAGTGCCGACTCCACTCCCCCTAGAATTCCTTCGGATGAGACTATAAACCGTGGTTCCGTGTGCAAACGCACGCAGAACATCTTGCGCACACGTTAAAACCCGTTCCGCTTTTTGTAAGAGTAGCCCATTGTGTGCCGGCGGGAGCGGATGACAAATTTTACAAAACTGCACAAAATGTGAAAAGACAACGAGTGCTTATTCCATTATTCTTGAAATAAAAGAATGAATAAATAGATAAATAATTATCTAGCTGTCTTTATTACTGATATGATTGTCGAATTGATATCATTGTTGGAAAAAACAAAACCCCTACAGGATGCCTTAATCTAGATTGCGCTGGCTCCCAAAAGAGAGATCATAATCGAAGTATTTGAGAAAAGGAACTGATTTAAACAAAAAAGAAAATATTTCTACAATCGAACACAGAATATGAAAAAGCAACCATGAAGCAGTCGAGGTGATTTAATACAGTAAGCAGGCAGACTTTTGTTGCAGGCACCGAAAGAGCCACACGTTTCTGATCTTTAGACATTCAATAACATAAACTGCCAGATTCACAATTAGTTCCTTAGAGAGAGAGAGAGAGAGAGAGAGAGAGAGAGAGAGAGAGAGAGAGGAGAGAGAGAGAGAGAGAGAGAGAGAGAGAGAGAGAGAGAGAGAGAGAGAGAGAGAGAGAGAAGTGAGAGAGAGAGAGAGAGAGAGAGAGAGAGAGAGAGAGAGAGAACTCTGAACTTGGACATAATTTAATTGTACATGGGCTTTAAGCCACAATACATCAAAAGGGAGTGAGGGAGGGGGCACAATGGAAAAGAACTGCGATTTCACAAACACAACTTCATACAGAATTGAATCAGATAAACATTTGCACTCCTATGTACCTACACATCTTCCCCTGTCAGCAAATGAGGGGTTTCCTTTGGTATCTATGTAAACTTAGTCATTGCATTACGATCACCAGGCATCAACATAGCTAATGAGACGAACCATCATGAGAACATTGATCATGTGACATAAATCTAACTGTGAACAGTCCAAGTTGTCAACGCGACTAATAATCCTGCAGTGTCGTTAAATACATTAGACGCGATTGACCATTCATTTTCGGATTACAACACCCTATCTGGTTTAAGAATAGTCAGCAAAACATTAGATAACATATTCTTCTCATTTACAGTGATCAGACAGTTTACAGCAACACAGAAAGCTTTAAAAGAAAAAAACCGAACATTTCATATTCAAAGAAGACACAAACTTAACTAAAGACAGGGAAATAAACACCCAAATGACCGAACTACAATATCAACTTTGTCCTGCGATTGAAAGCATGAAACACATGTCTAGATAAAAAATTTTTTTTATCTCTGAGTGACATTTTTGGCTCTGAGCAGCACATTCAAAGGAAGAGTAACAAGATCATCATTAAGGAATTTTTATTCCTCGATCGTCATATGTATTGTACATATACATAAAATGTTGTTCATTTTTACTTAGTTCCACCTTGCCAACACGGGAATATTTGTTGTTCTTTAGTTCATATAATTATTGTACTGTAATGTTAAATTTGCAGTAACTACTGACCTTTCCAACAGTCTGTCAACACCAATAGCTGCACACACCCAAAACCAAAAACTAGAAAGATCCTGTCACTCATACCATAGATATTCCACGTAAAACACAGAGCGATTTTGTACACTCCATCACTTGTTTACATCCGGAAGCTCCCCAAGAGAGAGAGAGAGAGAGAGAGAGAAGAGAGAGAGAGAGAGAGAGAGAGAGAGAGAGAGAGAGAGAGAGAGAGAGTGCATATATATATTATAATATATATATATATATAGGGGACGGGATAGCTCAGTGGTCGGAGCACTCGCTTTTCCCCAGCCAAGTTAAGCAGCGTCGAGCGTGGTTACCAGTTGGATGGGTGACCGTTTGCGCGCCTTGCTTCAGTACAGTTCCCCCAGTTCACCCAGCTGTAAATGGGTACCTGCCCTCTTTAGGGTCAGGGAAGGTAAAGCAGCGAGGGAGAGGAGATGGGCGCCGCCCTCAATATGCTGGCCCTAGAGAAGTGAGGTCTCTGACGCCTCGCTCCCCTGCGACCTTATAGGTTATGGGACTCCTTTACCTTTACCTTATATATATATATATATATATATATATATATATTCAGAGCTCTGGTACACACATATACACACACAGGGACTGGATGCAAAAAAGCACATGAAGCTTTATATATAAAAACAGAAAATATATTATTTATATATATTATATATATATATATATATATATATAATATATATAATATATTATTATATATATATATATAGAGAGAGAGAGAGAGAGAGAGAGAGAAGAGAGAGAGAGAGAAGAGAGAGAAGAGAAGAGAGTATTATATAGTGTGTGTGCCTGCGTGCGTGCGCGCGTGCGTGTGGGTGGGTGGGTGGGTGGGGTTTTGTGTTTTAAACAAAAAGTAGTAAATGTGAATTACAATGATTTTCCTCGTTTCAAATGACATTTTTGTCGAGTAAAGCTCTGGGTAGGAGAGATGTAAACTTGTGCCCTGGGTCGTTTTCTTGACAAACATCAAATCAAAATCTATTTTCGATAGTAGACTACAGCTGGGGGAGACTGACAGGTACAACTTTCTTCAACTTACCATCCTAGAGAACAACAAATCTGAATAATATGTAGTTTTTGATGATCTATCCCTCACAAAATATAATTCATCGGTATTTGAAACCTTCAGGCAATGTGACTACCATTATGGTTATGTTGCCTGGGTGTTAAAAAACCCTACAAATTCCCTATTGATATGTTTTATTATGTCATGGGTCAAAGCTCTGCTCATAGTAAACTGTACATGCAGGGATTTTATTAAATTATACGTGCATGTTTATATTAAACTGTACCCGCAGGGTCTATATTGAACTATCCTGCGGGTTTATAGAGAACAGGGTTTATATTAAACTATATCTGCAGGGTTTATATTGAACTATACCGCCAAGGTTTATATTGAACTATACCGCCAGGGTTTATATTGAACTATACCGCCAAGGTTTATATTGAACTATACCGCCAGGGTTTATATTGAACTATACCGCCAGAGTTTATATTGAACTATACCGCCAAGGTTTATATTGAACTATACCGCCAGGGTTTATATTGAACTATACCGCCAAGGTTTATATTGAACTATACCGCCAGGGTTTATATTGAACTATACCGCCAGGGTTTATATTGAACTATACCGCCAAGGTTTATATTGAACTATACCGCCAAGGTTTATATTGAACTATACCGCCAGGGTTTATATTGAACTATACCGCCAGGGTTTATATTGAACTATACCGCCAAGGTTTATATTGAACTATACAGTATACCGCCAGGGTTTATATTGAACTATACCGCCAGGGTTTATATTCAACAGGGTTTACACTGAACTATACCTGCAGGGTTTATATTCAACAGGGTTTATATTCAACAGGGTTTATACTGACTGAACCATGCCTGCAGTTTATGCTTAGTCTATCTGCAGGGGATATATTGAACAGAGATTATATTGAACTAACCAATCCAATCCTGTTGTTTATATCCCCGCTGAACACAGAGGCCATGTCAGGGCTGTCACATCGTCAACTTTTAAATCTCAGATTAAAAATGTGCAGCTATAGATTCAAACAGGGTATAAAACCAACTCTACTGTCCTTTCTTTTATCAACGCCCTGGCCAACCGTACAGATCAACCCAGCACGGGCACCGCTTTGTGGGAAAAACCACATCAACCACACATACCCGAATCAGAGGTAATTTATGTTCATTGCATGATGATCAATGATAATGACGTAATGCTGCTGCTATGGAAGTGCATATGCTTTGAGACTACTTGGCATGGTTGTACTCTTCACTTAAAATATCCCCGAGAGATACGGACACCTGCAGGTAATTTGAGCAGCACTCGCATTCGTTAAGGGGATGAAGCTCGACTGTGTAGTACCAGTCTACCTAATGAGCCTACAGTACACTCACTCTGGGTAGGAGCCGGCCGGAGTCCGAAAAAATCTCTTATGGCTTATTATGACATGGGATTCGAACCCGCGACCTTCCAGTCCAAAATCCAAGGAACTAACTAACCACAGAGCCATGGCGGCTGTTTATCAAAATATTTTTGGTTGCATGCTTTCTTGTACCTTTTTTCCAGAAATAGGTCTCAGTACTGAATAAACCATAGTCACTTGGATGTAAGAACCATATCATGTGCACTTACAACAAGGATGCCCCTTTTCTTCCTTAGCATTTGTTTTAGCTGCTGAAATTTTGGCAATCAAACTTGGAAACAGTCCGATAGTACGGCTTAAAGCTCCATATAGTGGCCAAAGACAAAGTGTTAGCAGATGACACAACTTTATTTATTAAGGATAACATTAACATATCATTGGAGATCTTGTCATCATTTCAAAGATTCTCTGGTCTGAGGCTGAATGCCTAAAAGACAACGCAATCAGACTGGGGAAAGCAGCCAATTGAAGAAAATCTGCCATTTGCACTGGTGGAGAAAATACAAAATTTGGGCATTTTCTTTGAAAACAGCAAGCTGGAAAATATATATGGAAGAACATTGGTGCAAAGGGATTGAAAAAATTAAAAACAAAAATAAAATACCAGAACAAGTGTGATCTCAGTATCCAGGGTAAAATAACTGTACTCAAAACATTTTATATAAACCAGTTTGTTTATGTTATGCAATTTGTTGGGCCTTCATACATTGTTCTATATAAAATCAATTCTATATTGTACAAGTTTGTCTGGCTAAAAAAACAGACAGAGTAATAGAAAAGCTTTTGAAAAGGTAGAAAGGAAAGAAATGGAATCTGAACTATCATAATGGTTGTCACTCTCCTGAAGAGAGTATGCATAACCCCCACACCCACTCCCCCTCTAACTTACTTCCCGACAACACCACCTCAGAACATACAGATTAAAGTAACAGATTTTACTGTTTCAAGATTTCATAGCAAATAAAATCAATTACACTAATTCCCAATTCAGACCACACACTAGTTTTGAATGTGTTACTCCCCAAACACCCTTCCCCCAACGTCCTCAGACCGGCTTGGATTAATCATACACTCCACAGTCTTATTAAGCTTTCCCCCAGCCAAGTTAAGCAGCGTCGAGCGTGGTTACCAGTTGGATGGGTGACCGTTTGCGCGCCTTGGCTTCAGTACAGTTCCCCCAGTTCACCCAGCTGTAAATGGGTACCTGCCCTCTTTAGGGTAAGGGAAGGTAAAGCAGCGAGGGAGAGGAGATGGGCGCCGCCCTCAATATGTTGGCCCTAGAGAAGTGAGGTCTCTGACGCCTCGCTCCCCTACGACCTTATAGGTTATGGGACTCCTTTACCTTTACCTTTACAGTCTTATTGTGCTGACACTGGAGCGTTAGAGCTCCCGGGCTGCTGTGGTCCCCCCTCAGCAATGAGCATGGGTTGTGGGGAAAGGAGATGGGGTCAGGGAGAAGGACAACGGGCACACTGGAAAGGGAGAGTACACACTTGCTGGGGACGCTCTCCGGGACAGGCCAGGCAGGAGCCTGACCAGACCTGACGTGACTCCACTGCTGGAACCTGCAACAGGCACATACTTGCCGTTCCTAAGCATATGCCGGTAACTAGGGCTATGACACATAGCATTCATTATTTCCCTTGCGTCCCTCCAGGCAAACAAGTTGTCTGTCCCTTTTAAACCAAAAACGATTTCTACTTTGTCCTCCCAAAGAACCTTGAGGTCGGCTTCTTTTCAATGTAAATGAAACTGGCTTTATTTCTAAATGATTTGCATTCAAATTAAATTAATGGAAAATACCTTAAAAACAATATACCAGAGAAGAAAATTGACCTCACATCAGTAATAATCGACCAACATTACATTTGTCTATTGCACAAAATTAAACTTAACCACAAAATCACTTAGAACTTTATAGTATCAATCCATATTTAACAATACTGAGATTGTTCCTATACAGGCTTAAAAGCTCCCTCCAGACAAGAAGCATTCGTTATGAGTAAATACATTTCCGTATTCTGTACGAGCGATCCCATCATTACATAATATGAAAATGACAAACATAAGAAACGTTCCGTGAAATAGTATTTCTCACAATCACGCAGAGCCTACCAACACCATCACCCAATAATACTACCACGACCCGACAGAACATTGTCACCAAGACACTCCAAAACACAATAAATAAATATCATTACCGAAACTAACCATGACTATTGACCCTCACCTGCCACAGGAAGGAAAACGGATGTACTTCTGCACCCAGGGCTCATCATCATCATTAACCATTACACCCAGTGGTGTGTAGGGCAGCAACAAAGCGCTTCCACTCCTGTATCCTGGGCCAACCTAGTCACTATTCCACTATTCCAAAAGTCCTCCTCCACGTTGCTTTTGGTCTTCCTTTCTTTCTCCTTCCTTCTGGTGCACCCAAGGGTGGATGCTGACAAAACAGAACCAAGATCCCCAGGAGTCTGGCCCTCTGCAAGGCGCACAGCTCCCTGGTGCTCTCCCAGTGCAGACCCAACACTGAAAGCCCCCAACACCGGCGCGGGAACGGTGACCCGTCTCCTCTGACCAGAAGACTGACTCTCCGCGATTCAAGTCCTCCTCCTGTTTAATACTACAGCCACACAGCTGAAAATCCAGAACCTCACTCACGACCAGGAACTTAACGAGAAACACACCAGCATGCGAAAGTGCCAGAGAAGAGGGAATGAACGACCAGAGGACACACACACACACACACACGCACGCACGCACGCACGCACGCACACACACACACACGCACGCACACACACGCGCGCGCACACACACACACACACACACACACACACACACACACACAGCACGCACACGTACGCGCGCACGCGCACTAGGACACAAAATAGAACTGTAACAGAAACATGCGAACAATGGTCGAATTCCCTACACTTTTACCTGTAATAGAGAAGCAAGTTAAGCAACCCAAGGAAACAAGAAAACTGGTGAACCATACCTCAGTGGCACATGCAAAAGATAGCCAATGAAAGTACAATATTTTAAATAAACTTTAGATTAAAATACGTGAACCACCTTGGAGAAACAAATAACTTTTGGAAAGAAGCTCTTACTACCTACCTAGACAGCAAAGCGATTTATCAGTCTGAAGAAGTTAACCACACTAACTTTCACTCCCAGCTTCGCTTCCGTAATTCTTTTAGAAAGTGAGGGAATGGCAAAGTAAAGGTAAAGGTAATGAACAAATGAAGGATTTAATTCATGAAAATGAGATATAGACCATTGTCTTTAGAAGAATTACTTTATTCAAGACTGTACCGGACAAGACAAGACAGGGCAAGCATAGTCTTTGAGTACAAGGCTTAACTCTATTCCGAAATCTTGGATACAGTAGATTCAACAGGGTGAAATTGAAATCAAGTCTCAGACCAGTCCAGTTGCTGTAGTTTGACAGATACTAACTGCAGATAAGGAAAGAGTTTAGCCATCTGCATTTTTTTTTGGATAAGAAAATACGAGCCCATCTGGATAAATCAGCATGGAACAGAGAAGCAGCAGTTACCACGGAAACTAGACCGTGTTGCACTGGAAAATACTACACATTTACCCTACTAACATTTTGTTAAGTAATATGAAAGAAACAGACACCAGTAATTGCTCATACTGTATAAAAACACCACCGATTTCATTGAGCATTTTCCCAGTGACTGTCCAGCCTTACAGGAAATATGGAAACACACTGAACAAATAATTCTCTTAGAAACATGTTTCTTTAAACTTTCGAGGACAGTCAAATTATCTGGTATCGAAAGATCGACACTTTATCAACCAACTAATACTAATCGGTACTAACATCTTCAAAAATTACACACTTCTGTTGCCTTTACCGTCCACCTCCCAACCGTAGAAACAATTTGACATCTTCAGTTTTCCACCATGAGTTTCAGTCACTCCTTGACCATTACAGCCTCTCTCCCCAAAAACTTATAATTCTTGGAGACTTTGACTTCCACTTTGACAACCAGTCATCTCCTGATGTTAAGCATCTTTCTCTTTCTTTGTCAAATCACTCTCTTTCCCAGCTTGTAAACGAGATAAGGTCACATTTTAGACTGGCTTAATACCGATGTTTCACAAGGTCTAGTCACATCTAAGTCTGCATCTGTCACTGACGAACTGCTCTCCGATCATTCTGCCATTCTTTTCTTTATCTAGATTGCAAAGCCTATCAGAAAGAAGAAGTGCATCACCTGTTGCAACCTCAAGGCCATGGATATTCAAACTTTTCTTTCCCAAGCTGCCGAACGCCTATCACAAATCCCTGACCATACTGACCCTCCTAAACACTACAATACCGTCATCAGCCAACTTCTATGATAAGCATGCTCCTCCCATTGACCATCTCTTTCCTGATATGTCATGTGCACCATGGTACAACCGTGACATCCTGGTCCCAAAACGCAAACGCCGACAACTAGAGCGGCGATGGCGAAAAACAAAAACTGAAATAAACAAACAGTTTCTTTGTAAACAAACAAACAAAGTAAAAAACGTAATTCATTCAGCAAAAACAAAGTATTACTCTTCTCAAGTTCTTGATGCCACGTCTATGAAATCTCTCTTTTCCCTCACATCCACTCTTCTTGGATCTGTGAAGGCCAGCCCTCTGCCTTCTATTCATGACCACTCTGAACTTCCTTCTATATTTTCTGCTTTCTTCTCTGACAAAGTCCGCAACATTCGCTCCAGTTTGGATCAGATTCCTTTCCAGCCTGCAACTTCTGATCCCCAATTCTCTGGCACTCCTCTCCTTTCCTTTCATCCAGAAAGTGAGAAAGAAATCGAGAAAATTCTGAAAGGAATAACTATAAAATCATGTGATCTTGACCCCATTCCTGCTTCTCTTTTCGCACAGTGCCTACCACAACTTACCCACTATCACGAACTTGTAAACTTATCTCTTGTTTCAGGAAATGTTCCTTCAGCCCTCAAAACTCCTATAGTCACACCTCTACTAAAAATCATGACCTTGACCCCAACATTCTGAAGAACTATAGACCTGTTTCCAACCTATCTTTTATCTTTAAAGTCTTTGAAAAAGTAGTTCTGAAACAGCTCAACCACCACCTTCTCTCCAACAGTCTCCTTCCTGCGTTTCAGTCTGCCTATTGCGTCAACCAAAGCACCTAAACTACCCTTGTCCACACCTTAAACACACTTCTACTCGCTTCTGACTCGGGAGAAAATCTCCCTTCTCAGTCTACTTGACTTATTTGCAGCCTTCGACACTATTGACCACTCTTTTCTTCTCTCCCGTCTTCAAAAAACGTTTGGTGTTACTGGTACAGCCCTTACCTGGTTTAGTTCATACCTTACCGACCGATTCCAGACAGTCGAAGTAAATAAGATTCAGTCAGTACCTGCCAGACTGGAATGTGGAGTTCCGCAGGGATCTGTTCTGGGCCCTGTTCTTTTCACCCTCTACACTGCTCCACTGTCACGAATAATTAACCGCCATCAGATCAAACATCATTTTTATGCAGATGACTCTCGGATTGTAAGAAGCGACACTCCTGAAAATTTGCCTTTTCTCTTGACAAATATTGCCCACTCCTTTCAAGATATCCAAAATTGGATTATCCAGAACAAGTTACAGCTAAATGCAGATAAAACGGAAACCATGCTTGTAGGGACCAAACACAAACTCTCTTCCATTACAACAGCTTCAATACAATTTGGCAATGCATCAGTCCACTGCTGTGAAGTATCTAGAGGTAATTATTGACAACACACTCTCTATGCAAAAATTCCTCACCCAGACTTGCCAGTCATGCTACTATCAATTACGGAGTATTAGTGCAATCAGAATGTACCTGTCCACAAATGCAACATCCAAACTCGTTACATATCTCATTCTTTCACGTTTGGACTATTGCAATTATCTTTTGGCTGGTCTGCCAGCATTATCTATCCACTCCCTTCAACGTATTCAAAACTCTGCAGCTCGACTAGTCCTCAGAAAGAAAAAAAATCTGCGCACATTACCACTCCTCTCTTGCGATCTCTCCACTGGCTGCCTGTACCACTTTGAGTAAACTATAAGATCAGTGCCCTCTGTTACAAATGTCTCCACAAAACAGCACCCTCCTACCTCTGTGAATGTCTTAACCTGTACACTCCTTCTCGATCCTCCGCTCTGCTTCAGATACCTTGTCCTTACGAATACCTAGATTCAACCAGTCCACCGTTGGCCGTTGCTCTTTAGGCCTATTTCTGGTCCATCGATCTGGAATGACCTCCCTCTCTCTCCTCGCCAAAAGCCTTCTTATGACACTTTTGCATCCAGTCTCAAGACTTGTTTATTTAAAACCTAAGATTTTCCTCTTCTACTTCATCTCATAGCTTTTCCCTGCCTTCAACAACCGAGATTCTATCGCCCTGTCAGGGTGTGTGACCTGTGTATGTGTGTGACCTGTGTATGTGTGTGTGTGTGTGTAATTTTTATTTATTTATCTATTCATTCCTTTATATCGAAGATAATGGAATAAGCAATTATGTGCTTTTTTACATCCACTCCCCGTGTGTATGCGGTTTTTAAAATTTTGTCATCCGTTCCCACCGGCACGCAATGGCCTACTCTTACGAAAAGCGGATCAGGATTTAACGTGTGCCCAAGATGTTCTGCGTGCGTTCGCACACGGGGCTGCGGTTTATAGTCTCACCCGAAAGACTTTTGGTGAGAGTGGAGTCTGCACTGATGTTAACTCCACTGATGTGTGTGTGTGTGTGTGTGTGTGTGTGTGTGTGTGTGTGTGTGTGTGTGTGTGTGTGTGTGTGTGTGAATGTATAATTTGTTAATTTCATTTGTGAACGGTTGCATACATGTGAATGATTTGAATGCAAGCGCTTTGATTTGTTTGTTTTACAAGACTCAGCGCTATATAAATTCCATCTCATCATCATCATCTTCATTATTATTATTATTATTATTATTATTTGAAAACATATATGATTGTATGATTATTACTTACAGAATGAGGTTAGTGTATCACCCCCCCCCCTCTTTGGTCTTTTTTTCGTTGTTATCTTAAAGAAGACGAAAAAAGAAATAGGAATTAAGGTATCTACTTAAAATAGTACATGCAGGTAAAAAGAACAAAGTAAATGTATTGTTTCTTCCTTTTACTTATGCGTTTGTCTAATGGTAGATGGTAGAAGTGTCAGTTATGCTGCTTGTGTCAAGGTGGTTTTCTCCTAGGCTGGTGTGCTGGGCATGACTTGCGCATGAGGAAGTATATAGGGAAATCAACAACGAAAACACTTGTGTACCAACATTTAGGTTTGCCCACAACATTGCAATTGTGTCCTGTGTAGTGCTGTGTTGGCCATATAAACCCCACATGTTTAAACTAAAGGACTTTCTTGATCCCGACAGTTCCTATTGCGTATGCCCATATCCCCCTTTAAGCAGGTCTAGCCAGTTATACTCGCTGAATACACCCATGACTCTTAAAGGCAGTTTATCTACTGACGTCCTATGAGAATACCGGCCCAGTGAGGGACAGGTGGCCTGGATGTTGTGTCCAGTGTGGTAAGTATACTAGCCAAACATAAATTCGGTAACATTTTATTTTTGGCTATACATACTGTACCATATAGGATCACAGCAATTTTTTTTTAAACTGGGCCTTAGATGCATCTACGTCAGAAAAGGCTGAAGACCGAATGGCAAATGTTAGCCATCCCAAACACCTTCCCACAGAACCGTCTACCCAGTCCAATCCAATCCTGTTGTTTATAGTGCCGCGGACCACAGAGGCCACATCAGGACCAGGACTGTCACCTAGTCAAGTTTTAACTCTCAGATTCAAACTGTGCAGCTATATACAGATTAAAACATGGTATAGAACAAACTCAACTGTCATTCCCTGTATCAATGCCCTCGTCAACCATAAGAGTCAACCCAGGACGGGTACCGCGTTGTGGAAAAACCCACAGCAACCACATCTAAAAATTTCAATGAGATAAAATACAAACGAAAATCCTTAAAACAACCTTGTTCTTAGTGACCAACAATAACACTTTCACTCATATCAGATGGAGAAAACCTGATTTTCTCAGGAAGTTAAAAATGATGTCTGGTGGAAAATTACGAAGGGGATCTTTAGGGAGTTTGCAGTAAAATGCTTGTGCTTAATATCCTGGACATTTAAACACTCCAGAAGCAGATGCTTGATGGTTATCCGCACATCACAAGTCACACACCATGGGGTTCCCTCTCCTTTCAGCAAATGAACGTGGGTGATATGAGAATGACCCGTGTGTAGCCTGGTGAGCACTGTTGCTTCTCTTCAGTTTTTGACACAGAGGGAGAACTTCTTTTAGGTTAGAGCTAATCTGGTAAAGTTTATTGTCTGCGTATGGCACAGTAGACCTAGAAAATTACCTCTTGGTGGCAACCTGACGAGTCGGCCAACCATTTCGTCGGCCCAAATGCCCACGTGCCCTGGGATCCATACTAAAAGAATGTCACACCTGTCCCATCTCACGGAAGTATACAATTCGTAGAGCTCCTAAAGCTTACAATTATTTATGTTCCTACAAGCAACAGCCTCCAGAGCTGAGAGTGGATCCGCACAAACAAAGAAGCCTTTCTCTCCAGAACATCTGAATGAGTTTAAGGGAAAAAACAAGAGCACTAAGTTTGGCAGTGTACACTGAGCTGTCCAAAGACAAGTGCTCAGAAAGCGCGGATCTCTTGATGGTGGGACAGCAGGCAGTGCAGGCCACCCCCTCCTTGGACTTGGAGCCATCTGTGAAAACACTTGTGTAGGATGGGTAAGACAGACATAACTCTTGGAAAAAAGACCTTGAAGCTGGAAACATCCTGTCTATGAGCAGAAAGATCAAACTGGGCCACTGGGGCATCTATGGAAATTGGGGGAAGTTGCATATAGCATCTAAATCAATACCCATCCCTTAAGGATCAGGAAGGATCCGAATACCCATAGAGGGATGTAAGAGGAAGATTTCTCGAACTTAGCCTGAAACTGGGGGTTGAGAACACAATTGTAAGCAGAGTTGTTGAACTCTGAATCCAGTTTCATGTAGTAGTTCAGAGTCAGCTTCAGATGGTGGTTCTTCAAGAGGGTTCTCCCGCTCCCTCATACAGACTATACACAGGTGTCTCTTTTAATGCTCCCAAACAGATTCTGAGGCCCTGGTGGTAAATGGGGTCCAGAAGTTTCAGGTATGAATGTATCACCGATCCATTGAAAGCTATAGTCCAATTTGGAGCGCATGAGTGCCCTGTAGATATGCAGCAGTGTCTTTCGATCAACTCCCCTGTCAGTATGGGTGATCACCTGCAGGATGTTCAGGGCTCTCTGACAAAACGTTCTCAGGTGTTGGATGGGACTTATGGAGTTTAATCTCTGATCGAAAAATGATTCCTAAGAGTTTAGCCTCAGTCACTGACAGATGGTGGAATTTCCCAGGTCAATAACAGGGTCAGGAAAGAGTTCTCTGAACTTGTTAGTGGAGTGGATACACTTTGTCTTTGTGGCAGAAAACTTGAATCTGTTATCCTTTGATCATTCCTGTGCCTGTGCCTTGTTAACACAGAATTGTAGCTGTCTCTGAACTCCCTCAAAAGTTCTGCGTGTGGCATAAAGAACAAAGTCATCCACAAAAAGAGAGCATTCTACACCCTGGTGGACTGACTTGACAATGTTTAGTTTTAACGTTGAAGAGAGCGGGAGACAGGATGCTCTCCTGTGTGACCCCCATCTCCTGCTCCTGCTCAGACAGTATGGACACAACCCACACCTGAAACCGCCTCTATGCCAGAAAGTTGTCCAAGAACAATGGCAGATGATCATGAAACCCCAAATCCCGCAGTTCAACAAGATGGCATACTTTTTCTAAATAAAAAAGACAGTGACAACATACTTCTTATTAAAAAAGGCATTTATGGACAGTTTCCAGGCAGACCAGATGGTCAATGGTGCCACGATTCTTTTGGAAGCGGCATCGTTCCTTTGTCAGAAGGCCCTTCGTTTCCAGATGTCACAACAGATGGTGGTTGACCATCTTTTCCAGAAACTTGCAGACACAGCTGGTCATGCTATGTGTCTATAGTTACTGGCATCTTTGAGATCCTTTACCAGGTTGAAGGATGGGGATGACACAAGCTATCTTCCATGACAGAGGAAAACCCCCAGTTATTAACACTAACACCCTCATTGATCACTTTTACACTACTTTAACCCTTTACCATTCGCATTTCTTACAGAGAAACTATCTGTAGTATTCGAAAATTTACGCAGTTTTTTTTTAAGAGAATAAGGTACCTCAAGTACACATAGTGCTGTACAGTTACCATTGTTTGCAGAGCAGTCGTATTTGGCCAAAGTATTTATATGATGTCATACTTTGTTCTGCACCCCAAGATGTGTGTCCTACCTACATGTGTCATGCTGCTGTCCCCTCTTTGTCACCAAATACAGGTAACATTGCAGTGACATCATGCTGTTAGTGTACAACTACCCTCTAACATGCGCAATATACGTATGTGATTTAAAAAAAATAAGTGTGGTCCTGCCTGAATGTGTCCTCCATCGCATCCACCGTCATGGTAATCCAATCGAACATTCACACTTGTCACAAAATTACTGTCACCAAGTCTACATTTTCTCAGTGGAAAGTATTCAAATATATTGAAAATGACGTTGACTAATGCGCATATATACATTATTTACAAATATATGCTCACCCTACTATTTACAAAGACACTAGTGTATCCTTCACCAATAATCAGTTACATGGCTGTCACAATGCAGGTGTCACAGCCCAGTGTGCGTCCAGGTGTGTTGGCGTGTTTCGGAGGTGAAAATACTGATTAATTTTGAGAAATCTGGATTTCGTCATAATATTACTGATCAGTGACTCAGAAAATCTCAAATCAGTAGACCAGTAGAGATGAAGCTTTGGCAAATGCTTGATCCCCATCATGATCAAAACTGACAGGTAAGCCCTAATTTCCTCAGGTGTTGTTTCTGTCCATAATGGATCTATGACTAAGCCTTTCACAGCGATCTTTTGCCTGGCATGATTGTTAGTTTCATCTGCTATAGTTTGAAAAAAATGTTGGGGCACAAACAAAACAAAGTAATCTAAGGGCTTGGCATTCAGTGGGAGAGTTTGTGCCGGCCCAGTCGGCAGCGTGAAGTCTTGCACTGTGCAAGGCACTTGTGCGCTGCGCCATGTCGTCTGCTATGAAGCGAACGGAATGTTATCCTCAGCATCACTTTCCGACTCACTACCTTCTCCTATTTCATCTCTTTCTTCTACATCTACTTCAACATCGGATTTATCATTTATTCTCTTTCGAACTGTTCCACTTGAGCCAAATAGCTTCAATTTCCACATCAGTATATTCCTCCCAAATCGTATGCTCAATCTTTGCTGCCATTTTTAGCTACAAGAAAGCTGGGAAAGACAAAGCCAGTCACTGGCCAATTTCTTGTGAATGGGAGGCTGTGTAGCACTGAATTTGGTTCCAATTCCTTCCTTAGTTTATGCTGACCTCAGTGGAATGTTCATTCATAGTGTGTGTGTACTAGGTAGAGCTTAGTGCATGAGGGAAATTCCCCACTAGGCTGAAATGACGTCCGGCGGGCTGCGGCCGGTATAAATAGATGCTGGCGAGCGGGCAGCGGTGGGCTACGGCGGGTAAAAATGGGAAAGGGTTAAAGACCAACATAGTAGAAACATGCTGAGTTCATACAGGTCAGTTTTCCAGCTATCAATATTCTATTTGTTTTACATGGTGGAAAAAAGGAATAAAGATATCCAAATCAGGACACAAGAAGATATCTTACTTTCATTTATGGTAAACTCCGCTCAAACATAGACATGTTTATCAGATTACAATTCCAGACAATGGTATTAACTATTTGACAGAAACATTTATAGCTATTTATGGCATAAATGCTCCATTTATTAAGAATAAAATATGTCATGAAACCTTCATGGTTAACATAAGAAATTGAAACTGAAATGAATCAAAGATTTTATTTATTAAAATCAAAGCAAACAGATGAATATAAAAAGCAAAGAAACAAAGAGAATTCAGTGAAGCATAAAGCCAAAATAAAATGTTTCCAAGATTTGCTGCCTTCAGCCCAAAATCCAAAAACAATTTGGAAAGCTATTAATACCTTGACTAATAATAATTTAAGACATAACATAAAAGTCATAAAAGATAATCAGCAGAAAACCTTAACTCTCACTTTGCAAACATAATTTCTGAATTTATAATATCTAGTGATCGAACAAAAACAAACAAGCTAATCGAATTAAAACATTACTGCTCATCAAAAAGCATTTCTTCCGAATTCATCATACCCCCAATAACAGTAACAGAAGTGCTTATCAGCTTACTCAAATTAAAACAGAATCAAGAGACCTTGACAAAATCGATAGTAAAATTCTGAAACAAAACGTGCACTATGTTTATGCTATAACTAATACTCTAAACACGAACGCACACCCCCCCCCCCCTCCCCAACACAAAGGAGGTCGATTCCATACTCTTTTGTAGACTTCTGTAAAGCCTTTGATTGTGTAGATAGAGGAAAGTTGTTTTTTTTTGTTATTACCTAAAGGTATTCATGGAAAAATGTTTTTGACGCTACAAAGTATGTATGAAAGAATGAAAGCAGCTGTTAAAGTAGGTAACAAAATTACAGAGTATTTTGACTGCTTATCTGGTGTGAAACAGGGATGTATTCTCAGCCTCTTGTTCTCAATGTGTTTTTTCCGAACTAGAAATTTTTCCACACTCCTTAAGGAAGCCCATTCCCACGCTAACTACTTTTCCGACAACAACAAAAAACATAGAAGGAAAAGTTGTAAGGTTTTACAGTTTCAACATTTCATACAAATAAATAAATCAAAGACAGAAATTCAAATTTAGCAATATTTTGACTGTCATGATTCGAGATTTTGTTGCCCCCAGATCAAAAGCACTAATATTTTAAAGGTGAATACACTTCCGTACTCTGTATTATTGATTTTAATATCACATTATGTAAGAGTTTTAAAAAGAAGACGTCTCCCGTACAAATATATGACGTTTCCGAGCCCTGTTCCCACTCAGCTCATTTCAATCTTCCTTCCATAGCCATACTCACATTTGTTGCTCCGCATCCTCAGGGTCAAAAGTCCACAGGGTGCCCATCAATATCAGGCCGCCGTGGGGCCACCAGTCAGAGGGGCCCTGCACTGCTGTGGGGTCACTGTGGTGGCGTTCAGTGGTGCCTGTTCTGAGCTAACATAAGCAGGACACCACCTACTAAGCCCCCTACTAACGACAGTATTAGTTCAGTTGCAGAGCCAGACTCAGTGGATCATCCATCCGAGGTGGCGACCACCACAACGTCCCTCCAAAGACCGTCCCCCGTGAACCTCCACCCCCAAAACTTTGACTCAAACTTCACCACAGGCACCGAAGTTTATGGGAAAACCGAATATGAGGTCATCATGAGACCAGAAAAAAACAGGGCCACCAAATCAGAGGCAATTTTTATCATTGCATGATGATCGCTGATAATGAGGATAATGTAATGATGCTGCTATGGTAGTGTGGCTACTTTACTTGACAGGGCTGTACTCTAAACGCTTACTTTCATAATACATCCCGTCATCAACCGGGCCGAGAGATACAGTCACCAGTTTTGGTCAGGTGATTTAAGCAACACTCAAAATCGCATCCGTACAGTGGATGACGCTCGACTGTGTGGTCCCAGTCTTCCCACTGAGCCCACAGCACACTAATTCTGCTTAGGAGCCGGCTGGAGTCCAAAACATCCCGGACTCTTATGGGATTCGAACCGCGACCTTCCGGTCCGTAACCCAAGGTGCTAATCACTGCGCTATGGTGGCTGGTTAATGTTCATGTACAAATATTCTTTCTCACATTCACACAGAACCCATTCACACTAACACCCAATAACACTGCACCGACGGGACTGAACATCGTCACCAAAATACTCCAACAACACAATGACCATCAATACCACAACCCAACATAATTAATGACACTCACCTGTCACTAGCAGGTAAATAGACACACGTCTGCACCCAACAGGATGACGAAGGAACACAGAGCGAGGCCTCCGCAAGGTGGTGAAGCAGTCATGTGCTTTTTTCGTCCATTCCCCGTGTGTATGCACTTTTGTCAATTTTGTCATCCATTCCCACCGGCACACAATGGCCTACTCTACCAAAAAGCGGAACGGATTTGAACGTGCGCGCAAATTGTTACGCGTGCGTTCGCACACGGAACCTCGGTTTATAGTCTCATCCCAAGGACTTTTTGGGAGAGTGGAGTTGGCACTGAAGTTACCTCCTGAGAAAAAATCCTCTTGAACAAGAATCGAACCCGGGTCAGCAGATCACGAATACATCACTGTAACCACCAGGCTATCCCCCCCTCCCCCCATGTGACACTGAGAAGCACCTAACAGCCGACGCTGGAACGGCGACTCATCTCCTCTGGCCAAAGACTGACTCTCCTCCCAAACAAGTCCTCCCCCTCTCCTACTGAAAACTACTCAGCTGATCCCCAGAATATCACTCACAACCACGAACTCCACGAGAAGTTCATCTGCATGCAAACTGCAGAGAAGAGGGAATGAACGGCCATCCTAATTCACAGGAGAACACGCGAGCTGGCTGGAATTCATCACATACGTGAAGAATGTTTATGTGCACACAGGCACACAGAGACGAACGTACAACAGAATACACACACACACACACAGACACGCACGCACGCACGCACGCACGCAGAACGAACGATAGCACCCACCCACCCACCCACAAATTCATATTTGTTTGGCGCCCCGGCATAGATTTATTAAACAACCAGTCTAGCGTTTTTCTTTTATTGCATGCGGATGACATCGCTTTGGTGTTAGATTCTGTTGGTGATTTACAAGAGAAATTAATTGTCTTGAAAGGCACTGGTGCAAAAAGAGTCTAAAAGTTAGGTTTTCAGAAATGGCAGATTTTTTCAATGTGAAAAATAGTACTCTGCAGGCAAGCAAATCAAGACAGAACCTTGCTACATTAATCTAGGAATTATATTTGGATCTACATTGAATTGATCACGTCCTACCTGTCACTACTGTGTAGAGTGTTCTTTTTTACACCAAAGTCCAACAAATTCTGTTGTACATTTATGAGATTTGGGGATATAGTAGATTTGACAACATTGAAAAAGTGCATATCTAAATTTGTAAAATGATTTTAGGTGTTGGTAGATATGTAAACAAAACCAGTATGCATTGATACTTTTACACGAATGATTAAATACTGGATCAGACTTCTTGCCATGCCTGAGAACAGATATCCCAGGCAGTGTTACTTCATGTTGCTCAAGCATGATCAGATGGGCAGAAGAAGCTGGGTAACTCACGTAAGATATATGTTATGTTCAAACGGTTTTGGACATGTCTGGGAAATGCAAGATACTAGAGATATTTGTTTATCAGAACTATAAAAACCAAAATTTGGGGAACAAATCACCAGAACTGGCATAACTATTTGATGTCTTATCCAGATTATTTTAATTACCAGCCTGTGATATGTAGAGCAAATTATGTAAGATTGTTGGTTTCCTTTGAACACCGCGTAGTTTTGCTTACTTAGAAGTAACATACTGCCAGTGAAAAGCAATTCACGTTAAACTCATGAAAACCCTCGATGTATTCAGTGTGAGGGATCTGCCATTTAAGATTTGTGTTATTTTTTGTGTTCGTATGCCCAAAATATACGCCTTGCATAGGATTTATATCCTCCCTTTATTATTACATTTCCATGAGGCTTTATGGTCTAGATGCTGTGTTCAAATCCTTCTGACAAACTGGTTGGGAACTTGGCAGATTATGTATTAAAATATCTAAACTGATCAGGAAAGTGTAGCTCTTTCGGTGCCTGCAACAAAAGACTGGAGTGTTTTCTTCATGTTCTGTATTTGTATGAATCTTGCGGCCTGCAAAAACTGAAAATAAAACTGATTTTATTTGATTTTCATTTTGATTTAGAAATATGTAAAGGTGCCCCATAACTTATGTGTTCATAGGCATCAGTGATCTAAATTCTCAAGGGGTCAGCATATTGAGGGCGGCGCCCATCTCCTCTCCCTCGCTGCTTTACCTTCCCTGACCCTAAAGAGGCAGGTACCCATTCACAGCTGGATGAACTGGGGAACTGTACTGAAGCCAAGGCGCGCAAACGGTCACCCATCCAAGTGGTAACCACGCTCGATGCTGCTTAACCTTAGCTGGGGGAAAGCGAGTGCTATAACCACGGGGCTTTCCCGTCCCATATATATATATATATATATATATATATATATATATATATATATATATATATATATATATATATATATAAAAGGAAAAACCGAATCTGAGGTCATCATGAGACCAGAAAAAAACAGGGCCACCAAATCAGAGGCAATTTTTATCATTGCATGATGATCGCTGATAACACACACACACACACACATACACACACACACACACATATATATATATATATATATATATATATATATATATATATATATATATATATATATATATAAGAGGGTGGAAGGTTCAAGCACTCAAAGGAATGATGTGAGACCACGTAGGGGTGTTATGGTAACACTTTATTTTCATCTACCAAAGAACACACACCTGAAACAAATACCAAATCATGGTAACTACTTGATCCATATTTAATAAGGTACATAATTCATGAAAGGCACACATAGCAAATAGCTGCATCATCGTCTAGCCCAATGTAAGAAAACCAAATTCCTTTCATCTGTCATACCAAGATATCAAGTTAATCCTAGGGAATCAATAGAGTATACAATTGTGAATCAAACAATCAAAGACCACAATTAACTAGGAAAACCCTTTCCTCAGTATTCTCAACTGACATTATCTTAATCATTCCCAACAAAAATCAGTCTATTCTCAGATCTCTTTGAGGCCCCTCTCATACCTCTTGGATATTGTAGCACCAGAGAGAGAGAGAGAGAGAGAGAGAGAGAGAGAGAGAGAGAGAGAGAGAGAGAGAGAGAGAGAGAGAGAGAGAGAGAGACAGACAGACAGACAGACAGACAGACAGACAGACAGACAGACAGTGATAGAGAGGGGAGGCAGAGACAGTGCAAACAATAACCTAGATTGTCACAGAAATCACATACAAATTTGTCAACTTTCGACGCAAATGACTTACTACACACATAACCATGCCAATAAGTCCTAGCCTAACATTAACAGTGTAATTACCACAGGGCGCTAGCCTTAATGGTCAAGTCTTCAACTCTTTAACAGTCACTTCATTCCACAGTCGTTTACCCCAACAACGTTTTGTCAATCCACATTATTTATCCTGTGGTCAATGCGATTATACACTTCATCTCAGTATAGCACATACATCAAATATTGATTAGTTACCTATGGGTTTCCACTTTAACGTCAACATTGCACCATAGAAACTAGAATAAATCCACGATCACATTATTATTAAACATCAACATTCTTATGACCTTAGCCAACTATTTTATGTGAAAAGCAACTACACACACTTTCATTGAACCAAATCAACTATCTTTCAATAATTATTAAAATAAGTTAATACACACAGCATAAAATGCACTCCTTGACTTACTCTTGGCTTAGCCACAAACACTATATGAAATCAGCTTAAGCCTTCTTAAATCTCTATCACCAACAACCAACTGCTACATCAATAAAAGAAGAGAATTCTCACCTACAGTTCAAACAGAAGAGACACTGCTGTTTTCCATTCTAAGTCATCTTGTAGAACTTCATTAGTCAGCCCCTCTTGCTTGAGGAAAGAGATGTCACCACTGACCTCGTCACCAGACAGCACACAAGAGAATGACTTTGAAAACGCCACACATCCTGTTCTATTACACTTTAGTGGCGGGGATCTGACTCCCACTGACCATTGGACCTACTTGGAGACAGACTCTAACCAATCCTGAATACACCTTGGAATCAGCTGACAAACAAATAATTTTTAGAAACTAAAATCATCCAATAGTCTAGCTACAACACAAGCGGGAAGGAAGGGGGATGAAAGAGAGGGGGGAGTGAAGAGGGGGGATGAAGAAGGTGGGGGGATGAAGTCTTTCTAACATTCAGGTATGGTAAAGGTGATTACAGCATCTTTAATCACATTGAAGTATTTAGGTCAGACTGCCCTACTCCAACTATAAAGCCACTATCAAACAGTTTGGTGACTATGATAGAGCTTAACTAGCTCCAGGTGACCAACCTATTACTTGGTACTTGATGAGCCACAACTACTTAGCAATGGTTGATATTCTCAGGGCAGCCTTCAACAACAGACAGAGGAAATACCAACAGACCCTGCCCCGCCTCTTGGTGATGCGGTACAAACGACTCGGAGTACAATGCTTTGACTTATACTTCTCCACCCCACAGAGCTGGCCACTTGAGACAGGTGTCACAAGGGATGGGGAAGGAGCAGACGCTTGGACTCTTATCTTTACAAACACCCATGCCACAACGCCAACTGGCTAGATGTATAGGCATTCACAAGAATTGCCCAGACAGCACACAGACACCCTCCTCACTTACAATGAAACCTTTTGTCTTTACGTCAACAAAACCATGAAGTTGAACAAGCCAAACACGTCTGTCTACAGGAGAAAGGGGGAAGAGAGGGGGGTTCAATTCAAAAGTTGTAGTGTACAAAGTGCACACCATAACACACTCCCCAAGCTTTTAAATACAATGTCCTCACTGCATGCTTAAAATCAGAACAAACCACCAGTCTGAATTGCTGAAGAACCTCATTTAAGAGAGAAACCAAACATTGGTAAGAAACTAACCAACCTGACAAACTCCAAGAAACCTTGTGAAAACTACTAGAATCACCAACTATACCCATTACTTTAAAACCAGCACTTTGACAAGTAACTTAGCAATTGACAAGATTAGAATTATCCAGCGAACTACTATTTGCCATACCTGTCTCACAATTTCTGCCTCGTAGCCTCCTGAATTACTATCATCATTAGCAAACACAATCGGTAAATTACATATAGCAAAATAGTAATGAAAACCATATGCAGTACAATGACTGTTACTTGCAAAATTAGACCATTTGCAACCAAAGAAACACATGAAAAAACAATTCCAGTGGATTAACACATCCTGAAAAGAAAACAACAAAATAGCATTCACAATTACAACAGCAGCAAATCAAAAACAAGCAATCACGGCCACGCACTGTCAACCAAGCACAGGCCACAGCCAGTATAGGAATGTAACAATTCCTATTCAAACTTAACCCGTCTCTGCATGGCCACGGCTCTTCCTGAACCAATTCTGTCTGTCAGGAACCTTATGGGACAAACCACCACCATGCCCTGAATATCTATGCTTGTCTCCTTTCAGATGAGACACATCACTGTGCAAACTGGTACTATCTGGTTTGAACAAAGATCTTAAAGATCTTGTTTCAGTCACCACTGTGGACAATTTCTCATGCTGTCCACTTCCCTTCCTTCTTGATGGGGAAGAACCAGAAACACCTGGCTTGGTGGAATGGGCAGCAGCACCCATCCACCCTCCTGTGACCTGTCCTCCATGCCAGACAAAGCCGGCAGAGGATCCAGACCTGTCTTATCCAAAGACACATTTCCAGTCAGTGGTCTGAAACCTGTCAATTCAGTTCCCTGGGGGTTCGAATCTCTCTGAACTGGGAGCTTCTTTGGCCAGTGGATTCATTTTTGTTTTACTCTTTCTCTTCCGTTTACCCCGTTTCCTTTTCCTACGAGGAAACTTTCCACCAGCGACAGCTAACACAGACTGCAGTGACTCTTGCAGCAATATAATGTTATTTTCTAACGTTAACACTTGCTGTTTAAAGGATACTATCCATTCGCTTTCCCCCATTCACGTTATCGTCTTCTTCTCGTTCTTCACAAAACCGTAACGCTTTATTCCTTGCTTGGAAGAAGGTGGTTTGGGGCTTTCTCCCTACCAAATGACGCAACTCCCTTTTCAACACCAGGTCGAAAAGGCCTACCCCTCAACAAGTAATCAGCGAGGGTGTCTGCCTTCTTCATATGGATGGCCCTCTCCGTGCCCCTCAACACCTGCAAATAGTCTAGGATCTATTCTTCTGGAATTTGGTCCGACTATAAAAGACAGACAGGAGAGTGGTGATCCGTCGCCTGTCACCAAACACGGCCCTGAGGATGCTGATCATTTTCTCTTGAGGTGTTTGTTTCCTCAATGGTGTGCAGCCATTGCAACCTTAACCTTAACCACTGCAAGTTTAAGTGCAACTCTACGAGCCGCTCCCTTAAGATGGCTGAAGACGTAGTAGGCAGCTATCTCCTCTCCCACAGGGTAGGCTGCCAGGACTCGCTCCGCTTCCATGGAGAAGTCCTCCACTGACAGGACTGTCAGTTCACCAGAAAAGTGCTGCAGTCCAAGCGGGGGACACTATCTCACCTCCTCGTGCGTCAGGGTAGTCTGCTGAGCTGTGTGAGTGTGTTTAGTAAATAAAAACACTGACCTGCTATCCTGCTGGTGATGTCAATTGAAAGAGAGTCTTAGGTTGGGGATAAGGGTATGTTAGGATTCAGGCACTCAAAGGAATGATGTGAGGCCACGCAGGGGTGTTATGGTAACACTTTATTTTCATCTACCAAAGAACACACACAGCTCAAGCAGAAGAACACTGCTGTTTTCCATTCTAAGTCATCTTGCAGAACTTCATTAGTCAGCCCCCTCTAGTTTGAAGAAGGAGATGTCACCACTGACTTGTCACCAGACAGCAAAGAGAATGGCTTTGAAAACGCCACACATCCTGTTATATTACAGTTTAGTGGCAGGGCTCTGACTCCCACTGACCAATGGACCTACTTGGAGACAGACCCTAACCAATCCTAAATACACCTTGGAATCAGCTCACAAACAAATAATTTGTAGAAACTATTTTTTTTTTTTTTATACCACTTTATGTCACGAGATTTGTCTACATGAAAATCGGGCTGCTCTCCCCGGATAGAGCGCGTTGCCACAAGAGAAGCGCCACTAAAATCATCCAATAGTGTAGCACACTTTCAAAGAAGTCTTAGCCATTATGACATTAGAATGACGTCACTGTCCTGTGAGGCTTCCTACATCCTAGTTGCTAGGACACCAGTCCTTGTCCTGAGAATTTTTGCTCCCTGCTAAGCTGTGGTGGCCCATGAATTGATAGGCCTAGGCCTAGTACTTTTCAGAGATTGAGGCAGTAAATCAAGTGTGTGTATGGTGTGGTGTGTGTGTGTGTGTGTGTGTGTGTGTGGTGTGTGTGTGTGTGTGTGTGTGTGTGTGTGTGTGTGTGTGTGTGTGTGTGTGCACGTGTGCGTGCCTTTGTGTGTGCGCATGTCTTTGTGCACACTGTGTGTAGGGGGGGATGTGTGTGTGCATGTATATGTGAATGTGTTTTGTTCTTCAATTTAACGTCTATTCACATTAAGTGATATTAGACACAAAAAGGCAAACAATTCAGAAAAAAGGGTTAAGGAACTGTCTAACTACTGTAACTATAATACAATGAAAGAAATGAATTTACCTTATGAATAAATAGCTAATTAAACTACAACAGATCAAAAGATACATTTCAAGTATTCCATGCTAAAAGAACAATGGGAAAAAAGGTAACAATTTCGAAAACTATACCATGGTGGGTAGAATGCCTATGCTTCAAATCAATAAATGACATACTTACTTGTGCTATAGCAAATTACTAACACAACTCTCTTTCAACAGCAAAGCAATTTCACAGAGCAATGTAGAGTTATTCAAAACCATTTGCAAAGATCTCTCACGAATGGTGGGCAGCTGCTTTTTTAACATTTGGCATTCGAAAAGAATATGAATGTTTGAGATTGCCCAACCACACACACAATAGTCTAGTGGTTAGGACCTCGCGTTGTGAATGTGTGTGTGTGTGTCCATGTGTGTGTGTGCATGTGTGTGTGTGTTTTAGAGAGATACAGGCAGACAGACAAGAAGAGACAGATATCTATTTTGGGGGTGTACTCTGCCTACATGCAAAGCATGGTATCACTGTCTGTGTGTTGGGTGGGGATGGGGGGGGGGGGGGGGGGGTGGGCCTGGCAGGGGGGAGGGGGATAGACAATGATACAGATGTTAACGACTTTTTGACTTTGTAAAGACTGACAATGTACTGAAATATGAGTAAGCTTCTGAGAGGTAAAAAACATCAGCACACACAGTAAACTCTGCCTGCCTGCCTGTCTGTCTGTCTGTCTGTCTCTCTTCTCTCATGGGTATGTGCCTTAGTGTCTCACTTCCTGCACCCCTCTGTATCAGAGTAAAACTCTTACTTTAGATGGTACATTACATATCTTTGCTTTTTAGCTTTGTCATGACATCTGTAAAAACAACAACAACAAAACAAACAAAAACACACAAATAATCAAAATAACAAGCTAATGCAGAAATAGAAAGAAAAAACAAAGAACCAAAAGAGAGAAAGAAACAAACAAAAGAAACAATCAGCTACATATATCTATAGTAAACAAAAATCTATGAAGAAACAATCAGCCTCATAGATCTATAATAATAAAAAAAATCTATGATAAACAAAGGAACAGCCACATGGAAGTGTGTGTGTGTGTGTGTGCGCGCGCGCGCGTGCACGTGCGTTATGTGTGTGTGTTCTTCTGCGTGTGTGTGTGTTGTCTGTGTGTGTGTGTTGTTCTCTGTGTGTGTGCACAAGTGTGCTCGCTCAGCATGGGTTAGTTAGTTCTTCAGTTTAACGTCCTTCCACTGAATAGTGACATCAGACGTGAGTGTGTGTGTGAGTGAGTATGGGAAAGAAGGTCGGGGACTGCATGCGTTAATGTGTGTGTGTGTGCGTGCGTGCGTGTGTGTGTGTGTGTGTGTGTGTGTGTGTGTGTGTGTGTGTGTGTGTGTGTGTGTGTGTGTGATTTTTTCAGATTCAGATTCAGATTCAGAATATTTTATTGCCATTTAAGTCAAGTAGGCTTATTTGACACAACAACAAAACAAGCAAACACCAGTTATAATCATCTCTTTGGCTCAAATTGATGTACACTAAAGCATGTTGCATTTTACTTCTCATTTTCTCTTTTCTTAAAACATTCATACACATATTTGATGATATCTGCTTGATAGATATCAACTGTGATTATGCCACTTAATTTATCTATACAAATGTTACGTGTTTTTGTCTTTGGTGTAATTTTTAATAACAAATTGTTTCTGAGTTCATCATATGAGATACATTCATCGAGTAAATGAAATTCATCTTCTATCTTGTTACAATATCTACATTTTCTGTCCTCTCTAGATATATTTTGGTACCTCCCTTTCTCTATCATTAAATTGTGACAGCTTGTGCGAAATTTACAATACGTCCTCTTATGAGTTTTGTTTTCATAGTTTATTAAGTATGGTTCCAGTCTGTATTCTTTGGTAGCAAAATCGTAAAAGTTAAGTTTTGCAAACTCTTTCTTCTGGTAGATCCAAAATGTTTTATACATGTCCTCAAGCTTTCTTTGAACAGCATTACTCAACCGATGAACATCAAGAGTACTTTGGTTCGTCCAGACATGTTTGAATCCAATTGTGTAAAGAATATTTGTTACTGTGTTGATCCATTTATCGGATGTATTCGTCTGATACAAATAACCGTATACTATTCTAATATAAGAGTTTGGTTTTGATTCTGTCAAATGAGTCCATATGATTTTAAAGGTCCTAATTCCTAATTCACCCAAAGTGGGTAGTATTAATGCTTTTTTATGAACTCCTAGCATTTGTTTACAAAATTTTACATGAAAATTCTCATGCAAAAATTGATTTGATAAGTGTGTGTGTGTGTGGTAAGGGTGGGTGGGTGGGTGCAGTGTGTGTGTGTTTGGGGGTGGGTGGGGAGGGAAGGAATAGAGATATATTATATCTGTATCTATTAAAAAAAAGGTGATGTAGGTGAAGGTTAACCTTACCCTCCACTTTTTCTCCACAGGCTGTACCTTCTGGGTGTACAACAACCCATGATTTTAGAGTAGGAATAACCGCTACCATACCTTCTGGTTGTACAGCAACCCATGATATTAGAGTAGGCATAACCGCTACCATACCTTCTGGTTGTACAGCAACCCATGATATTAGAGTAGGCATAACCCCTACCATACAACCCAGGGTGTCTGGAAAGGAACTCATCCTCTCACCTTGCATGAAGCACTAGACTGAAATTATTTCCCTGTGTTGTGGTTGCATTAAGAACCCCATGATTTGAAGAGACTGCTCACTGCCCTAGGCCTACATCCTGAATGTTGAGTAACCTAAGCTGCCTACAGAGGAGTCTGCCTATATTATGTGTA
>CM054152.1:48420022-48432522 GCA_028751875.1 Rapana venosa
AGAGAGAGAACACTGAACACTGAAACACTGAAATGATTTAATGTACATTGGCCTTGGACCACAATACATTTGTTGGGCTTGGGATAGAACAATGGGTTCATTCATATCATTGGCAAAGCAAATGCACAAACAAATAATGATTTATGACTGATTAGAGAAGAAAAACACCTACATATACATAGCCAAATAATGCAAAAAGATTATGTCAGTAACAGGTCATGACTAAATACAAAAGAAAAACACCATTTATTCTATTTCTTGATTATAAACCTTAAATCAATCATAACCCAATCATAGAAAGAAGATGCTGTCTAAGAAAAATCATTCATATTGAGTATATCAAATCGTAGCAGTTTTCCAATAAAGTATTTGCGCCAACATTATTTTCCTTTTGTTAATAGAATGAAAAATGTAGTTAGACAAACTATGTTTGTACTCATCATTTCTTACTTTGAACATATCTGTCAATGGTACATTGATACATTTGCTTAAAAACTTTTCTCTTAAGTTTGAGTACATGTAACATTCCAATAGAAAGTGGGCTTCATTTTCAAAGTTCTTTTTACAAAATGGACACAATTTATCTCGGATATTATCACTATATCTATACACATTATTGTTAAGAGGTAAAACATTAACTGTTGCTTGTGTAATTGCTACACGAAAGCAGTAGATATCTAAAAAGTTTAAATACTGCTCTTTTACAAAAATACTTTTAAACGATCTATACACATCATACCTCTCTTTATGAGAGAGAGAACTCTGAACTCTGAAATGATTTAATTGCACATTGGCCTTAGGCCACAATACAATATAGAAAAGAAAATAAGAAAATATCTTATATAACAGCACCTATCTATATTCTACAATCATTGGTTAATTGAGAATCATAATGGTACATCTCATACCTACTACAGTTCATATTTTAAGGACAGTTGTCAACTCACAGTTTACATTTCACATTTACTGAAGTCATCAGAGTCAGAGACATTAGTATAAAAAGGGGAAATGCAGAAAAACATAATCATGTTATGCCACAAATTCTTGATAATAGCGATATAAACAAGGGTGAACATGTTTAAATGGTTTACCAGAGTACATCATAGGATTGGTTACCTTGTAGACTTAAAGTATTTTCTTCCGCCTATTGCTTGCATGAAACACATATTTAGATAAATTGTATCTGTGGATAGGATCAGTGGCTCTAAGCAACATGTTCAGAGGAAGTTCTTTTGACTCTTTTAGAAATTTGACCCTTAAATCTTCATACGTAGCACAAAATAACACAAAATGTTTTTCATTTTCGATCTGATTTTTGCAAAATGGACAGAATTTATCATGAACAGATTCACTATATCGACGTACATTGTTATTGAGAGAGAGAGAGAGAGAGAGAGAGAGAGAGAGAGAGAGAGAGAGAGAGAGAGAGAGAGAGAGAGAGAAGAGAGAACAATGAACAATGAACAATGAACAATGGGGCGTGACGGGACGAGAACTGAAAGGGCGTGCTGTTAGTAAGCTGCTGCAAATTTTTGCATTTAAGCTTCAAAATGTCAGTTACTGGCCTTCCAGCAACTGTAGTAACAACTTTAAACGCCCTGCTGATCGACAACGTCCTATCCAGCTGGAAAGTCGCGGGGGAGAACGGCAGCGTTGTCTTCGTCTTTCGACTGAAGCCAGCTGACAAGTCAGTGTCAACAGAAATGGCGGACCCAGTGCTGAACCCGCGAGTTCAGTATTTTCGCAAGAAGCCCCCTTCCCAAATCCGTCGCGACGTCCAAAGAAGCAGACAACATCAAGAAAGACAGGCAAGTCGTCAGTGTGACAAGGATAGTGTTTTGGAACAGCCGGTGTTGTCTGACAGTGACTCCCTGCATCGTGAGAGAGTGGATGCAAAATCAAAACAAACCAGCGTGTACACAGAGCTGTGTGTTGACAGTGCAGTGAATGTCCCAGCCACACTAGAATCACTTGATTTGCCATGTGAACCAGCAACAGACAGCAAGATCGGTGTGTATCCTGAGTTGTCTGATGTGGACGAAGAACAGACAGTTGACTGCACAGTTGAGGGTTTTCATACTGGTATTGTAAAAGAGTATGTGTCCACTCTGACAGACAAACGTGTGCAGCGTCGATTACGAGACAGCAAAAGAAACACACAGTTTCGAAAGGTTGTAGTTCAAGATTCAGGCAATCAAACTATTCTGATGCGTGAATCGGATGACATCGCCCTAGAATATTCTTGTAATGGAGATACTGGCGAGGAATCTAAGTGTGTGTTCTGGTATATCAAGCAAGAAGACAGAAACATGTTGCCAGAAGAACGTGTCAGGCTTGCCAGACTTCGTAAAGGGAAGCAGCGTCCGAACACACAACACGAAGAGACAGTGGCACGTGCTGAACGGGAATTACATCTTCTTCCGGACCTGATCCGGTTTTACATGGGCTGACTTCGCTGGCTGCAGACTAGAAAAGGAAAGGCTGTTTTGAAAACTGAGACACGGACAATAATGTATCAGATCTAGATGTACATACCATTACTGACATGGTTTCCATGTCACTGTAATCGCGTCGCGTTTGATATCGTTTGTTACCGCGCCGCAGCCCTATATGGCTTGATTGCTAAATAGCAATAAATATTGTTCATTGAGAGAGAGAGAGAGAGAGAGAGAGAGAGAGAGAGAGAGAGAGAGAGAGAGAGAGAGAGAATGTTTACTGTGTGTGTGCTATTTTTTTTTACCTCTCAGAAGCTTATTCATATTTCAGTACATTGTCAGTCTATACAAAGTCAAAAAGTAGTTAACATCTGTATCATTGTCTATCCCCCTCCGCCTGCCATGCCACCCCCTCTCAACACACAGACAATAATACCATGCCTTGTATGTAGGCAGAGTGCACTCAAAAATGTATATCTGTCTCTGCCTGTCTGTCTGTCTGTATCTCTCTAAAACACATAAACACACACCCATGCGCATGCAATTGCACATGCACACACACACACACATTCACCCCCTCCCCTCCACACACACACACACACACACACACACACACACACACACACACACACACACACACACACACACACACACACACACGAATATCAACTCTCCAATGTCTCAAAACCACGCGAAATTCACGTTACAAGCATAACTAAAACTGTCAACAAGTAAACGTTTATTGCATTAAGTAGCACATCAACAAGTAAACATTAATTTTATTGCATAAAATAGTACAACAACAAGTAAACATCTATTCCATAAAATAGCGTATCACCAAGTAAACATTTATTGTATAAAACATCACAGCAACAAGCAGATATGTTTCGCAAAAAATAGCACAATTCACAAGTAAACATCTATTGCATGAAATAGCACACGAACAAGTAAACATTTATTGTATAAAACAGCACAGCAATAAGTAGACATTTGTTGCATAAAATAACACAACCCACAAGTAAACGTCTATTACATAAAATAGCACACCAACAAGTAAACATTTTACAGCATAAAATAGCACAATCAATATCGCAGACCTAGGCAACAGTTTCATCCACTGAAAAATCAATGCCACCTAGCCACTTAATTATGGACACTGATACATAAATAAACAGGCTCAGGTACACACAACACACACACACACACACACACACACACACACACACACACACACCAGATTATTCTTAGATGGCTTGACGAAAAAAGCAAATGCATTGCTTATTCAATGTACCATCTGGAAATAAAAATTTGACTTGACTTGACTTATGACATGTTATCAAATAATCTATACCATATGGCTGATACTTTCTGAGTTCATCAAAAAAGCATTGGAAAAAAAGAGGTATACTTATCTTTCCTGTGCCCAATCAAATCTCTCTCTCTCTCTCTCTCTCTCTCTCTCTCTCTCTCTCTCTCTCTCTCTCTTTCTTTCTTTCTTTCTTTCTTTCTTTCTCGTCCAGTCAATCATGGCTTGTTGAAATAGTTAAATCCTTGTTCATTAGTATACTGAGATGGGGATAAAGCTGTTTTTCCTTTGGAGAGTTTTGAGTTTGGGTAGTCTATAGTGCCTTTCAAATAACCTCACCTCACATATCCCGTAGTCCCTTGGACCATGGAGGTGCTAATCAAGATTTTGCAACCAGTTTCCTCCACTCCCCGAGGCCTTCTGCATTCCATCGTAATTCATTCCACTCAAGGCCAGTCCATTCTCTGATGTTGTTTTCCCCTCATTTTCTCTGTCTGCCTCTTCGTCTCCCTCCTTGTACTGTTCCCTTTAGGACAGTCTTGGCCAGTCCAGATGTTCGTGTGATGTGCCCGAACTATTTTAGTTTGCGTCTTTTCACTGAAGTCAGGAAGACTTCATATGGTTCGATGGCGTTTTTAATTCTGGCCTTCACTTCCTCATTAGTGATGTGATCTTTGTATGAGATACCAAGGAGTTTGCAAAAGCACCTCATTGCCTGTATCCTTGTTTCAATGCCTACATAGCTGTCAGTTTCCGCCACTTTCAGCTACTCTCAGCTGCTATCCATTCCATCCTATCCAAACCCAGCTGGTGCTAGTTATAGCAGGAAATGATCACTCTTGGACTTGACAAAAGGAGGGGTGCGCTAAATTTAGCAATCTTGACACCTGAGTGATGTTGGATTTGTGCGCTGTGTCTGTTGTTATGGTCCACGCTGTGTCTGTTGTTATGGTCCACGCTGTGTCTGTTGTTATGGTCCACGTTTCACATGCGTGCAAAAATATGGACATGATCAGGGAACACATTAGTCTGATCTTGAAGCTGATGGCGATGTTCTTGTCGTTCCAGAGGACTTTCAGTTTGGTCATTGCAGCTGTGGTCTGGGCTATCCTGGAGAGAATTTCAGGTTTTGATCTTTCATTCGATACTATAGCTCCCAGGTATATGAAGCTATGGAAGGTCTCGGTTTTCTTGCCATCTATAATTATGTCAGTGCTGATGCTATTGCCACCATTTGTCATCACCTGGGTTTTCTCTGCATTGATCTGCATGCTATATGCTGACGATGCTCATCAAATGCAATGTGAAATGGCATGCAAACATTTTCATCTTACTTTACTGGGTCAAGCTAAGACCATACATCAGTTTTACTTCTTATTTACAAAACTGTCCTGGACTGACTGTCCCAAGGTCTTCTTCACAACAGGCTTGCAGTAGAGCTAAATGAAGGTGGTCTGGGTGGACCATCCAGCTGCTCTCAGGAGACAGCCAATAAACACATCTGTGTTGAATACTTCCGGTGTGCTTTCTGCTCTGGTGTTGTGTGCAGAAGATTGGCTGATATCCACTCCAGGCAATCATAACAGTTTTAATCCATCTGAACCTCACTGTGATGCTTAACCAAAAATAATAAAGAGTTGCTTCCCTTTCCTCAAAGACTCCTTCAAATACTGTCTCAGGTGGGCAACTATACACAGGTTTCTATTTTCAAATGACTACAGGTTCTACTTGCTTAAACACAGTTCTGAACACTAATACACATTTTTCATCTTTCATCTAAACATCATCACATTGCAATGTGTGAATTGTTTGACCCCTCTGACCTGACACGAGAGCTAGCAACATAATTAGTCTCAGGGACAACTGTTTCAAGTGACCACACTTCTACGCTTGGCCCACCAGCTAAGCCCTGTAGGACCGTGTCCATATCCCAGGTTTTCTAATATGTTGGGACAGAAGGCCTTTTTCAAATACCCTTTCACCAAACGACACACTAGTGGGTGACTACCCACTGCTTTAGTATCTGGTCTATACAACCTGAGACTGCACTGCAGGATAAATAAATTTACTGTACTGTGACTAGCTCCAGAAGAGTAAAAATCTGTTAACAAATTAATGAAATTAATGTAAGACGGATTTCTATTTCCCTTGTTATCTACAAATCATTTCCATTTCTTAATGTAATGTAGTTCATATGCTTTCTGGGTAGATTGTCTCCGAGAGTTCATGACTAAATCCGCTGCCCCACTACTTATCCCTGAACTTGTTAGAGAGCACTGAGATCTTGCAGACTAGAAGGTGAAACATCTTCAGCTGGAACAGGTGATGGACTGCTTCTGGTTGCCTGGAGAGATGCAGCAAGTTCTCTCTGCATGTCAGGCACACAGTCTGTGCTGCAAACAACCATAGAAGTATCAGGAACCAGGCTTGAGTTGGCCAGTCTGGGACCACCAGTACACCTAAGCTCTGGTCCCTCTGCACTTTCTGAAGGAGCTGGGTTATGACACTGAATGGTGAAAAAGCATAGAAATGTATGTCTTTCCATGAAAAGCTGAAAGCATCAACCACTTCTGCAGCAGGGTCTGGCCTGAAAGATACAAACCTTTTCAACTGTGCATTTAGTCTGGAAGCAAACCAATCTATGTCAGGTACTGCATTCAGCTGTCTGAGAGCAGCTTGCAGAAGATCACTGTTCAACATCCATTCAGCATCTAGGTCTACCTTTCTTGATTCTGCATCAGCCACAGTTTTCAAGCCTGGAATGTGAGTTGCACTGGCAAATATACTGTGTTCAATGTACCAAGACCAGATAGTATGTGTTAACTCATTACAAGATTCGGAGTGGGAAGAATCCATTTGATTTAAGCATGCAATGGATGTGGTATTATCCAGCATAAGTCTAACATACTTTCCTTAAAGCTGCACCTGGAAGGATTTCAAGGCCAAAATTGCAGGGAAACTCCATCAAATACACAGCCCCAGCCTTGAAGACTTGCATCAGAATGGACCACAATGTCTGGATCTGAAGTATTGAAACCATCAGCAATATTCTTTATCCACCATACTAACTCCTTCCTACCAGCCTCTGAGAGCTCCACCACCTGGTCAAAATTCCCTCTGCTTTCTTTCAGTGCCCTGTATTTGTCTTTTCCCCCCAACTGTCTGTTATGCAGGGGCCCAAATTTTACAGGAGGGAAACTGAACACAATCAGTCCAATAATTTTGGCTAACTCTCTGATATGAATATTGAGTGCTTGATAAATCTCTTGCCGCTTAGGCGCATATTTTCTTTCCTTTCAGGGGTTAAACAGACCAAAGAAAATGATGACTCTTAGATGCTCAATCTTAGTGGTGGGCTGAAAGACAGATTTGTTGGATGGACAATAAACCCCAGCTTATGTAATGTGCCCAGTGTGTCCCTAACATTATCCTGGACCTGTGCCATTGTCATACCAATAAGCAAGAAATCATCAAAGAAAACAATGGAAGTATGCCCTTTCTTATCAAAGTAGTGAAAACTGGCTTCATGAGTTTGTGAACAATATTGGAGCCAGTGCAAATCCATTTGGAAGTACATTATATTCATAAATACATATTTTCCCGTTGAAACATCAATAGCTGTCTGTGTTCCTTGTGTATTAGTACTGGGTAATAAGCATCGTTCAAGTCCAACAAGGCCATGAACAGGTTTTGTTTGCCAAAACCAAGGCTGTAACCAAAGTGTCCATCTTAAAGTGGTAATAGGTCACTTCTTCATTTAGACTTTTCAATTTCGCAATCATTCTATGTGATCCATCTTTTTCTGCTGAGTGAAGACTGGTAATAAAACTTCACCTTGTGTGTATTTACATGTGTCATCACCTTTTTCAAAATATGTTTTTTCTCATCAATAAAATCAGCCTCAGTTGCACTCATTCTTGATGAATGTAAACGTGATAGGTGAGCTAACTCCTTAATTTCACAATCAGTCTCAATTTCAGCACCTGTCACCATTTTCAAGAATTCACTATATGATGTCAGCAAGGCCCAGTCAGCTGTAAATTAGCTAATCTGCCTGCTTCAAAAGTGTCTGACTCTTTCTTTTAGCATTTGCACAATGTTAGACACCTGAGCATCAAAATCACTTACCTTAGTTAGTGAGCTTTGGAAAAGCTGTTCTTCTGGCTATGTGCCCTTTGGGGAAGTTGTTGTAGCGCTGGCCATAAGTTTCTTTGGGGTTCTGAAAGCCCCCACATCTGGCTGGGAAATGTTTGTTTGATGGGGTTCATAAAAAAGATCCTTTTTTCTTTACCCCATTTCCATCATACATGGATGCAACAAATTTGGGGTTATTTCCCTTTATTCCCCCAGACAGAGCCTTGTAGCCTATCTTGCCCATCTTGTTAATGTTTTTCAAGGCAGACACAGGATTGTCACCAAACAAATGATCAGTTATTTCAATGGACTCATGGCACAAAGACATTGCCAGTGGGAGGGCCGCACATCGCTCTACTTTGGATCATGGATAATTCAGGCCTGGCGTGCGCTAGCAAGGTGATAGCATCTGTAGAGTTTCAGTCAAGCTTCTGTTGAGTCACAAAGTCTCGGTTTGGTCCGCCACACATGCAATAGCTATTGTAACTTTGATAATAGCTTGTTGTTGACTAGCTCATTGTTTTTAATTCATCTGGAAGCTGTAGTGGCAGCCACAGCAATCTCACAAAACACAGCTTAGAGGCAAAAATATACAACAAAACACTTTATTTCACTTTCATTCACATTTAAAAAAATCTATATCTAAGCTAATATGCCTAACACCCACCTCCTCCCTTCCCAACACCCCTAATTCTCTACTAAAAGTATAAGCAAAACAAAACAACAAAAACAACAATAATACACTCTTGCAACATGCCCACAGAACATACACGATGGGGAAAAGTCAGCTAGGACAGAGGGAATATGGGGAATCACTCAGCATGGATTCTGCTGCTGTGCCAATGATGGGGTTGGCCAACGTTGCAAAAACTCCTAGCAATTCTAGAAGTGGCTTCAGAAGCAGCGTTCCTCTTCCCTCATTGGAGTAGGCAACTCCAGGAGCAGCTCGAGAGGCAGTGTTGCTGAAGATCAGGTCAGGGTCCTCTTCCCTCGTCGGAGTAGTTCTGCTGGAACATCCAGCACAGAAAAGCTGTGCCCACGCAATTCATATAATGTCATAACATGAGTGTCAATCCTTCCCTCCATCCTGCGCTTTTCCCCACCTTACTAATATGCACCATTTCCATCATAAAAACTGCTCCTCCTAGGAGGTTACAATTATCATATTAACATTCATTCAAATAAGCTGTCAAACAGACATCCGAATAAGCAAGACATCACCTCCAACTGCTGGTTCAAATTCAACAATGCTACTACAGTCCGAGGGACAAGACAGATTACTGGGGATAGCGCTCAATTCAGGTGACGATGGTCAATCCGCGGTCTCATCTATTTTTCTGACCCAATGCGATGCCGAAAATCACAGAACTATAAAGAAACAAAAGATATGTGTGTTGAAAATAATGTCTCTAAAAACAAAAAGGAATCTGTATGTCTGGAAAAATCTACTCTCTCTCTTCCCCCACCAAGGCAGAGTCCAAGAGAAAAGACTATTCCAACAAAACATAAAGTGGTGAAACTGAAGTTTCGAAACTCCAGTGCTACACCTGCCCACTCCAGTTGGCAGAGTGGGTAAAACATTGTAACCAAAGATTTGTTTGTACTCAACAAATAATGTTTGACACTTCCGAGTGTTTTTACTGAACAAAATAATTTGAACCTTGCCCAAACACTACCTACCTCAGGCAGCTCATGTGGGGGCCTACATTTTTGCGGTACCGATTGTGGTACCTAGCCTGTGTCAGCTAGGAGTTCCTCTTCGTCTTCATCCACTTTGGCTGCCGAGCACAAAGTGTGTGGTAGCAGAAACTGCACTCACTTGAAACACAGGAATGCCACCACCATTTTCAGTAAAACTCTGCTCTGCACGTACTTCACATGCCACACTACGAGCTGAGGCATCCCAAGGACGCGGTGGAGAGGTTACTAATATCCCCTATGTGCACCACCGTAGCCTGCATTCAGGGACGCCAATTAAACTAAAAGAAGGTAGGGGAGGGTGCAAGAAAAGTGGGGTGGAGGTAAACAACCTTCTGTCAGTCCCCTTAAAACCACACCCCTCCCTCCTTGTCCAGGGAGCTAGTCCTTCACCCTGGCTGTCAGGAGAGGTGTAAGTAGGGTGGTGAAGGGGTGTGAGGATTCGAACCTGGGACTGAGTCATGACATCTAATGTCACCAGTCCGTCACTGACGCGGTCACTCCTGTTCAATTTCGTCAAACAACATGTTTTTACCATTAGGGACTTTACAAGAAGAGGCGTCCTTCCCTGAGAGCCTTCTTGCATTCCTGCAATTCAAGCTCTTCATTGTCTTCCTGTCAGACCAAAACGTCACGATCATTATAATCAACCTCCTGATATTTTGTCTCACTCTCCCATTGACTCTTGCTGGACTTTTGTTCCATTTGAGCGAGGTCCTCAAAAGATGTTCAAAGTCTTCAAATCTCTTTTCCATTTTTCATCTAGATTTTGTGCAACATCCTGCAATCTCCCCTCCGTCTTACTCTCAAGTTTGGGGTCTTGCTCCATAATCCGGGGATGGGATAGCCTGGTTGTTAGAGTGATGCACTCGTGATCTGCTGACCTGGGTTTGAATCTCGTTCAAGAGGATTTTTCCTCTGGAGTTAATATCAGTGCCGACTCCACTCCCCCCAAAAGTCTTTCAGATGAGACTATAAACCGAGGTCTCATGAGCGAACGAACACAGAACATCTTGTGCACATATCAAAACCCATTCCGCTTTTGGAAGAGTAGGCCATCGTGTAACAATGGGAATAGATGACAAAACTGACAAAACTGCAAACACATGGGGCCTGGATGAAAAAAGCACGTAAGTGCTTAGTCCATTATCCTCGAAATAAAGAAAAGAAAAGAAAAAGAATACAAACAGTAGCGTCACCCTCCTGTGAACTCATGGTTTCAGGCCTGCTTCTGGCACCAGGCTGAAACGCTGGTGTTTCTTATTTGTCGATCTGAATAGCAACACAGAACCTGGCTGAAGTAAAGTCACCGCTAGGACTCAGCCTTCTTATATAAACAATTTAAAAAAATACAAAAACAATATAATGGAAAGAACTGACCTGAAAAATAATGATGATACTTGATGGGCAGCAACAGAATGCGTCTATTCTGGCATCATGCAAACATCACTGAATACATTTGTGCCCATGGAATCTCACGTGGCTGGATGTAAAAAAAAAAAGCACATAAGTGCTTATTCCATTATCCTCGATATAAAAGAATGTTAAAAAATAAACACATAAAATGACTCATTGCTAAGTACTCCTCTCTCTCTCTCTCTGTTATTCTACAGTCCCTGTTCATTCTCCTTTCAAGAAAGCCTGACTTCCTTTCTCTGCTAATACGTTACATGACATTCTGCCTGCGCTCTGTTGTTCTGATGACCAGCAGTGACATTGTACACACTGGGATGAACACACGGTGCCCTTTCTTCAGTGATATTTCCTCATGATGCATTTCATGTGCATTTTCATTGCCTTGACATGCTTGCTATTGTTATGCTTTCTATAATCTAAGGAGATAATATTAAATGGAATGGCCGGCATTCTCGGTATGTCCTGGTTATAGTTGTCTTGGGAATACAGAAGACAGCTGAGAAGGCACTGTGTCATTCAATGTGTTTTTGGGTTAGCCGTGTTTGGTAGCTGAAGGTATTACAATAAGCCATATTTGTTCAGTTTAGACTGGAAGTAACTATTCGTCATTTGTTTATATCAAGGGAGATGAGAGTCTTGATATGTCCTTCATTGACTGTGGGGATATAAAACAACATGAAATGTGTGTGTGTGAGAGAGAGAGAGAGAGAGAGAGAGAGAGAGAGAGAGAGAGAGAGAGAGAGAGAGAAGAGAGAGAGAGAGAGAGAGAGGGGGAGTGAGATGAGGTGTGCATTATGTTTAGTTTCTTCTTCTTTATACAGAAATGTATTTTCTCTCAGACAAAACAAAAAGGAATGATACCTTCTGTGCATGAACTTAGAAAACAAGAGAGACAGACAGACAGACAGACAGACAGACAGAAACTGACAAATAAACAGACAGACGGACACACACACACGTACACACACAGTCACACACACACACACACAGACTGACAGACAGACAGACAGAATCGTCTAATATCACTTTGAGTGAACAGACGTTAAATGAAAGAAATTAAAAGACAGAAGACAGAGACACTGGGAATCATTAACTCTAAATTTCATTTTGTGTAAATTAATTAGATACATGGTTCTATATTGAAAAAATCAATTCATTAACAACGATGGTTAGGGGGAGAATGAGTTTGCTGCAAACAAGGCACGCACGCACGCGCGCACAAACACACACACACACACACACAACACACACACACACACACACACACACACACACACACACACACACACACACACACGATGGCTTATGAAAGCAAGCAAATACATTGCTTACTCATCTGGAAATTTAAAAAATGACTTGCGCACACAAATACATACAGGCATGCACACACTCAAGCAACCATACACACACACGCACACGCACACACACACACACACACACACACACACACACACAAGTGCATATAATGCTCACGTTAAAACCTGTTCTGACTTTTGGAAAAAAAATATTGT
>CM054152.1:48437522-48503538 GCA_028751875.1 Rapana venosa
GTACTGAACCCACAAGAAACTAAAGTAGACCGTTGTGAGTGGAAACATGTGTTAAGTTTGAAATCATAATGACGATTTCTCCTCTTACCATAGCATTGAACTCTTTTCATCCTTACAAAACAGACATAAAATCAATGCAAAGCAGTAATTTAAACACATTGATCGGTACATTTAGTCAACAGTTTTGGACCACTTCTACAGCAACAAGTTCTGCTGTAAAGATGGAAAAACCATTTCCTATATCAAATGACTTTTCTATCTTTAGTGCTGGAACTACTAAAGGATACCAAAAATGACCCTGTTGAGGACCAAATCACAACAAAAAACATGATATTTACTCTACTTTTCTTCACTACAAGGCTTTCCAGTGACAGCAACTTTAGGCTTTCTTGGTACAATCAATATTAAAATCAACCGAGCTTCATTGCTATTTAATGATTGTAGAGAACCTTTGCAAGGTGCTCCACTTTTTACGTTAATCAAATCCAGATAATTGGAAAACATATCAAAAGTTTGTGTACAAGCTAATGTACAAAAGGTATAAACATAGCTCTCTGATTTTAATTAAACTTTTTATACATTTTTTAAACTTTACAAGATAGACTTTACTGACACAAGCTTAATATATTTCTCAAAAAGCAAAACCTCAATTTTTGGCATATGTTTCCAAAGTTGATGCACAGACTGGAAGACCTACTGTCTACACTTTTACACTTTCTCAGCAAATAGCTAAATACAGAGTAAAAACACCAGTGCATTAGTTAATTCAGGACAAACAAGTGCTGTAGCAAAAATAATAAAAGTTGAAGTACGCTGATCTCATGTTGTCTGGTTAGTCTTCAGGAAATTGAGACTTTTGTTCTTGCCTCAGTCAAGATGGAGTCTAGATGATAGCTGGGTCCATGTCAGCTTTGAAGTTATTGGATTAGGCTTGGCAGATGTTATAATCTGAGGTTACCACTCTCAGAATGCTACCACGATAGTCCAGGGTCACCAATATTCCAGTATTAAAGCTTTGGGCGCTGTATAGCATCAACCACAATATGTGTATGGATGCACACATCAATATTGAAATATGCATACAGACTTGAACAAAAGTAGGAAATAGCACGCTCTCTCTCATGTGGCACTCTTTCTCTCACAGCCACAAGCTTGTGCACATAAAAATCCAGAAACATGGCAGAATTATATAATATAATTAATAGACAAATTAACAAATGTTAATCAACATCATGACACGCACACTCTCACTGGTGACTGGTTTGTAAACAACATTAATTAATATCAATAAATGTTTTAGCTGCCCCACTGCCCCTGCTCTGTCTACCAACATTTTGGCAAAACGCTGAAACTTGTTTTTTAAAGTCTAAAGCGATTCATAACAATACTTTCCCTTTTTTGAAAAAAAGACAATGACCGATATGTCTTTTTGGAGAAGCACCTAAAACGTGGCACAGGAGAAAGTTATGAACACCAAAAGAATTACTGAACACTATGGAACTTTTTTTTTCCACACAAGGTCTCAAAAGCAAACTCCTGAAGTGTCAAATATCATTTCATGATGTGGGAATTTATTAAATTTGATGTTTGTAAGTATGTCAATGGGCAATGATTAGTTTGCAAAATTAATCTGGTACCCCAAAGAAAATGGCAAACATAAATAGATGCAAAGTTTCCTCCCAGTCTTGGAGAAGAACAGCACCAAGTCCAACACAGCTGGCATCTGTGTGCAAAACAAACTGGCCATCCAACTTGGCAAAAACAAAACAGGTGAAGAAGATAAAACAGCCCGCATCTTCTGTAAAGCTTCATCACACTATGTGGTGTCTAGGACACAGCTTTTGTGGAATTTCCATTCTCCTTCCCAACAAAGAATGCACTTGTTTCATGGCTGTTGGAGAGGGAATCTTCAAAATCATTTCAATTTTCTTTTCTTCTGGACAAAGAGTACCATTTCTAACCACATTCCCAAGAAATTCAAACCTTCCAAGTTCTGCTTACATCTTTGAGGGGCCAGCCATAAGACTGTAAGCCCAGAGTTGTAAAAGCACACCTTGCACATGTTTCCTATGATCAGACCATGGACACTATGTACCAGGATGTCATTGAAAAATACAAACAGGTGAACATTTCTCCAGAGACAACATCCTCATCTTACAGGCAAACATACCAAACCAAATGGCATGCATGCAAACTGAAACAATCCAAGATGTGTAGCAAAAGGTCTCTTCAGATGGTTCTCCAGTCTGACTAAGATTTGCTAATAGCCTTTGGCAAGATCAATTTTTTTGTAAAGTACTGAGCATTTGCCAAAGATTAAAACAACCTATTAACATCTAGGATAGGCTCTGTATCAAATACAGTAACTTTATTCGGTGACCTGTAGTCAATACAGAAAGAATGTGTACATCCTTTTTTGTACAAGAACAACTGGTAATGAAAATGGAATGGTTTATGAATCACTGATGCCAAAATTCATCTTGATTTTTCTCTCATCAACTTTTTCACTGAGAATGGAATGGCATAACACTTACATCTGACAGGAACATCTGTTGTCACATGAATTTTAAGAAACATCTCACTTGCAAAAGCTCCTGGCTTTGGTGTGAGTATAGATCTGAATTCGTCCAATACTGCATATAAATCTGTGTGATCTACATATGAAAGTTCGGATTGAAAATGAATAGCTGAAATATTTTTATTTTGCATCAAACACACCATGGAAACTGACAATGTTAGAAGGGGAATTGTCTCACACCAGAACCCAGTATTTCCTGGAATTGCCTGCTGCTTAACCAGCAGCCAGAAGTATTGTCGATCTCCAATCCACCCAGGGAGACGATGACAGCACTGCCCCCTGATCTGTCTACCAGCTGTCTACCACAGCAGGAACTCTGCAATACTTTAACACAACAAAGCCTCATTTTCACATTTCTGCAAAACATCCAAACTGCAAAAAGTCTAAACTGACTTGTAACAGCAGGACTGCGTGGTAAAAAAAATTAACCAGAGTATACAGCAGTTTCAGTTTTGAAAGACTTATGTTTTTATCTTTCTTGATAAAGTTGAGCTTTGCCATGGATGACATTGCCTGCACATCTCTCAAAATCGCCCCTGGTTTTAATCCCTTCTCAAGCATTGTAAGCTTAGGTATTTGAATTTGCTTACTGACTGGATGATATACTCTACTGACTGTGATCTTTGGTGAGACTGAATTTTCACTCTTGGTCATCAGTTTTTCTTTGTTTTTATTTCTTACTCTGAATTTTATGGCAAACTTTGCAGATCTTTCATCCAAATATTCTACCAACCCAGCAAGATCCTCATACTCAGTAATCCCAAATGATCTTCAAGGGCATCTCTAATGATATAATAATAATAATAATAATAATAATAATACATGGAATTTATATAATGATGGGTACTAAAACAATGCAGAACAGTATGAATAACAAATCTAGTCTTGGTATATACCAGTAATTTTATATAATCAATCCTCAAGAAACTTGAGTATATTGTGTGCTGTAAACCTTAGTATAAAACTGTTGGATGATGTAAATGAGTTTCTGGCCTGTTCTTTCTCTTCATAGATACCTACAGCTTAGCAAGCAATACTCTGCTGAGTGTTTTCATGAAGTCTGTTGAAGACAAAGTGAATGTTCTGGTGATAATTTGAGTGAATCTTGCAAAGAACTACTACCTGTTCCAGAGTGCTTCCTCCATATCCTATCTTGTTATTCTGGCATGACTTCTTTCACCTCAGATCTCACCTGAGATTTAATCTATAAAGAATGATTTCAGCATCTCTTTACTGGCCTAACTTACAAAGCTGATTGTCTGTAATCTGGTAGCTCCGACAAAGTTAGAGACTACGTTACTTGGGTGGGTGACAGAATGCAATCTGGTACACACTCAAATATCCAACCACTTGTTTAGAGAACATTGGACAAGAACCTCACTGCTAGCTCTAGTATCAAGCTGATGGATGCTGTAAGTCATCTTCTTACAATGACTGGATGAAGCTGTGCTGTCGGTTATTTCCTTGTCTACCAAATACTGCTCCAGGTGCATCTCAGTATCTCAGCCACAGTCACATCTTGATGAGTTCTGCTATGCTGTTGTCCATTCAAGCAGCCTTCTAATTGTACAGTGAGTTTTCGACTTTGTTCTCTTCTCTTAAGATGGGGAAATTACTCTCATTTATTGAAATGTTAGGGTGTTGATGTCTCCTTTAGTATAGTGGTTGTGCATTACTGGTAATGTTCAGGTCACATCGCTGTGATACATCTGTTTTCTGTGAGGAACTTCTATCTTTTTGCTGAATGATATTGACTTTTGTTTGTGTCTGTCCAGCCAGATTAAGATTGATAATCTGAAATGCCTTTCTGCTGTTATTTTGCCAAGTTCCTCAAGATTCTTTTTATTGTTGTTCTATCCATTCTTCTTTTGAATGTTTTATAATTTTGCTGATTTTGTTTTGCTGAATTTCATATACTTCAGAAGCTCTCAGTGAGTGTCTGAAATTCTTCAGTGATGTTCTGGCCTCACATTTCATGACAGTGCAGACTCCACTCTCCCCAAAAGTCCTTCGGATGAGACTATAAACCGAGGCCCCGTGTGCGAACGCACACAGAACATCTTGCGCACACGTTAAATCCTGTTCCGCTTTTCGTAAGAGTAGGCCATTGTGTGCCGGTGGGAACAGATGACAGAATTTACAAAACCGCATACACACGGGGACTGAATGTAAAAAAGCACATAAGTGCTTATTCCATTATCCTCGATATAAAATAATAAAATAAAATAAATAAAAATAAATAAATAAACAACAGAAAGCCTGTAATGCACTTGAAAACATGGTATTATGTTTGACCTCCATTACCTTAAGTTTCTGAAACGTAAAGTTCCGGTTCAGATGTTCATATTTGATATTGTTATAGCCACAGACCATGCCGTGTGGATACAGTAATATTTGGATGACAAAAAAGAGGATTTTTTCTAATAGTTGGCATACATTGAAATGGAAAGAACAGCAAAAGAGGATTTTTTTCTAATAGTTGGCATACATTAAAATGCAAAGAACAGCTAAGGTGGCAACTTTATAGTGTGGCCATCTCCTTTTACATCCAGGAGGTTATTGGCCCCTCATGAATCCATGAATTGGTGTTTTGAGTTGTCTAGTAGAAGTGAAAACTGGTCACGCAAGGTTAATTGTTTATTAATGGTTAATGGTTAACTCTTGTTTAGATATTCATGCCATTGGCATTTTTTGTTATGAACTAAGTTTTTCTAAACTGATCTGCATGCCATTTGCCAAAGAGGCTTCATCAAGGTGATTTACCAGGTTGACTATCTCTTGCTCTTTTCAAGCTAGGTCATCAGTGTCTTCGGCACAACGTATGTTAATATTTGTCCTGCCTCCAGCACTGACTGTCCCTGCATTGTTTTCAAGCATGTCAGCAATTATTCTGTCTAAGATGATGTTGAAGAGGGTGGGAGAGAGATCAGACATCCTTGGTGTACTCTGATTGTGGTTCAAAACCAGTCTCCTATGTCATTGAGGCATTCTATGGTTCTGATCAGGTGGCATTAATATCATACAGCCCCATGGTTACCCACAAAGGTATATGCTTAACTGTGTTGAATGCTGAGGCCAGCATATTGAGGGCAGCGCCCATTTCTTCTCCCTCACTGCTTTACCTTCCCTGACCCCAAAGAGGGAAGGTACCCATTTACAGCTGGGTGAACTTGGGGACTATACTGAAGCCAAGGCATGCAAACGGTCACTAATCCATTAGGAACCACGCTCAATGCTGCTTATCCTTAGCTTGGGGAAAACAAATACTCTAGCCACTGAGCTATCCCATCCCACTAAACTCACTTAGGACAATCAATTCTCTCCCTTACCTTTCCCTACAGACGGACCATTTACAATGGTAAGCACACAAAAATCATACAAAATACAAAACATAGTAAGAAAGGAAATTTTCTGAATTTATTGATGTCATTCCGGTACTGGGTTTGTACATTCCGAAAGGTTGAGGCTCTCATCTTAATACTGAAGCTTTGGCTGGCTTGAGGAAAATTCTGTACCCCAATCACCATGCACTCAAAGAGTTTTATCACTCCATAGATACACATTCAGCCGTAAAAAGGTCTATAAGCTCACAAAAAGGAAGAGTTGTGATATTGTTCAGGATTCAAGGACTAAAAAAGAAAGGAAATTACTTATACAAATGTTACAATTGTTACGTAATTGGCTTGAAGAAATAGGATGCTAAATGTTTGTCAGCTAACAACTGTCTGGTTTTCTTCTTCTTTTTCAAGTAGCAACTGTCTGGAATCAAGACAGTTGCAGTAAACAAGATTCAATCAATACCTGCCAAATTGGAATGGGGAGTCCCACAGGGATCAGTTCTAGGCCCTGTTCTTTTCACTCTTTACACTGCCCCACTGTCACTATAATAAACCGTCATGAAATCAACCATCATTTTTACGCAGATGACTCTCAGATTAAAAGCAGTGTTACTCCTGAAAATCTGCCTTTTCTCCTGACAAATATGGCCCACTGCTTTGAAGATATTCAAAACTGGATGACACAGAACAAATTATAGCTAAATGCAGATAAAACCGAAACCATGCTCGCAGGGACCAAACACAAACTATCTTACATTACAACAACTTCAATAGAACTCGGCAATACATCAGTCTCTCTATCCACTACTGTGAAGTATCTAGGTGTTGTTATCGACAACACTCTCTATGCAAAAATTAATCACCCAGACCTGTCAGTCATACTACTATCAATTACGGTGTATTAGTGCTATTCGAAAGTACCTGTCTACCGATGCAACATCCAAACTTGTCACTTCTCTCATTCTTTCATGTCTGGACTATTGCAATTCTCTTTTGTCTAGTCTTCCAGCATCATCTACCAACTCCCTTCAACTCCCTTCCCTTCTACCCTCTGTTACAAATGTCTCCACAAAACTGCCCCGTCCTACCTCTGTGAATGTCTTTACCTGTAACCTCCTTCACGTTCCCTCCGCTCTGCTGCAGATACCTTGTGCCTATGAATACCTAGATTCAACCAATCCACCGTTGGCCGCGGCTCTTTCTCTATTTCGGGTCCATCGACCTGGAATGAGCTCCCTCTCTCTCTTCGCCAGAAGCCTAGTTATGACACTTTTAAATCCAGCCTCAAGGCATATTTATTTCAAACCTAAGATTTCCCCCCTCCTGTTTCATATCAGAACTATCCCACCTTCACTAACCCATGTCTTATCACCATGCTAAAGTATATGACCTGTGTGTGTGTGTGTGTGTGTGTGTGTGTGTGTGTGTGTGTGTGTGTGTGTGTGTGTGTGTGTGTGTGTGTGTGTGTGTGTGTGTGTGTGCTTTTGAAAAACATTTGACTTGCAATTTTATTTCACAGATTTGGTCTGCAGCGTACCATGTTTGTAATATCTGTTTGTCTAAACTATTGATTATTTGTCATTGGTTGCATAAATTTGTAAGATTAGGTTGAATGCGTGCGCTTTGATTTGTCTTTGCAAGATATAGCCCTATGTAAGTTCCATTTATTATCATTATTATTATTACTATGATGATGGATGATGATGATGATGATATGATGATGATGATGAGATGATAGTTGAGGTTCTTCATTGAATGGCAAACCTGGAAGCATGAACTTGCTTTGTTTAGCTGGCAGTTTGTCACAGAGTGGAATCCTACACTGTGTGTGTGAGTGTGTGTGTGTGTACTTGTATTTGATTAACTTAAATGTCTAAGTCGGCCGTCACCATTGCACTGAAAAAGTTAGTGGGATGTTGCACTCAGCTGCCACATACAGACCATGGGAGCCAGAGAAGCGTGTGTGTGGGGGTGGGGGTGGACATAGCTGCGAAACAGTGCAGGCCTTCATGCCAGTGAAACATTAGAAAGTCTAAACACCCTTCCTTTATACCATCCACTGCACCCAGCTTTCTGACCTCTCCATTGGTTTAATGTACGCTTCCCCCAACCCTCTACTGTTGTCTGCTATCAGTCAATGTCAGTCTCATCATCGCTATAGTTTTTCTAACCCCCAAACTGTTCAACACTGTCTTCATCTTCTTCTTCAATGCCAGATCCTTTAGTCTGTAGCATTACAACAACCTCAGCAACAGTAAAACGCTGCAGCCCTGATCTTATTTGCTCCCCATTATTTTAGTTGAACTGGCTTGAGATGCTGTCTTTGACACATATGCAAAAAGCTGGTCGTGTCGGATACTCTCGACAATTGCTGACAGAGAATCCCCAACACACGGAATTGCAGGCAAAGCTGCTTATTTGAGGTTGGACAGGTCCACAAAGATATGTGTAGCTGCATGTGTCATAGTCTAATGTCCCTGCCACATGGAAAATTTGTTAACAGTGGAACCTCTATACCAATTTGTCATCTGAAAGCTATAATGGTCCATCATGCTCTGTGAGTCCACAAAGACGTGTGTGATAAAGATCTTGCTGGTGTTGCAAATACTTCCAACAGTGCATTCTAAGCTTGAAAAATTATTCTATTGTGCTCCGTTCTGCTCCAAAACCTGCCTGTTCTTCGTTGGTGATGCCCTCAGCTGGTGGCTTCAGTCTCTTCCACAGGATTCTCAGCATGACTTTACTTGAATGGCTGATCAGTCTGATGGTACAGTAGGTTTTGGGCATAGTTCTAAGTTGCCTTTCTTCGGGAGAGTGATGTTCAGGAATGTGTCCAAGGTGCTGGCCACTAGCTTGTCCGCTAGATCTTATGGCATATGATAAGTAACACATCTATCATGGCCTCTCCTCCTACCAGGACAGGAAATCCCAAGGGGCTAGATGTCCCTCTACCAACCAACAGTGACAGCTACGACATCCTAGGGAAGAAGTTTGAACTGCTATAAATTCACTGCAGAAAGTAAAGTCAGCAGGAGTGGACAGCAGAGCTGGTCCTGTAGGAGGAGAGGCCATGATAGATGTGTTACTTGTTGATTGGCTTCTCAGTATAGATTTGCACCTTTAGCCTAAATCTTCTGCTGCTTTAGTTTAGCATTCATGTTGTCTGCTGTTTCAGCCACAGCAGTGTTGATGATGTTTATCAAGGTATCCAGTTTGGTGTTCTGGTTGTCAAAAACGAGAAGTGGGGCAAATTTCCCTCTTGTCATTTCTTTGAAGTTTTTTGTTTGTTTGTGCCCATGAGTTTATCCAGATTGAATTTGATCCTTACATTTATGCTGCCAGTTATATGCATTCAGACATACACTCATGCAATCTCTTCAATAAACCTGAGGTTACATAGATGTATGATTCTCTTTCTCTCAACATAGGAACATATTTGATATAAAATAGTTATTGTTTTAAAGTTTAATCTGCACACTGTAGAGAAAACTAAATCAATGAATTTGTTGGAATACTTCACATTTAGGCTCCATCACGCAATTTACGAATTGTCATATTTACAAGTTTAAATGTGGCCATTGACATTAATTATTTTCTAGTTTTTATAGAACATCCACTATCTACTAGATATGCAGGACTAAACACTTTTGGTTTTTAAAGTATTCTCTTGCAGAGCTGGACACTCCCATTTCTTTCATGGAAGGATTTCTTCCTGCTCCAGGAAGAGGTCTCCCTTTACAACAGCAGCATGACCAATGGACTGGCTGGTCCTGATAAATGGCCAGCATGCCTGTGACAAGACAACAGGGCCATATTCAGTTAACGAAGACAATTTTTATACTCACCCTGTTTTCCCCATTAGGATCTATCGCTTGAAGGTCACCCTAGCATTTTATCACTTTCCTCCATTGCAGTCTGTTTTTGTTTCCATCCATAGTTTTTACTCTCTTTTACTCTGCCATGTGGATTCAGTATAAATAGCATCCCCACCTTCTCAAAAGTCTGTGCTAGAAATGCCCTATTTTTGTCGGTCTCTATTTCTCTGCCTTGCTTTTTTCCTTCCTGTCATTTTCTTCTTCTCTGTTTGCTGCTTTCTTGGTCCATTCTCATCCCTTTTCCCCAGAAACTCTGCGAACTTAATTTCTAGTTACATTTTCATCATTGCCTCTTTCCCATCTCCATTCTCACCCACCCTTTCATTGTGGACTGTCCTATTCTGTCATTGATCTTTATTTCTATCACAAGCCTTCATTCTATTGGTCTTTTTTTCCTCAGTTGCTGAGTGGTTGGCACAAGCAGCCCATAATCCTGAAGGAATCCTTTTCTTGCAAAACAGTGCTTGTCACAATACTCACATGCCACTCTTACATTATTCATATTCATTTGCAAAAAAATGAGAGAACCCCATTGTGTGTGACTTGTGACAACTGAATAACCAAGCATCTGCTGCTCAATTTGTAAATGTACTTTACAGAAGACTCCTGAATGGTGCTGTTTGATGATAATCCACCAGACAACATTTTAACTTCCTGTGAGAACCAGGCATTTTCCATCTGATATGAGTTAACATGTTACAGCTACTTACTACAAACAAGCCACTTTTGAGGATCTGGGTATTGGATTTTATTTCATTTTTGTGTCGTTTATGTGTTTTTTTCGCAGGATAGTCACTGCCTTGTGGGAAAAAACACATAATGTAAGGGAGTATGACACTGATGGAGATTTATACAGTGACTCAGATATGGAGGTAATAAAGAACAGTGGGTTTTGGTCAAGTTGGTGGGTGGTTGAAGGAGTCAAGGCAAAGCACTCCCTGTCAAAACTTAGTCCATTTGCTAAAGGCCTAAAATGCATAATGGCAGACTTGAAGAAGTTACGCAGTGTGACACTCCTGGTAGAATGAAACTTGAAAAGGCAATGTGAAACACTGCAACAGTTTACAGTTAGTGACATTTCTTATTAGAGTAGTCTACCTCTCCACAAAGCCCTTAATAGCAGCAAAAGGATCACCTGGTGTAGGGACCTGCAGGATGTGTCTGAAGCAGAAATCAAAAGCGAGTTGGCATCTCAAGGTGTTAAAGGTATGCAGCGAGTGCAGATTAGGAAAGGGGAGACAAGGTCCCCAGAAACACCTTTTTCCTCACCTTTTGCACAACTGTGTTACCTCAGTCGATCAAAGTGGGTTATCTGAAGTTAAAATCTCTCTGTATGTCCCTTCACCACCACTCAGGTGCTTCAGGTGTCTGTTACTGTGATTATGATGCCCTTGGTGTGTTTGGAAAAAAGTAGTTGCTTTTTGTGATTGGTCATGGTCAGGTTAGCAGGTGAAGGTTGCTGTAATGGGTAACTTTCAGTTTATCAGGGGAAGGTTGCTGGCAGGTAGTTTCTATTGTGTTTTGATAGAATGGTGGTCCCTCCATACAGTTTTGTTCACAGCTGCAGTATTAAAACATAGATGGGTATTGTTTTGGACGGGTGGGTGGTGTTTTGGGGTTTGTCAGTCAGCAAGTTTTGGCTGTGTTTTGGTTTTTGTTATAGCTGATGTGATGATGGAATTAATTACCTGTTACTGGGGTAAGGGAGAATTGGTCAAGTGATGTGTCTTTTATCACAGGAAAGTTTCCTTTGTAAAGTGGAGAGTTTTTGTTGGTCAGTGCTGTTCACAGTACTACTGGGGTAAAGTGTGCCCTAGTACACAGACTTGCCATTGTGCAGTCTCCAGTGTATTGGGGTCAGTTCATCTGACTGGTTGCCTGCTTGTGACTTTTTATGAGTCTTTGGGTGATACCAACAACTGTGTTTCTGTGTTGACATGCTGTTAGTGCTGTGTAAACTCTTTTTAGGAGAAGTTGACATGTGATGTTTGTTTTTGTAGTTGTCTCTGTGTTGTCTTTGTCACTTTGCCGTTTGCCATGTGCCCCTCTTCGTAGGCTGAGTGACAGCTGTTGTTAGTCTTTGTGGATGTGGAGTTATTCTTGTTGGTTGTTTTCTCTGGGGTGTGACTAGATGCTATTTAATTTTGTTATGGGTGGAGCGGCAGCTGGTATCATTGTGTTTTATTGGATGATCCTAATTGTTACTATCTGCTTGCTTTGGACTGTGAGGAAACAACACGCAAAGGCTACTTGTACTTTGATCTTCACCTGTGGTATTTTCTGATGTGGAAAATACAAAGTCATATTCCTTTGGACTTTTGCCCTTTAGGACTGATACTGAAACAGAAACTGGTAACGTGTGAGATGAAGTGCTTGAGGAAAGCCGTCAACAAGACTAGGAGAGATAAGATAAGAAACGAGGTGATCAGAGACATGGTAGGAGCCACACCCATCCTACACCATATTGAGCAACAACGAACCAAGTGGTTCGGGCACCTCACATGGATGCCGCCAAACCAGCCAGCCTTGCGTGCTTGAGGTACTCTGGCACAAGGGCCAGAGGTAGACCCAGGCGACGCTGGAGTAATTCCGCGGCAGAAACACTGAAAGTCCATGGATTGTCCCTCCTCCAGGCTACCCGCCTTGCAGCAGACAGACAGTTATATCTCCCCGCGACACCACAAAGTACAAGCGGAAGGAAACAGTAAAAGTAAAAGTAAAGTGACTGATACTTCAGAGGACTTGTAGTATGTTCACGTGTGTTGTGATTCTGGACTCCCAACAGCATTGCTGTATGCTACTGTGAGTCAATTTTAAGGATAGCTAGTGTGGAAGGTGTGTGGTGGTGAGTTATATGTGAAGGAGGATTCTGTCATTTTGAGTAAGTGGCATAGTTATTTGCTTCATTTTCTTTGATTACATATGAATACATGCATGGTGATATGATGACATTTATCTTTTTTGCATATGAGTTAATACAATCATTTGCAGTTTTTTTTCTTTGGTTGCAAATAAAACATGTGTTTTGATTGCATGAAAATTGTTTCATGATGTGCATAAGTCTGGTATAGCCTAATCACCAGATTAGTGGTATTTTTATTTACCTATTTTGGGTGTTCTTGTATTGTTATCTTTTTATTCTTATTATTTTATTCTTTCACATTTTGAAAAATAAATCATGTCTCTGGGTGTACCAGTATTATGTGTTAGTATGATTTGGGGGGATCAAAGCAAATGTTAGATCTAGAACATCATATAACTGTGTGGCTTGAAGAGGCTTAAACATTGTGTTGATGTTGAAGTAAAGGTTTTTACTTGGGGTGCTGCTGGGAAGATATGCTGAATAATTTGTGTTTATATTCATTATAAGAGTTGAAACTGACAATTGCAGATTGAGTTTGTAGTAGTGTGTGATTGAGATTGCAGTAGTGTGTGAGTGAATATCGCCTTTTATGTTTGAGTGAATATTGGATTATTGAATACTAAATATGTGAACTATTAAAGTTCTTTTTGTTTTATGTTGTCTGAATTAAGATGTAAAAGGGAGAAAGGTTGTTTTTCATGTTTCACCCCAGTAAGAGTGTCAGAAATTCGGCCATGTGAAAGACAGGTGCCCTGGAAAGGGGGTGTGCAGAGTCTGTGTGAAGGCAGCATATGATGGTGAATGTCAGGATGCACGGTTTGTGAATGCGGAGGTGCCCGCACTTCCTTATCCAGGCAGTGGCCTGTTTAGGATTTGGAGACAAAAATTTGGAGAATGGAAGTAGAGAAGACGATCTCCTTCTTTGAGGCAAAAAACTGGTCCAAGGTAGCAACAGTGGCAGTGGTCTCTTATGATAAGCAGAGGCAGTCAGGAACTGTACACCCACACCAGCAAAAATAGCCTCTGGTGGTGGCCCAAAACCCATTTGTGTGTGCCCTGTCGGCATACAGAAAACACCATCTTCCGTCTGGGGTTTCAGATTTCTGACTCCTGGAGTAAAGGAAAAACAAACTCCTCCCCCAAACCCAGTTGTGGGCTGGAAACAGTTAACCTCTGGCACTTCCAGAAGCACTGAGGTAGGTATTGTGACAGGTGGCAAAGGTTGCCTCTCAAGGAAAATGGTTTTTAACTCCCATCTGACAGACAAATAAGGGCGAGAGATTTTTTTTCAGGAAAGTCGTTTTCGAGCGCTCTCAGAGGATAAGTCTGATGTCAAATGAGAGATAAGATGAATATCAAAGATTATGACAAATATCTTACAGTGGAACATCTGCCGTGTGGCATCCAATACAGAGGAGCTGCAGCTTCTCTGAGACAGGCAGTGGTGGCACTTCAGGAGACCCTGTTGGAGGAAGGGAAAGAGCTTGCTTTGTCTGGTCATAATGCCATTCACAAAGGGCAATGAAAAAGGCAAAACCCACCAAGGATGGGACCACCAGTGACCTTGCTGGTAGGGAACTTGTTGATGTATAGTCATCTTGTCCTGGGCACTCAACTTAAGGCAGTGGCCACTAGGGTCACGCTGCACAAGACCACAGCTGTATTGTATACCACTTAAAGTCACAGCAGATTTCTCTACATAAAATTTGGGCTGCTCTTCCTGGGGAGAGTGCATTGCCACAAGAGCAGCACTGCCCATAATTTTTTTCCTGTCTGCATATGTATTTCGTTTCCTATCAGAGTGGCTTTTTTCTATACAATTTTGCCAGGGTAAACTCTCTTGTTGCTGTGGGTTCTTTTACATGCACTAAATGAATACTGCACACAGGGCCTCAGTTTATCATTTCATCTGAAAGACTAACACTGACCACCACTCATTGTCTAGTGGACGGGGAAAAGTTTTGGACACAGGGATTGAACACCACACACTTGAAACCCATAATTTTTGCTTTCTAGACAGGTGCATTACCTCTAGACCACTGATTCATCTGCAGCATCTATTTATCTCCTTCAGGCATAGTTAATGAAGGCGGGTTTGTGTTGTTGGTACAACAGTTACCGCCTCCCTTTCTGTTGTTGGGTGATTTCAATGGGCATTCCCCCCTGTGGGGAAGCAAAGTCATTGGTGAGGGGCCTCCTCTTGGAGGGGGTGTTCTTGGAACAGGACCTATGGCAAGCACCCCACTAACCTCACTTGTGGAATGGTACACTGCCATGTCTGGATACGTCAACCTGTGTCATTCATTGGTCGTAGATTTTCAATGGGAAGTGCAATATAATCTGCATGGCAGTGATCATTTTCCAGTCATCTTGGCACACAATGTGGTGGTACAGGATGCCCATATGGAGTGGTTTTATGTCAAGAGGGCAAACTGGAATATTTTCAGGTTGGACATTCTTAGCAGTGGAGATGAAGGGGCTATCTTGTCTGCAGAAAATGTGGTGGAGGCACTGATGGCATGTAAATTACAATCCAATAAGCAATCTGTTCCTGGGACACACAGTTGGCCAAGGACACAAAGAGTGCCTTGATTTAATGAGGAATGTAGGGCTCTCTGAAAGTAGAGGAAAAAGCTCAGAGCCTGGTTAGACAGACACCATCTTTAGTGGCAGTGTTGGCCCTCCAAAATCTGTGGGCCAAGTCACGCTGTTTATAAGACCAGCAGGTGTGAGGCATGGGAGAGTTTTTACTCCACACTGAACAGTAAAACATTGAGCAGAACGGTTTGAAAAGTGATTCCAAAGATAAAGGGAAAAATGTTTCTGCCTTTGGACACTCTTGTTATGGATAAGGAGGTTTCGGTTAATCTGTTGGCCACCACTTTGAAGAACTCTACGACTTCCTAAATACAAGTGTTCTGGAGACTGAAACTGCTAAAAGAAAGAGCTCCCTTGAGTTTTGTCTCCCAGAATGATAATCTTCCCTTTTCCTTGCCTAAATTAAAAAGTGCCCTGCATTTATGTCTTGAGACCTCACGAAATTCACAATGTCTCCTAAAAAAAAAAACCCAGAGGGTTTCCTGCAAACCCTCCTGAAGGTATATGACCATTTTTGGATGACAGGACTTTTTTCCTCCCTCAGGGTGGTTAGCCTGTGTCATCCCCATCCCTAAACCCCGTAGAGACCTTAAAGGCCCCAGTAACTACAGACTCATAGTGCAGACCAGGTGCATCTACAAGTTGATTTTTAGAAAAAGGTCAACTGCCATCTGGTGTGGCAGCTGGAAACGAAGGGCCTTTTGGTCAAGGAACAATGTGGCTTCCATAAGAACTGTTACACCATTGACCATCTGGTCCACCTGGAGACAACCATCCGTAACTTCTTCTTTAATAACCAACACATCATTCTGGTCTCTTTTTCTAGAAAAGAAATATGACACTGCTTGGAGGTATGGCATCATGTCGGATCTGAATGATTTTGGGTTTTGTGGTCATCTGCCATTGTTCTTGGAAAACTTTCTGGAAAAGAGGCAGTTTCAGGTGTGGGTTAGGTTCATGCTCTCTGACATTCTTTCCCGGGAGATGGGATCCCACAGGGCAGTATCTTGTCTTCTGCTCTCTTAAGTGTAAAAATAAACAAAATCATCAAGTCGGTACCCCAGGGTGTGGACTGCTCCCTATTTGTGGATGATTTTACTCTCTATGCTACAGGCAGTACTTTTATGGGAGTTCAAAGACAGCTAAACTTTGTGTTAACAAGGTGCAGAAATGGGTGGGGGACAACAGATTCAAGTTTTCTGCCACATAGACAAAGTGTATCCACTTCACTAACAAGTTTAGAAAACACTTTTCTGACCCCCATCATTAACCTGGGAAAATCCACCATCCTGACAGTGAATGAGGCCAAATTCTTAGGGGTAATTTCTAATCAGAGACAAAATTTCAAAAGTCACATTCAACACCTGAGAACGTTCTGTAACCTCCTGCATGTTTTAGTACTGCTGTCTCCTCACTTTATGCGAATCTTAATAGAAGAAAGTAAAATTCGGAGGAGAATGATTCCGGTCTTTGACACAATATAAGTAAAAGAAGTAATAAATAGAATTCTCACTTGGATGCTAGAGAATGCTCTTGAGGCAACCTTCACTCATTTAGGTAATGTATGTTGAGAATAATGAGTATGACTGAATGCACAGGGTTTTTTTTAAATAGATCACAGATTTTTAAGCTGGGATCGTTTGTATTAACATTTTTACCAGCTGATCTATGTTTACTGAAATACTGACTTTCTTCAGCTGATCTATGTTTACTGAAATACTGACTTTCTTCATGTGTGCGCAAGATCCTGTGAATATATTCGCACATTTAATATCTGCTTACACTCTCATGTAAAGAATAAAACAGAAAAGAAGTTGGAACCAGTGCTCCTCCAGGTGAAAATCCCTTAAATGGACAGCTTGGCAGCAAGTCATTTGGCTTTCTATTAATGAAATACTTCTTAAAACATTTTCAATTCTTTTCTTTACCAAACATAATACTTACAGAAAAAGGAAACACACCCTTCAACACGCATGTCGCGTGGAAGCCAATAAATAAACTATAGTAGTACACTTGCACCTTACACACAATTTGTCCAATTTGTGCTCCTATATTTTTCCTTATTTAGAAAGCCTCACTTGCTACAACTGCTTCACTTGCTTCAAATGGCAAAGGCACCTGATCCATTTTCTAACTTGGCAATGAAATTAGACACACAAGAAGTGATTATCGCATTGTCATTTGGTGCCCAAAAAGTACATAAGATATGGCATCACATGTAGCTTGGCACAGACCAAACAATCATGATGTGTTGAAACATACATTCTGTGCAAGCAGTAAGGTTTAATTATCTTATGCTAGATAAGGGAATAAGTTACATATATGGCCAGTCATGTTTCTTTTCAAGATTTATACTAACTCTTCAAATAATGGATCAAATCACAATTGCTTCAAATTGCCAAGGTCTGGGGAAATGCATAAAAGAAGAGATGCATTTCATTATCTTAAACAGAAAAAAATACTCAATATAAATTATTGTCTTCAAGACACCCATTTTGACAAAAAACCCAGAGAAATATGTGAACTCAGAGAATGGGGGTATAAATGTGTTTTTGCATCATATAAGACAAATTCAAGAGGGGTATTCATTCTTTTTGCAAATAATTTTAAGTTTAAAATACATAGCAGTACTACAGATCAAAACGGGAACTTTATAATTTTACATTTTTCAACAATGGAAAGGGACATTCTCCTGTCAACGTGTATGAACCAAATAAAGACGATCCTGACTTTTACCATTCACTATAAGATACAAGCGAGAAATACAAAACAAACAACATTATTGCTGTAGGGGATTGGAACATTGCATTAGACCCACACCTAGATTGTTATCAATACACACACATCAATAATCCTAGAGCTAGAGAGGCGTTAGAAAGAGTAATTGAAGAGCTTGGTTTAGCAGACATTTGGAGAGAAAATAATCCAGAGAGAAGGCAGTATACATGGCGAAAACCAACACCACTTAAACAGAGTAGATTAGATTTCTTTTTGCCTTCAGACTCTTTATACTGGTATTATGACAATACAGATATCCTGCCTGGATACCGTTCTGACCACCTGATGCCAAACCGACTGTAACCACGCTACTATAATACTTTCCAGGAGGCACAAAGGATAGTGAAGCAAAATGCCATGCAATGTAGAAGGTACACCTTTTTAAGTTAAAAACATAGCATGAAATGCTGCAAATTGTACTTCACTCTGAAGAAGAAGAATGTAAAGAAAGAAAAAGAATAACCAGAATCTGAAGAAAAACAGAAAAAATATATAACTTTTCGTTACTTAACTAACGCAGGTGAGCCCTGGCATTCAAAATCAGTATTTCACAACAATGACCTATGTCCCTAATTAAGGGCTTAAGTCTAAGCAACCATATTGACCACTCCATGGCTGAGTGTTCCACTTTATAACACTTGGTAGCCACACAAGATAGAGTTGTTAGGAAACACAATAAAAAATATACATTGTTTAGTCAAAACAAGTAAGCTTTTCCTGCTAAAAAATCTAGATAATTAGTGATGGGGTTTACAGCCCAGATCCTTTCTGATCTCCAAAGGACAGGTAGCTATGTGGTTGTTATCTGCAACTTTCCCAAGCTCCCTGAGACACCTGTGTGGATGATGGAAACCCCAGTTGTCTGTTTCGATCTTGCCGCTCATAAGGAGTGTGTCACTAGTTCAGTGGTTTACAACGTCTTTTCCCAAGCACTATGTCAGTCTTATCCATCCTGCACAAACGTTGTCACCAACAGATCCAAGTCTCAGGAGGGGCTGACCTATACCTCCTACTGTCCCACCATCAAGGAATCTGCACTTTCTGAGCATTTACCTTCGGAGGGCTCGGTGTACACTGCTGAACTTAGTGCTCTTGTTCTGTGCCTAAAATTGATTCAGCGATCTGGAGAAAAAAGTTTCTTGGTGTGTGCCGATTTGCTTTCAGCTCTGAAGGCTATCACTAGTAGGAACATAAATCATCCTAAGCTTCAAGAGTTTTATGAACTGTGTAATCCTTTGTAATGGGACAGGTGTGGTATAATTTTGGTATGGATCCCGGGGCACATGGGCATTTAAGGCAACGAAACAGTTGACCATCTTGCTAGGTGTGCCACATGGAAAGAAATCTCCAAGTCTGCCATGCCATAAACAGATCTGAAGCCTAAAAACAAACAATACATGCAGTACCTTTGGCAAGACGAATGGGAGGCTCAGACAACAGACTTGTCCAGATTCGTCCTACTGTGAAAGGAGTCCTTCCTATATGCGCCAAAACTTAAGGGAAACAACAGTGCTCACCAGGAGGCACGCAGGTCATTCTCTTATCACCCACGTTCCTTTGCTTAAAGAAGAGGGAACCCTATAGTGTGTGACGTGTGATGTGCGGGTAACCATCAAGCATCTGCTTCTGGTGTGTCGAGATGTCCAGAATATTTAATGCAGACACCTCCGTGATGGTCCATTGGATAATAGTTTTTACTTCCTGAGAAAATTGGGTTTTTTACTTCTATGAGAGTGAAGATGTCATAGTAGGTCATTGAGAACAAGGTTGTAAGAAAGTAATTTGATTTTGGTGTTATATAATGTTATGTTTGATTGATATAGTTTCTCCCACAATGCAGTGCCAATCCAGGGTTGACCCTTATAACCAGTGTGCTGATACAATGGAGGACAGCAGTGTTGATTTGTTTAAACCCTGTGTTAATCTGTATATAGTTGCACAGTTTTATGCTAAGATTTAAAATTTGACAAGGTGACAGCCCTAATACGGCCTCTGTGGTTTGCAGGGCTATAAACAACAAGACTGGATTGGAATCGTGTACCCAAAAATCTTTTGCAAGCAATCACATGCACTTTATCTATCAATCAATGCAACCAATTTACAAGAAACAATAAAATAGACTTTGGGACCTTGCCCTGCCAGATGATTTTCAGGATGTGTCAGAGCCAACGCATGTAAAAAGCATTGAGCTTTCATTCTTGTCAGGCATGCAACATCCAGGACTCGCTGCCATACAGGAGGGTGCTCATGACATAGGCTCTGTAGATCTGGATCTATGTGTGCTCAGTCAGCTAACCCAGAAGAAAAGATATATATTGCCTTTGTGGACTTCGAAAAGTCATCCGCTGACACATTGAACAGAAATCTACAGGGTACTCTGATTACTTTGAATGTTTTCAGGGCCTCAAAGAAATGGAAATCACGGAATTCAGCTTAGTCAATATGCCACAGAATTGTTCCTCCTAATGTTTGCAGATGACCTGTCACTTCTCTCATACTCTCCTGTAGGCCTACAAAATCAGCTGAACAATCTACAGCATATTGCAAGTAACTTTGGTTTAACAGTAATCTAGACAAATCTAAAATCAATGTTTTCAAAAATTGGTGGATACCTATCAAAATATGAACACTGGCATTTTGGAAAACAAAAAATAGAAGTTGTCAACTCATACCTTGGACTTACTTTGCTACAGAAAGCTTAGCTGCGAAGGCCAAGAGATCTGTCAGAAATATGTAGAACACTGCGAAGATTCAGACTGCTCATCAGCTAAGATATTTCAAAAACTTTTTGATGCATGTGTTGTTCCTCTGCTACTATACCAGCAGAGGTTTGGGGTATTCATGAACTTAACAGACTGAAAAAGTTCATATGTTTGCATGTAAACGTTTTTTTTGAATGATAAAATGCACAGGCCAACAGCATGGTGTATGGAGAATTAGGCCGTTATCCTCTCCTTTTTTCTGTCAACTGTCAGAAGTGTTTCCTATTGGCTACGTCTGTGCTCTCTAGCTAGTCAGAGAAATGCTAACATGACCTACCATACGTTAAAATCTCTGGAAGCAAAAGGTAAAACACCTTGGGTTACCCATATCAGAAATCTCGTTTGCTCCTCTGGATTTGGCTATGTCTGGGTCTTTCAAGGAGTAGGAAACCATAATTTTTTGTGGGAATTAAAAAACAAATATATTCTGATTGCTTCATACAGCAATGGTCAGAAAAATAACCAATAGACCATACAACAATCTATATAACTCCATAAGGTATAATTATTAGAAACACGAAAAATACATGAACTTGATCACTTCCAGATATGTACTTACTATGTTTACACTTTAGACTGGGAGTAACAGAACTGAATAGCAACAAATTTTGGTACACAGCAGATAGTAGTTCTGTGGCTTGCCTAAAGTGCAATCGTGAACCTGAAGATAAAATTCACTTTCTTTTCTACTGCCCAGCAGTTGCAACACACTTCTTTAGACACGTTTGATCTACAACTTTTTAGGAACCATACGTTATCCTTATTAAAGTTACAGAAACCTGAACATATTGTTGACTTGGCAACGTATTATTCTATGCCTTCAAATGCAGAAAGAGAGAGTTTCTAGTATTCCAAAACCTTAGTAGAACAAAATCAGAAGCCTGGAATGGTGCTTGATATATCCTGACCAGCGAAATGCCATTACTGTGCAGTTTATGAACATGTCTGTTTGTTGTGAACAGTTTTCTTATCAACTTTCCTGACGCCCAGCAAGCCATGCAGAGTTTCCCTGTACTTGGTGCCGGTGAGGTAATACACCACAAAGTTCACAGCAGAACTGAGGTAAAAACAAACAATATAAACGTTAACAAATATGCGATACAGGTTGAGGTGGTAACCAGAGCTAAGGACAGAAGGAAATAACCGTGGCATTCATTCAATGATGAGAAGGCTGGTTAGAAACAAAACTTCAATAGACAGGCATATTAACATCTTGGTGGCACCTACCTCTTTAGTACTGGACAGACAAGAAGACGAATGACCTCGCCAAAAACCGGTTTCCCTGAGTTTGATGGCAGTGATGATGGTGGTGGTCAGAACAAGTGCTGGGCATCGCACTGATAGACAGAAGCCGTAGAAAAGACCTTCCAGGATACTAAACATGGCTTGGTGTTTGATGAAAATAGTCACCGTTAATTTCATACTGCTAGGATTTTCTCTGTGTTCTGACCTCATAGAAACAGGCTGACCGGTATTGAGCAGTGACAACAAAACGCAGCAAACTCACTGTGAAGACAACAAACACAACAACAATGGCAAACACTTTTGTTGGAATACAGCGCTGTGCAGTGAGAGGAAACAACACAGAGACAGCGTTCTGTGGAAATAATGGCAGCCAGTAACATGGAACCATAACTGAATCCACCTAAACCAATCACATTGTTGTTCAACACAAAGCGGTAGATTTTGCCACTGCAAACTTCATTTGCGAACCAGCTGCCTATCATTTCACTTTCAAAGATGAACACTGGGGTGAGGCGAAGGATGTCAACCAGAGCCAGCAAGAAGAGGCAAAAGTTGATCCTTTCTTTCAGACCCTGTCTGTAAAACACCATGATGTTGAGGACGTTGGCTGGGGTTCCCACGATAAAGAACAGGAGATACAGGAGTCCACCACAAATTTTGTAAACAAGTTCTTCTGTCTCTCTGCTTATCAGATTCCCAAGGTGATCCCATGGGATCCTTGTGCTGTTCCCAATGATCCGGCAGCTTTTACCACTGCTGTTCATTGTGAGGTTGACTAAGTCATGCAGTGCCCCATTTGTATCCTCTTTGTGCTCTTGTGGACCTACAGGTGTATCTAGAGAAGACACTTTCATGTTCTAGGAAACTTGCTCCGGTTTGTGTAGGATTTGTGGTGGATGAAAGTGGTGCTTAATATCCTCGGGATTACGTAAGATTTCTTGTTCTTCTTGTTCTTGTTCTTGTTCTTGTTCTTCTTCTTCTTCTTCTTCTTCTCATCTGATGAAAGTTTGTTTCTAAATGATTTGTATTGCCCAGTTTAAAAAATAAAAAGGGCTCATTTGTATACACACATTTATTATTTTCGCTTGCTGGGCATAAGTGAAATAGAAACACAGACAAACAGAGAGATAAGGAGACAGACAGACAGACAGCAAGACAGACAAACAAAGAGAGAGAGAGAGGGGGGGGGGGGGGGGAAGGGAAGGGGGGGAGAGCAACACAAAAAGAGAAATTATTTACTTCTTAATTAAACAGAAGGATATAAAGCTCCAAATTACATCAATAAAGCTTTCAGTTACAAAGGATATGTTTAGAACAAACTGAGAACTGTTGTCAATATTTGCTCTAATTCATGTCACACACACACACACACAAGCGTGTACATATAAGAGTGCACACACACGCGCACACACATACACACAGTCACACACACACACACACACACACACTTCGTCCTTCGGATGAGACTATAAACCCAGGTCCCGTGTGGAAATGCACGCAGAACATCTTGCACACACGCTAAAGCCCGTTCCATTTTTCGGAAGAGTAGGTCATTGTGTGCCAGTGGGAACGGATGAAAAAATTTACAAAACTGCATTCACACGGGAACTGGATTTTTAAAAAAAGCACATGCGTGCTCATTCCATTATCCTCGAAATAAAAGATTGAAATAAATAAAATAAGAAATAAACACACACAGAAACACACACACACACACACTCACAGGGCAGCAAGAGAAATAAAAGAATGAAATAGCTTCTTTTTTTTTTAAATAAACCGCGCGCGCGCGCGCGCACGCACACACACACATACACACACACACACACACACACACACACACACACACACACACACGGAACGGATGACAAAATGTTCAAAACTGTATACATACGGGTACTGATGAAAAAAAGCACGAATGCTTATTCCATAATCCTCGAAATAAGATAAATAATAAATACATAAATAAAATAAAATAAACATACACACGCACGCACGCACGCACGCACAGACACACATACATACATACATACACGCACGCACGTACATAAGCACACACAAGGGCACGCATGTACACATACGCACACACACAAACCTGCACTCGCACGAACGTACACAAGCATACACAAGGGCACGCATGTACACATACACACACAAACCTGCATACACACACGCACGCACACAAGCGCACGTATGCACACACAGAGACATAGAAACACACACTCACACACACCCCTACACACACACACACACACACACACACACACACACACACACACACACGCACCCCTCAAAAGTCCTTAACATGAGACTATAAACCAAGGCCCCGTGTACGAACGCACGCAGAACATCTTGCGCAGACATTAAAACCCATTCCGCTTTTCGGAAGAGTAGGCCATTGTGTGCCGGTGGGAACGGATGACTGCATACACACGGGAACTGGACCTAAAAAAGCACTCGAGCGCTTATTCCATTATCCTCGAAATGAAACAATAAAATAAAATCTTAAAAAACGCGCGTGCGCGCGCGCGCGCACGCACACACACACACACACACACACACACACACACACACACACAGAGTGTATCTAATGCTCACGTTGAAACCTCTTCCACCTTTGGGAAGAGAAGTTTATTTGTGTTGTTGGGAACAGACGACAAAAATAATGTACCAAGCCCCATGCACATTGGGGTTGGATGTGAAAAATGGGTATGAGCGCTTTTTCTCTATTATCCTTGAAATAAAAGAGTAGATAAATAATTGATAAATGAATAAACAAATAAGACTCACTCACTATCGCTCACACGCGTACATGCACACACGCACGCACACGTGCATACTTAGATAGAGAGAGAGAGAGGGGTAGGGACGGAGGGAGAGAGAGAGAGAGAGAGAGAGAGAGAGAGAGAGAGAGAGAGAGAGAGAGAGAGAGAGAGGAGAGAAGAAGACAGACAGACAGACAGACAGACAGACAGACAGACAGACAGACAGACCGACCGACAGACAGACGGACAGGGGAGGAGAGAGAGAGAGAGAGAGAGAGAGAGAGAGAGAGAGAGGGGAGAGAGAGAGAGAGAGAGAGAGAGAGAGAGACAGACAGACAGACAGACAGACAGACAGACAGACAGACAGACAGACAGACAGAGAACTCTGAAATGATTTAATGTACATTGGCCTTGGACCACAATGCATTTGTTGGGCTTGGTATGGAACAGAGGGTTTATTCATATCATTGGCAAAGCAAATGCAAAAACAATTAATGATTTATAACTGATTAAAGATGAAAAACACAAATTAATTATTATATTTCATGATCATAAACCTTAAATCAATCATAACCCAGTCATAGAAAGAAGATTATGTTTACGAAAATCATAGATATTAAGAATATATAACATCGTAGCCGTTATTCAATAAAATGCTTGAAGTAACATTGTTTTCCTTTTGTCAATAGAATGAAAAAAATATGTCTAGACAAACTATGCCTGTACTCATCATTTGTTATTTTGAACATACTGCCAATGGTACGTCGATACATTTGCTTTAAAACTTTTGTCTTAAGTTTGTGTACATGTAACATTCCAAAAGAAAGTGGGGCTCATTTTCAGTTTCCGTTATACAAAATGGACACAATTTGTCTCAAATATTATCACTATATCGATACATATTATTATTAAGAGGTAAAACATTAAATCTTACTTAAGTAATGACTACACAAAACAGAAGACATCTATTGATTGTACACAATAAAAATGATAATAAATGAAATTTATATAGCGCCGAATCTGGTAAAACAAACAAATCGAAGCGCTTGCATTCAAATCATTTACATGCATGCAACTTTCCATGAATTTAATTAACAGACTTCAAATTTATGCGCGCGCGTACACGCACGCACGCACACACACACACACACACACACACACACACACACACACACACACCACACACACATATGCGTGCAAACACACTTAGGTGGAGATGAAGGTGATGAAGGACGCTGTTGAAAAGTAGGGACAGATATGAGGGGAAAGTCTCAAGTACGAAACAAGTGAGTTTTTGAGGGTGGATTTGAAGGTATCAAATGAAGGCTTTTGGCGAAGTGAGAGAGAGATCATTCCAGGTGGATGGACCAGAAACAGAGAAGGAGCGACAGCCAACAGTGCCTTGTGTGAATCTGGGTGTTCGAAAGCACAACGTATCTGCAGCTGAACGAAGGGAACGGGACGGAGTGTACAGGTGAAGACAGTTACAGACATAAGAGGGTGCTGATTTGCTGATTTATTGATCATACTTCAGTCTTTATGAGACAGGCTGCCAGTGGAGAGATCGCAAAAGAGGAGTGAAGTGTTCAGATTTTTTCTTTCTTAAGACCAGTATGCTGCTCTTTACAAAAAAAAACCCAAACAAACTTTTAAACGATCTAGAGAGAGAGAGAAAGAGAGAGAGAGAGAGAGAGAGAGAGAGAGAGAGAGAGAAGAGAGAGAGAGAGAGAGAGAGAGAGAGAGAGAGAGAGAAGTATCGGTAATGTATGTAAAATGTATGTACATGAACAGTGGGTTATTTTGGAAATTAAGTATTTATTTTTAGTTGAAAAACACTGTTTTGAATGCACATTGCACACGTGCATTTGGGCACGTGTATACACACATAGGGGACGGGATAGCTCAGTGGTCGGAGCACTCGACTTTTCCCCAGCCAAGTTAAGCAGCGTCGAGCGTGGTTACCAGTTGAATGGGTGACCTTTTGCGCGCCTTGGCTTCAGTACAGTTCACCTAGCTGTAAATGGGTACCTGCCCTCTTTAGGGTCAGGGAAGGTAAAGCAGCGAGGGAGAGGAGATGGGCGCCGCCCTCAATATGCTGGCCCTAGAGAAGTGAGGTATCTGACGCCTTGCTCCCCTACGACCTTAAAGGTTATGGGACTCCTTTACCTTTTTTTTATACACATATGCATACGTACGTGTTTATATATATATATATATATATATATATATATATATATATATATATATATATATAGAGAGAGAGAGAGAGAGAGAGAGAGAGAGGAGAGAGAGAGAGAGAGATAGATAGATAGATAGATAGATAGATAGATAGATATCTGTGTGTTTATTTTCATTAATTTATTTTATTCTTTTATATAGAGGATAATAGAAGAAGCACTTATTTGCTTTTTTTTACATCTAGTCCCCGTGTGTATGCTGTTTGCAAATTCTGTCATCTGTTCCCATCGGCACACAATGGCGGGAGAGGATTTAACGCGTACGCAAGATGTTCTGCGTGCATTCGCACACGGGGCCTCGGTTTATAGTCTCATGCGAAGGACTTTTGGGGAGAGTGGTGTCTGCACTGGAATGGCCTCCCTCTCTCTCTTTGCCAAAAGCTTTCTTATGACACTTTTATATCTAGTCTCAAGAGATTTATTTCAAACCTAAGATTTTCCTCTCCTGCTTCATCTCAGCTTTTCCCTGAGTTCGGGGCCGAAATTCTATCGCCCTGCCAGGGTGTATGGCCTTTGTGTGTGTGTGAGCGGACTTCTTAGAACTATTAATTGCTACTGGTTGCGTGACTGTGTAAGAATGAGTTGAGAGCAAGCGCTTTGATTTGTCTCTGCAAGATATAGCGCTGTATACATTCCATTTCTTCTTCTTCTTCTTCTTCTTGTTTTTATTATCATTATTATCAAATGAGCGCTTTGATTTGTTGCTTTACAAGATTCAGCGCTATATAAATTCCATACATTATTAATATTATTATTATTATTATTATTATTATTATTATTATTATTAAATATGGCCTACTGCTTTCAAGATATCCCAAACTAGATGTTACAGAACAAGTTACAGCTAAACGCAGATAAAGCCGAATCCATGCTTGCAGGGACCAAACACAAACTCTCTTTCATTACAACAGCTTCAATAGTATTTGGCAATGCATCGATCAGTCTATCCACTGCTGTGAAAATATCTGGGGGTCATTATCGACAACACACTCTCTATGCAAAACATTCATCACCCAGACCTGCAAGTCGTACTACTATCAATTACGGTGTATTAGTGCAATTTAAAAGTACCTAGTACCTGTCCACAGCCACAACATCCAAACTCGTGGCGTCTCTCATTCTTTCACGTCTGGACTATTGCAATTCTTTTTTGGCTGGTCTGCCAGCATCATCAATCCACTCCCTTCAACGTATAGAAAACTCTGCAGCTCGACTAGTCCTCTGAAAGAAAAATCTGAAATCTGAAATTTTTCTTATCTGAAAAATCTGAACATATCACCCCTCTCTTGCGATCTCTCCACTGGCTGCCTGTGCCACAAAAAGGAAACTATAGGATCAGAAATCTCTTGTTACAAATGTCTCCACAAAACAGGACCCTCCTATCTCTGTGAATATCATCACTCGTACACTCCTTGTTCCTTCCGCTCTGCTGCAGATACCTTGAGCTTACAATACCTAGATTCAACCAATACACCGTTGGCCGTCGCTCTTTCTCTATTTCTGATCCATCGATCTGGAATGTCCTCTCTCTCTCTCTCTCTCTCTCTCTCTCTCTCTCTCTCTCTCTCTCTCTCTCTCTCTCTCTCTCTCTCTCTCTCTTCGCCAAAAGCCTTCTGATGACACTTTTAAATCCAGCCTCGAGACATTTATTTCAAACCTAAGATTTTCCTCTCATGTTTCATCTCATATCTGTCCCTGCTGTTAACAGCGGAAATACCATCACCCTGCCAAAGTATATGTATGTATGTATGTATGTATGTATGTATGTATGTACGAAATAAGTGTGTGTGCATTTAGACTTGTTAGAACTATTAATTCTTATTGGTTGCATGTCTGTGTAAGAATGAGTTGAGCGCAAGCGCTTTGAGTTGTCTGTGCAAGATATAGCGCCATATAAATTCCATTTATTATTACTATTATTATTGTTGTTGATATTATTATCATTATTATAATAGGTTATTGTGCACCTTTACCTTTCAACACTAAAAGACACGAAACAGTAACAATTAGGGCTATCAGCCATCACCACGTGTGTAGCAATGGACGCCACAATGTTTCATAATCTCTGGCCTTCATGTCAGATAAATTGACAACTTTAAAAACTACTAGCAACAAACCCAGTAAAAGTGTGTAAATTATTTCCTTACTTTTAAAAGGAATGTGTTTGGATCAACGCCATAAAATTCATGGCATTGGAAATGTCAATGCAATCATAATCATGACAATTATTTTACTTTGACCTAGATAGGTTACTTCAAAAATACTTCTTCAGAATGCTAATATTATCTCAAGAACATTATAGTAGCACAGATCAACATCTTACCCATAATATCAAAGTACCATCAATAAGAATTCAAACTTGCTTAAAATAACACGATCATAGCCCAATACTTGGGTCAGTAGCCTAAACTACTCCTAGGCAACTAAGAACTCTCTTGTTGTCCCACGGTCAGCTCTCTCAAAGTTTGACAGGAAGTGACCCTAAAAATGTCAAAAACCCCACGTCTTCTTCCTTCACTATTAAAATGTTCTAAACATTTATACATTTTAACACAAACTAAAAAAATACTTTTTAACTGATAAAAATACCAACAATAATCTAAAATTCCATTTTTTTGTTGACTTAGAGCAGATGAAAGGTTTTGGCACTATTTTCTCTTGCATTACACCTCAAAAAGTGCGTTCTTTGGTCACCAGTGTTGTTGTTGTTGTTGTTGTCTTCAATTTAACGTCTGTTCACTCTTAGTGATATTAGACAAAGGATGTGGAAAATGTAGTGGATGTAGTGGAGAGGGGAATGTACAGAGAAAAGATTGATTAGGTAACATGTGTGTTGGTATTTTCATGCAATTAAAGGGGTGGGGGGAATCTTAAACATGAGTAAACATTTAAATTCAACAAATTTTTAACATGAAACAACTATAAAATACCTACAACAAATACTCTAATGGGCTGTGCAATAGACATTTAACAATGGCAAAGGCTAATTTTAGATTTTTAAAAACAGTTTCCACAGACTGCTCACAAAATGTGGGTAAAAAAGGTTTTACAATTGAACACTCAAATATGATGTGAGTGTTGGAAATATGTTCCCCACAGAGGCACCTCACATTTTTACAAAATTTTGTTATAAATGCATTTAATTTTAATCTAAAATATAGTGCATTAACTCTTCTTGTGGTTGCAATACTTAAATGTGTTTGAGAAGGAGTCATGTAACATGAAATAAGGCCATTAGTCAGGCAATTCTTTAAAGATCGTTTCTTGAATTGATCTGATTCTCTCCACTTACTCCACGACGTCTGTTCTAATAAACTGTATCCCTCCTGTAGAGATAATGGGACATGCAGTTCTATTGATTCAAAATGATGTCTTGCCCCCCTTTTTGCAGCTCTGTCAGCCCACTCATTTGAAAAAACTCCAATGTGCGAAGGTACCCAACAAAAGGAGACAGGAATACTTCTTAAACTTAAAAGGTGTATGACATATTTAATTTCAAAAATGATTCTGGATACTTTCCTGGAATTTGGGGATTTGATAGCATACAGTACCGACTTAGAATCTACACAAAGTAAGATAGGAATGATGGGAAATGCAAAATCAAGAATATAGTTAAGAGCCATAAGAATTGCAATAAGTTCAGCTGTAAATATTGAATGATGTTTACCAAGATAGTATGATTTCTCTGTTTTTAGAGCTGGTATGACGAATGCTGAACCAGCTTCATTATTTTCTAAGACTGATCCATCTGTATATACTTTTTAAGTTGTCAGTATACTTATTTTCAATATGTGATTGGATATCTGCAACCATGATATTTTGGTTTTCGTTCTTTTTTCATTAGTACATTCTATATCAAAATATGCTTTATTTATTTCCCACGAAGGGCATGGCAAAGCTTCTTTCTGCATTTCTAATTCATAATGATTAAGTCCTGACTTTTGAAAAAGGTCTGATACATAAGTACCAATAGGCGTTAAACACGAAATATGTCTAGCCCTTTTAGGATAATTTGTTTTTGCTTCGACTGTTATTTCACTAGAAACAAAGTTTTCATTTGTTGTGCTGCGTAAAACATATTTGGCACATGAAGTTGTCGGTATTCGGCTAGGGGAAGTTCCCCAATTTCGTTATAAGTTCCTATGGTGGAGGTGTGGAATGGTACACCAAGTGCAAGTTTATATGCTTTACAGTCTACACTTTGGAGTTTTTTCAGTAAATAATTGGGAGCACTAAAAAAGACTTCTTGTCCATAAGACAGCTTGGACCGTATAAGTGACGTAGCTAAGCATTTCAGAGTGACTATATCTTGTCCCCAAGACTGTCTGGTAACCATTTAAGAAAATTAATACATTTTCTAGCTTTTGTTAAAATGTATCCAATATGAGCATTCCAAGTCAATTTTGATGTAAGTAATATGCCTAAAAATTTGACAGTATTTGTGTACTGAATTAGCTCCCCTCCAATCTTAAACTGCGGTAGTGTATCTGGATCACTGCCATTGTTAAAAAGCATAATGTGCGTTTTTTCTGTTGAAAATGTCAGACCATTTTCAAAAATATATTTATATAAATTATCTAACTCTTTTTGATAGATTTTTCTGGTATAATGAATCATCCTCTTTGTTGTACTGCGCTTCATAGTGACATTCATCCACATACATATATCATCAGCATATTGTACTAGGATGATATTTTTAGACATTTTTGTGGGTAGATCGTATAACAGTATATTAAACAGAAAAGGGCTATAACAGAACCCTGTGGTAAACCCATATGGAGTGACCTAGAGTGTGAATATGTATTCCCTACTCTCACTTGTATACTTCTGTTACATAAAAAGCTTTTGATATAATAATAAACATGCCCAGATAATCCAGTAGTCTTCAATTTATGCAGTAATTTAGCATGCCAGACTTGATCGTAGGCTTTTCTGACATCAAAAAATGTTGCAAGTAAGTTTTTTCTTCTTGCAAACTGTTGTTTGACTTGTGTTGTTAGTTTAACTAGATTATCAATTGCAGATCTGCCTTTTTGAAAGCCTGCTTGATTGATTGGAACTACCTTATTTTTCTGACAATAATACAAAATCCTTCTTAGAATGATTCGCTCCATTAGCTTACCTGTGTTAGAAGTCAGCGCTATGGGTCTGTAACTAGTTTTGTCATTTTTTGGCTTTCCTTGCTTATGAATGGGAACAATGATGGACTGCTTCCAGTTGACTGGCATAACACTTTCAGTCCAACACTTTTGGAAAAGTTTATGTAATAGAAAAATGAATTTTTCTGGTAAATGTTTAAGCATATCATTGGATATGGCATCTAATCCAACAGAAGTTTTCTTATTAGGAAGAGAATGCAATACATCTTTTACTTCATTGATTGTTATTGGGGCATTGATGTATTCGGTGTTATTAGAAAGTGGGTCTTCATATTCTTTTTTGTTCTCTTCAGATTTTCTGTACTTACTGCTTTTAAGTGAGAGACCTTCAATACGCATGGATTCTGAGAAAATATCTGCAAAAGCCTCAGCCTTTTCTGCATTGGATGGAAATTCGTTGTTTTTTAGCTTAATCGGACAAGTTGGTAAAGTCACACCTTTTCTCATTTCATGAAATTTTTTCCACACTATTTTTAGATCTGTATGACTTGATATGTCACTGGAACAAAATGACGACCAATATTGTCGTTTTGCCTGAGCTATGACCATGTTGCTATAATTTTTTGCCTGTTTCTGTTTTTCGTGGTTTTCTGATGTCTTGTTTTTTTAGATACATTTTAAACATTAAATGCTTGTTGGTCACTGCTTCTTCGCAAGCAGGTGTCCACCAAACATTCCCTGAACACTTTTTTGATTTAAGTGATTTAATGATGGGAATTGATAGGTGCGCAGCTTGAATAATGGCATTTGTAAAAGTGGAATAAAATTGGTCAATATTATCAGAATCTAAGTTGTTTGTATTGTAGGCAGCAAGGATACTTTTAAACTTCTCCCAATCGGCCTCTTTATATTTAAATTTTGGAATTATGTCTTTTTCAGTGTCACAGAGGATTGACATTTCATTAAATGTTATTACAATAGGTAGGTGATCACTTCCCAATGTATCTTCACTTGTTACCCATGTACATTCTGGAGCAAGAGCAGAAGATATCAAAGACAAATCTAATGCTGATGTTCTGTGAGTACAAATGTCAGGTATTCTCGTGATACTACCATCATTTAGTAGGCACAGGCAAGAGTCTATTATGTTTTCTAAAAAACGATTGCAGGAAATGGATATACTTCCTTTATCCCAAAAAGGCGCGTGGGCATTAAAATCTCCTCCTACCAGCCACTTCTGATTATCTTGTAGTGAATGCAGCCACTCTGTATTAGATCATTAGCTCCTTTTGGTAAATAAACCGATACGATATTCATGACTAAATCATTTGTAAACTTTACACGTGCAGCACATGAATATGAATCTGGAATGTTATTAGGCATTGGTGAACAACATACATTATAATCTACTCCTTCTTGTATATATATTGCTGTGTTGATTTTATCAACAGCATCTACATGTTCATGTACAGGTGGATAACAGTAACCCTGAAGTTTAGGTAGTTTACATTTCTTTACATTCAGGGACTGTAACATAAGAACTTGATACCCGTTATTTGAAAGATGTTGAATTAAATATGGCAGATTAGTGGAAATTGATCTAGCATTCCACTGCTGATCTTAAGCATTTGTGAATTTTTCAGAGGCATTATACAGTTTTAAACAAAAATGCTATTGCAACCTATAGATAGAGTAAAATATGAATGAACTGGTATTGAATTAAAAGAGTGCAAGTAAACAAATAATACAAGGTAAACTATTTCAATTAAATCACAACACAAAGAGGAGAACAGATAAATAAAAATAAATAAATAGCTAAAACAGAGCAACAAAAACAGTTCCAAATCGGTTGAAACAGCTGCTGTGAGCGGATATTACAGTGTCTGTTATCTGTACTGCAGCTGGTGCAAAGCATTGACATACAAAATGTCACCATTCCAAGTGATTGTTCAACATACGGACATTATTCTGCCGGGTATGTTGCCTCCACCTGCGGCTGTCCTGCTGGTAGAGGTACTGTCCCTGGCTGTAGGCTGGCTGTTGTTGGCGGTCTTCAAAGGCGTAGGGTGGTGGCTGGTACTGGTTCATGCGATGAAACCTAGTTCTGGGTTTCCTCTTCGGTGTTTCCCAAAACAAGGCATGAACGTGCCTGCCAATGTTTCTTGCCAGAATACTTGAACCATGAACGTTAGGATGAAATGAATCTTTATAATGATGATGAGTGTACATTTTCATGTGAGACAAAAGACACATTGCCTTGGTTATATAATTGTGAACATGTCATTGCATTGAAAAGTTCTCTTTTCATCTGAAGGCTGGGATTTTTCACAGGGGCAACTTTGCTTATCACAACTTTCGTATCCGGAAAAGTAGTTTTACACTTTTAACCAGGTGTTTGCTAGCTTCTTGGGGATCTGACTTTTTCAGATCATTTACCCCACAATGAACGACTACTGCATGGGGTTTATTAATAGCAGTGGCACTACTCATAATCAGAGGAATGTCACTGATTTGATATGATTTTCTTTTCTCCACTCTGAACCCATAAGACTGTCCTAGACGTTTGCCATTAACCCATTTAGAACCGAGTCTTGCAGAAGGAGTACAGAGGGAAGAGCAGAATGTTCTTCTGTACTACATGGTTTGACGTCAGATGTTTTTCGCGTCAGAGTCTGGCGCCCTGTCAGGTCTGGTTCTTCTTTTTTAGGCCTAGTGTTATTTGTTGGACACACTGACCTCTTTGGGGATACAGGCAGCTGAGGTTGTTTAGGCCTAGGTGGAGTAGGCACCCGTTGCTGTTGAAGGGCTTCTGCATAGGTGGCAGGCGGTGATGGGGAGGCAGGTAGAACGGGTTCTGTCTGGGTTCCTTTCGTGGCCCTGCCAGAGTCTTCCCTTGTGGAGCCCAGTCTTTCTGTGATGCCCTTTGCAGCTAGTAGTTGCGTCTGGGTGGCAACGGTCTTTTCAAGACTGGTTATTTTTTCAACCAGTTGCAGAATGGTTCTTTGTAATTCTGCAATTGCAGAGGTGTTCTTTTCACAGCCAGAAAGACTGTTGTCGTTGCCACTGGTAACTGTTTGAGACGTAGATCCAGATCCAGATCTATTCTCGGCAGACTCTGAATTTTTGTCGAAATTTGTCCTTGGGGGTGCTTTATCGCTGCCGTCTTCGTTATTTTTGCTTGTCGTCACGTTTGCAGGATAGCATGATGTAGATCTAGTCCGTCTTGTTTTTGTCATTTTGTAAGTATTTGCATTTGCACTCAGCGCTGGTTTTAGGCGCTGCTTGTTTTCACCAGTGTCCTTTTTTGTTGATGACCCCTAAAATTTTTCCCCTTTCCCAGGCAAAACTTTTTGGAGGGATACAATTAACAAAAACTGTACAGTTCTTCAAATTTTGTTTTTATAGCATGGCATATTTTTGGATATTCAATGTTTTATCATTGTTCCACATATTTTTAAATCCAATGTTATGAATTATTGTTTTGATTACATAAATCAAGTATTTCTTTTCATTATTTTGATGGCTCTATTATATAACAATTTCAAATATTGATTTTCTTTTAACTATGTTATCTGAAACTTAGTTAAATGACTAATAACTTTCAATATTTATATGTACCTGCCTAAGTTTCCTAAGATGGGTAAGGCCATTGTTTCCTGTGCACTAATTTCTGCAAAATTGTATGTGAATATTTTCAAAAGAAAATAGACTGGTTAAACAGATCTCGGAAAAAATTGTCTATTTTGAAGTTATCTTTTATATAACAACTATACAGACACCATAATTATTCTATTTTCATATTTTAAAACAGGCATTACTGGGGCATCAAACAACTGCATAACAATTTTTTATTTTTAGTACATCTCCTTGGAGGGCTCTTTTCAAAGCATAAAATAATTGTATTACTTTGTTGGACTAAGTATTTATCAGCCACATTAGATTTTCATGACTGGTAAAAGCTATACCTAGGTCCTTATCTGTTGTTTGAATTATATATTGTTTACATTAAAAATGAATAGGAATTTTAGGGACGGATTTTGTGAAGATTATAACTGTGGTTTTTTTTTCTTTGAGTCTCATTTTAAACAATGCTCATACAATGTATCCAGTCTAGACTGAAGATCTGATTTTGTAGTTGATAACACTATGAGATGATCCATGTACATCACAACTAGTGCCACATCAGCCTTTGTTATATATGGGGAATCGATGATACCTATATATTGAACATGTCATTAATGGACATATTGAAAAGTGTAGAACTTCTACAATCTTTGATTGGTCAGAGGTCATAAACCAGACGCCAAAGAAATATGTCATTGTAGTTCAGTGTGACTGGAATGCAAAAAGAGGAGCAGAAGCTGGCAAGAATTGGAAATGGATTTGCGGCAAATACTGCAACCCTGAGACCGAAGAAAGAGGCTCTTAGAATTTGCCAGTTTCAACAACCTGAAGATGGTAATCACATTTGGTCCTCACAAACCATTTAGATGCTGGACAATATCATAATCAAACGTTGCTTTCAATCAAGCGTCAATATTGCAAAGCTGGAGCTGAGAAGGGAAGCAGCCATGAACTCGTGATGATACTGCACCTCAAAAGGATTAATATGCAGGGCAATGTAAGGATACCGTTCAATCTTGATAACCTCAAGAACCCAATAATGGCAGAAAACTTCAAAGCAACGATAGGAGGAACATTTGACCCATTCCTCGTTCTCAACAATATAAGTGGATACCTTGATTAACAACTTCAAGACTGCATCCTTGGCAAACATCAACTAACTAAAAAAAAAAAGCCCTGGGTCACAGAAGATATATGTAAACTGTGTGACATGCAGAGAACTGAAGCAAAAGAAGAATAAGGTTGAATGTTGAAAGCTATACAGAGAAGCCAATCAAAAACTTAAAAGAGGCATGAGAATAGCAGAGGAGACATGGACTGAAGAACAATGCAAAGGTATCGCGGAAAACCTACAGATTAACAACAGCAAGAAATCCTACCAGCTTGTGAAAGACCTGACAAGCTCAAAACAAGGGAGAACCACTACCATCCAAGACAAAGCAGGGAAATGTCTCACAGAAGAACAAGATATTTTAAAGAGGTGGACAGAGTACTGCTCTGAATTCTAAACACACAGAGCAACAGGAAACCCTAAGGTGTCCCGCAATCATCTAACAACAGTAGCTACCCCATCCTACAGGAAGAAGTTGAAAGTGTAGTAAAACCACTACAGAAAGAGAAGTCAGCAGGAGTTTTTATTTAAAAATCAATCATAACTGGTCCAGGCAGGAGGAGAGGCCATAATAGAGGTGTTACTCACCATCTGCAATAAGATCTGGTGGACAGATGAGTGGCCAACACCTTGGACACAGTCCTTGATTATCAATCTTCTAAAGAAAGGTAACTTAAAACTGTGCCAAAACTTCCAAACCATCAGCCTCCTGAATAAACTAATGTCTCAATCTGAGGAGATCGTCAAAGAAGAACAGACAGATTTCAGAGCAGCATGGAGAAACAACAGAGCAATTTTCAACCTTAGAATACCCTGTGATAAATACTTGCAAGAGTTTTACCACATCTGTGTAGGCTTTAAGAAGGCGTTTGACAGTGTCTGGCATGCAGCTCTGTGGGCAACATGAGGCTATAATTATAACACCAATGCTCTGACAGCAACACAGGAGACTGGTTTCAAACCACAATTGGAGTATGCATAAGATGTCTGCTCTCTCCCAACCTCTTCAATATCTTGTTAGAGAGAATAATGACTGACGCACTTGACAATCATGAGGGAACAGTCAGCATTGAAGGCAGGACCATTACAAACTTGTTTTACCCATGACATCGACGGCAAATGGGAAGAGCAAGTCAATCTGGTAAGCCACATTCAGATCAATGCAGAGAAAACCCAAGTGATGACAAATAGTGCCAATAGCATCAGTGCTGACATAACTGTAGATGGCAAGAACATTGAGACTGTCCATAGCTTTAAATATCTGGGGGCTTTAGTATCATATGAGGAATCAAAACCTGAAATTCTCTCCAGGATAGCCCAGACCACAGCTGCAATAACCAAACTGAAAGTTCCCCGGAACAACAAGAACATGGCCATTAGCTTCAAGATCAGACTGATGCATTCCCTGATCATTTCCTTATTTTTGTACGCATGTGAAATGTACAACGATATTGAAAGAATAAAGGCAATGGAGATGAGATGCTTTCAAAAACCCTTTGGTATCTCATACAGAGATCATATCACTAACGAAGAAGTGAAAATCAGAATTAAAAACGCCATTGCACCAAATGAAGAGCTCTTGACTTCAGTGAAAGAAACGCAAACTAAAGTGGTACAGGCACATTATACGAACTTCTTGACTGGCCAAGACTGTCCTACAGGGAACAGTACAAGGAGGAAGTCGAAGAGGCAGACGGAGAAAACGATGGGAGGACAACATCAGAGAGTGGACTGGCCTTGAGTGGAACGATTTGCTACAGAAAGCAGAGAATGGGGAGTGGAGCAAGCTGGTTGCAAGATCTTCAGCCTACAAGACTATGGCACATATGAAGGTGAAGGTGAAAGACTTACTGTGTTACCTTGATGGACTCCAGCTTTTACTCCTATTTCTTCAGATAACGTTATCTTTTACTTTAGTATTGTGGTATTTGTATGCTTATCTTCAACGAGATTGAAACATTTACCAGTTATTCTAATTGAATGCAGTTTAACCATTAAAGCTTGATTCCAAATTCGATCAAAAGCCTTCTGAAAATCCACAAGTGTCAAAGTCCTTAAGATGAGACTATAAACTGAGGCCCCGTCTTCGAACGCATGCAGAACATCTTGCGCACACGTTAAATCCTGTTCCGCTTTTCGGAAGAGTAGGCCATTGTGTGCCGGTGGAAACAAATGACAAAATTGACAAATCTGCATACACACGGGGACTGGATATAAAAAAGCACATGAGTGCTTATTCCATTATCCTCGATATAAAAGAATAAATAAAATAAAAATTTTAAATAATAAAACAAGAATAAAATCTGTTATCTTTTGTTTTACATATATCATCAACTAATTTGCTTAAAATACAAATGTGGTCCAAATTTCTAAATTTCTTTTGAACTCTGGCTTGTTCTTTAACAAGTTTGTTATTTAGTATCGTACTCTTTCATTCATTGAGGTCTGTATGGTTGAAGATTTCATAAACCCTATTTGATCAGATCTCTTAGCTTTATATGAGCTGAGTGCACTTGTTCTGCCAGGACGTTTGTGGATTTCTCTAAATTGCAATCCATATTCTTCACAACTTGAATCTACCATTCTACTTGTGTTCTGTAACTATTTCCAAATAATCATTCTTTCTTCAGAGGACGTCATTTTGTAATTGACATCATCCTTCAAACGTGTATGTGTCAAACTTGTCACCAGCTGTAGCTGATCTACACTTCCTGAATAGTTGATGGCATTTCTAATGTGATACATTAATACAAGCCTCTTAGTCAGAGAGTCATAGTCGATCACTAAAGACTAAGCTGTAAAGTGGAATTCCATGAGTGGGAAAGCCACTGGTCATACAGCCTCTCGCTTTGCTGTTGCCCCCAGCGTCAATGGTTTAATCAAGAACTGTGATAAAGCCCAGGCGCTGACGGCACTGATTCGCACAGTCCTTATGTGCTGCAGCCCTGGGGGCTGGTTGGCCTTTGAAGAACATCTCCAACGCTGACTGTCCTTATGCCCACTTGGCCGAGAGAGTGCGGATGTACTGTGGGCAAGGCATCTCCACTATAATCAAATTTCTGCCCAGTTTCCAAAACAGCAGCTGCCTCCTCTGCTGTTTTGGAGGTCATCGTCGAACACGACGGACAAACATACAAAAATATTAATACATGACTTCTTTTCTTCTTCTTTCTTCTGGCGTTCTCTAATGGACATAACATGTAGTATCTTATCTACTCCTGTGCATGCAGCACTGCAGGAGGGCTGCCTACTGGCCTCAGACAACGCATTCAGAATTCAGGGCAGCCAATTCAAAAGTCATTTTAAAAAACTATAATTTTTTTTTTAAAGCAGGAGAATGGGCTGGGTAGTCGAAGATAAGCCTAAAAGAGAGAAGATAGGTGAGGAAAAGAAAAAAATGGAGCGATAGAAAAGGGAAATTTCCAGCACTGAAATTCCAGAAAGTGGGGGGCACGATATCTAGATCTAGATTAATACTTACAGAGCCCCGGGCACTCCCGTGACCATAACGCATGACTATTTTTGATTATCATTTTTACAGGTCATGGAATGGCCAAGAAAGAACATTCTTATTCTTGAAAAGACAAATGGGTATGTAAGCAAAAATGCTTCATTCCTTGAACAACAACAACAGTAACAATCACAACACACACACAGATCATAGCACACGCACACACATATACACAAGGCATACCGCGCGCGCAGGCACACACACACACAACAACAACAACAACAACAACAACAACAACAGTATAGCACTACCCTTATACTCTGCGGCCTTTTGTTGTAAACTTGCACCTGTGTGTTAATTACCTCCTTCATGGCCAGCACCTCTTTGGTGAAGAAGTACTAACGGTTTGTTCCAAAGACACACGTCTTTTCCTGCCTGGCATGTTGAGATGGCAGGAAATTTCACTTGTGCCATTGTGCCAAAATGTCATCGTGCCAGACTGTCTCCGTGTTTAAACTGCTTTGAGATCACCTAATTTATCATTAGTGTATAAAAACTAGCTCTATCCAACAGCCAGATCCCTACACTAAGTTTATAAGGCGAGTGTATCACTTGGACCGTAGAGAAAACAAAGGACTATAATTATTTTAAACTTGTAATGGACTAGTGGTACAGCACATACACACGCTTAGCAAGCCTTGTCGAAACCACAAAAATGGTATATTGGAAAGGGATGGTTTTCTCGCCTCTGTGTGTGTTGTGTGTGTGTGTGTGTGTGTGTGTTGTGCGCGCGCGCGCGTGCACAAAAGAACTGCCCGGCGTTTTCGTTTCACACTAGGAAAAATATATGAAGTCACGTAAATCTGAAACTTGAACGGTGTGTAAATTGTTCTGTGATGTTCTATCCTCTGTTTTGTTTTGTTGTTTAGTGTCTCAGTTGTTGCTTCACTGTCATGAAGAAATTATACCAATAATTGCTATGTTGCACAAAGTCAAAACGGTTTATGGTGTATACATGGTTTTTCTGCTTTATATATGTGACGCTCCACCAGAATTGAGCTGCATTGTCCTGACCCACTTTCCTCCAGGAGCCATTTTAGGCAGATGAGGGTCAGGTTGTTGATTTTGAGATTTTGGTTGATTATTAAACTATGGACATTCCATGTACTCAAGAATCAAAGAGTACCTTGTTCTCCGGAATCAAGGTGTAATTTTGTTTCCTTTTGCTTTAAAAATGCACTTTAAAACACCTAGGCCCTCATTTCTGACTACCTATTACGGTGCAAAAACTTAATTTCTCATGTTGTAACTTTCTGCAGTCTATCATTTTAATTTGTCATAGCTTTTAATAGAATTGTTCGACTTTTTATCTGTTTTCTGAATTTCAATAGCCTTTTAATTTTTATTGCAGATTGCTGAAATGTCAACAACTAAAAATTGACCTGTGGTCAATGCCACTCATGTGGTGGAGGATCACAGTCATGTTGTTTTGTTAAGGGGGGAGGGAACTTGGATACACCAACATCTTTCTCCACATCCGTTTGTGGCAAGAGTGGTATCATGTCCCCTCCGCCCTTTTCTGTTGTGATACTAATGAATCAAAAGTAATTAGATGTTTTCTCCTTCGCTGGATTATTAAATTTTGATAGTTATAGTATTGCAATTATGACTAAAGGATACTCATTAATGCAGTCATTACAGAGTCGGTGGTTTACCCTTCCTGTAGATTTACAACAATAAACTTTTATGTTTGAAGTAGGAGACGTGACACTGCTAGATCTATACCATGCCACCTGTAAAAGAACAGGTCTGAACCAGATCTGAAATAAAATGCAAATGGAGTGCCTTAACCTCTGATCGTGGCCTGATTTGACCCGAGAACAAGCTCTCCGATAGATAGATTTGGGGCCCTTTGTGCTGTCCCCCGGGAGAGTTTCAAAACCATAGCTATTTAATGCAGGAAGTCTTAAAAATAGGTGTGTGCTTGCCTATTCAAATACAGTGCTTTCACTTAATTAACACTCTGGGTGTGCGTTCAGCAGGCAAGAAAAAGATGAGCAATGGAAATATTGTCGTGCCTGAATTGAAACAAAGTGTAAATGATTTCAGATTCATGTGACTCTCACTCCAAAGGTAAAAATTGGTACATCATGAATTATTACTCGTGAAGTTCCTAGTTAACATCTGTCACTTTTAACAGAAAACTGGTTATTTGGGCACAACAGCTGCCATTTCAGATACGATCAGATGAAATCATGAAGAACTTGCAGCTTGTGTTTATAAACATGCTTAGGGGTTCTGGTGTGTGGTCTGGGTGGCTAACATTTCCTCCAAATTGTTACCACAATTATAGCGATCATCGGTGGGCAAAGATATTAAAATTAACTTTTTGATCATTGTTTGGAAAGGACAAACGTGAGCATACTCAACAAAAGGACTGATAATCCATTTCTTGATATTATGCATTAAGAGAGAGAGAGAGAGAGAGAGAGAGAGAGAGAGAGAGAGAGAGAGAGAGAGAGAGAGAGAGAGAGAGAGAGAGAGAGTTCATACTGTTACAAGACATTAGCTTTTGGCCACATGCAAAAATTGGCATCGGGAATGGAAAAATGACATGTTTTAGAAACATGTGACTATGTGATTATCATTAAAGATAATGTATGACAATGATTACGAAAACAAAAGAATAACATCAGCAATAGCTTCAATGTTAAATGCTGAGATAAGTGCATATTATCAGATCACAACACAGTCTACCTCGTTCTTGCTTCTCTCTCTCTCTCTCTCTCTCTCTCTCTCTCTCTCTCTCTCTCTCTCTCTCTCTCTCTCTCTCTCTCTCTCCCCTCTCTCTCTCTCTATCTGTCCCGTAGTCTGACGACCGTGGGGGCACCCTCAAAGACTCAGCAACCAGTTCCCTCCATTCTTCTCTCTGTTCTGCCTTTCTCAGGGTTTTGTTGAGTTCTAGGCCTGTCCATTCACTGATGTTATCCTCCCAGCTCTTCCTTGGTCTGCCTCTTCTTCTTCCTCCTTGGACAGTGCCTTGCAAAACTGTCTTTGTAATTCCTTGGGATCTTGTGACATGCCCATACCACTTAAGTTTACGCTTTTTCACGATCGTTAGAAGGTTCTCATAGGGTCCAATGGTTTGCTGGATTCTGTTATGCACGCTTTCGTTGCTTATGTGGTCTTTGTAGGAGATGCCAAGGAGTCTCCGAAAGCATCTCATCTCCACTGCCTGTACTCTTCTCTCCAAATCTGCAGTCAGGGTCCATGATTCACAGGCATACAGAAATATGGATATGACAAGGGAGCGCATTAGTCTGATCTTGGAGATAATTGAGATATTCTTATCTCTCCAGATGGTTTTAGTTTTGACAAAGCTGTTATTGTCTGTGCAGTCCTGCATACTACTTCTGGCTTGGATCCCTGGTCGGATACAATGGCTCCCAGGTACTTGAAGCTTTGAACTGTTTCCAGCTTCTGGTCATTAACCCTGATATCAGTGCTAATGCCGTTGGTGTTATTAGTCATCATTTGGTCTTCTCTGCACTGATTTCCATGCCGTATGTTTTGGAGGCCTTATCCAAGTGTTCTGTTAGGCTGGCAAGCTCTTTTTCTGATCCTGCTATTCCATCAATGTCATCTGCGAAGCGGAGGTTTGTGATCGTTCTGCCACCAATGCTGACTGATCCTTCATGATGTTCCAGTGCATCAGCCATGATTCTCTCAAGGAAGATGTTGAAAAGAGTGGGTGAGAGTAGACAGCCCTGCCTTACTCCAACTGTTGTTCGAAACCATTCTCCAATGTTGTTGTTGTAGTACACTGCACTGGTGGCCTCGCTGTACAGCTGTTTGATGACTCTGATCAGGTTTGCATTGATGCTGTACAAGTTCATGGTTGCCCACAAAGCTGCATGCCACACCCTGTCAAATGCCTTCTTAAAATCGATAAATACGTGGTATAGGTCTTGTTGATGTTGAAGGTACCGCTCACATAGTATTCTGAGGTTGAATATCTGTTCTGTTGTGCTGCGCCCTGCTCTGAAACCTGCTTGTTCCTCAGCAATGATGGTCTCTGCTTGTGGCTTCAGTCTATTCAATATTATCTGCAGCATGACTTTGCTTGGGTGACATATGAGGCTGATTGTGCGGTAATTATGGCATTGTTGTAGATTTCCTTTCTTGGGGAGGGTGATGATGAGTGACTGCGTCCATGGTGTTGGCCATTTCCTGTCTGCCAGATCTTGTTGCAGATTCTTAGTAGGGCGCTGATCATGGCTTCCCCTCCAGCTTGGACCAACTCAGCTGGAATGTTGTCAGCCCCTGCTGACTTCCCCTTTTTCAGCGATCTGACTGCTGTTTCCACTTCTTCTCGGAGGATAGGGTGACTGTCTGTGTCTTTGCTTTCGGGTACATTAAGGACTTCTGGATCTCCTGCGGTTCTATAGTTATACAGATCGGAGCAGTATTCTGTCCATCTGTTCAGAATATCCTGGTCGTCAGTGAGACACTTCCCATTTTTGTCTTGGATTGTTAAACCTTTTCTCTGTTTCGTGCTAGTCAGGTCTTTCACCAGCTGATATGCTTTCTTGCTATTGTTTTTCTTGATGTTCTCTTCAATGTCTTGGCACTGTTCACCGATCCATTTCTCTTTTGCCTCCGTCATGGACTTCCTGATTCTTTTGTTGACTGCCCTATATTGTTCTGCTCTTTCTTTTGTTTCATTTTTCTTTTTCTTCAACTCTCTACGCTTGTCGCATAGTTGTAGGATGTTAGGTGTGACCCATGGTTTTTTGACTGGTCGGCGTTTGCCAAGAAGCTCGTTTGCTGTTTCAGTCACTGCTGTATCGAAACTATTCGTCAGTGTGTCTATGTCTGAGTCTAACACAGTGAGTGCTGCAAACTTTCCACCTATCCTTGCTTGAAAAATTTCTAATACCTCTGGGTCCTTCAGCTTCTCGAGGTCAAATTTGATCCTGATGTTGTTCCGCTTGTGGATTTTCTTTAGACGTAGTCGGAAAGTCATCATCACAAGATCATGATCACTCCCTATGTCTGCTCCTGGAAAACTTCGTGTCTGTGCGATGTTAACGCTAGACTGAAACCGTCTTTTCACCATGATGTAATCTATTTGGTTGTGGTGTTCTCCATTTGGGCTATGCCATGTCCATTTTCTGGATTTCTTGTGTGGGCCAAGTGTATTCACTAGCTGGAGGTGGTTGTTACTGGCAAACTCCAGGAGTCTCAAGCCTCTTTCATTTGATTGGTTATTACAATGTGGCCCACAAACGCCCTCCCAGTCTTTCCATGCATCTTCTCCTACCTTGGCGTTCCAGTCGCCTTGCACAACGAGGATGTCTTTCTTGGGTGTTTGATTCAGAACCTCTTGTAGCTGGTCATAAAATTCTTCTAACGGCTTCATCTGTGCAGTCTGATGTAGGGGCGTATGCCTGTACTATAGTTATGTTAAAGGGGGTTGCTCTCAGGCGGATGGTAATAAGTCTGCTGGACACAGGCTGACAGCTCATGACGGTGTTCACGGTGTCTTTGTGAACGAGAAACCCCACGCCGTGTTCATGTTTATCCTGTTTTCCACTGTAGTATAATTTGTGGTCTTCCTGGGTCGTTGTTTCTCCCATGTTTTTCCACCTGACTTCGCAGAGCCCAAGGATGTGCCAATGATATCTGGACATCTCATGTGTCAGTTCTTATAACGCATAAGTGCATATTATCAGATCACAACACAGTCTACCTCGTTCTTGCTTACAAGCAAAATATAAAAACGGACCCTGTTGTAAAAGAGAGTGAAAGAGGTGATGAATGCTTTTGTGGAAGAGCTGAACGGTTGTTTTGAGTGCACTAATTGGGATGTGTTCTTTGATGCAAGTGGAAATATAGATGAAGTGACTGTTGTTGTGCATGCTAAAGATATTGAATTTGTGTTTAAGAGATTGCATGTGAAGAAAGCTGTGGGTGTGGATGGTTTGGGTGGATGACTGTTGAAGGTGTGTGTTTAACAGTAGTGTCATGTTTTTAGTATTCTATTATCTTTATTTTGTTTAAGGTGTTGTGTACCAGGTCTCTGGTACAAGTCAACTGTTTTTCCTGTTTCAAAAACAACCCAGTCTCTACATGATAGAGACCTGTCACACTCGCCCTAATAGTTATGAAATGTTTTGCAACTATTATCCTAAAACACATTATTCTGTGCACTTCTTCCACTTAAATCCTATAAAATTTGCATAAAAAACAAATAGGGGCACAAATGATGCTACTCTCACCTTGCTGCATAATACATACTCTTATCTGGAAAAAACCTAGCTTTTTTGTTTGCATTCTCTTTATTGACTTCCTCTGTATTCAGTCCCATCTCTTAGCACCCAAATTACTTTCACTGTCTAGTGAATCGAACATAGTGTGTCCAATTTGTAAAAGCGATACCAGCTGAAGAGTCACCGTCCACTGGCGGTCATCAAGGCACTGTTCTATCTCCTATCCTGTTCACTCTATATACTAATGACTGTACGGTTCTGATATTACGCCACTGATGAAATATTCTGATGATTTTGCTCTAGTAGATCTGTCAAGTTCACAACAGGAGCAGGGGAATACAGAGAGATCAACAAAAAGATCAAGAAAGACATGAAAAAGGCCAAAGAAGAATGGATTGAGAAACAATGCTCAGATATCTAAGAAAATTTGTCTAAGAACAACAGCAGAAGAGCCTATCAAATTGAGGAAGAGCTCACACAGCAGAAGCAGGCAAGAGTTAACACCGAACACAAGGATGGGAACCACCCCACAGAAGTAAAAGATATCATTAACAGATGGACAGAATACTGTTCAAAGCTCTACAACCATCAGAAACAAGGCGACACAATGTGACCCCAGCATACTTACAAATCAGGATTCGTCATAGGATGAAAACTTCCAAATCCTTCGTAAAGAAATTGAGGCAGCAATCAAATCGTTGAAAAATGGGAAATCTGCAGGCATTAACAACATTCCAGCAAAGCTGATCAAACACGTGGGCATTAAATTGATAGATATTCTCACAAGAATTTGCAACAAGATCTGGCAGACTGGATCAACCTCCTAAGCCATGCCAGTAATATTAAAAGTCATCTTGAACAGACTAAAGCCACGGGCAGAAGAGATCATCACCAAAGAACAAGCAGGCTTTCACCCAAACAGAAGTACCCCAGAACAGATATTCAACCTGTGAGTTCTGTGTGAGAAATACAACCAGCACCAACAGAAACTGTACCATGTCTTGACTTAAAAAAGGAATGGACTGTGTATGGCATGACGCATTACGAAGCCACAATGAAGAAGTACAACATGACAAAACAGATCATCAGTCTATCAAAGAGGCAAAAGCCACCAGAGCAGTGCTTGTCCAAGGTATGGTTGGAGAATGGTCCCGTACCTCAGTGGGAGTCTGTCAAGGCTGTCTTCTGTCGCTGAAACTGCTCAATGTGACATGTGACATGCTCAATTGAGTGCATAATGACTGGTGCCTTAGAAGATCACACTTGCACAGTCAGCATTGGAGGGCGGACAATCACCAACTCCAGGTTTGCCGATGACATTGACAGACTGGCAGAAAACGAACAGGAACTAGCCAGCCTAGTGTGCCACCTGGATGAAACATCCTTAGATACGGCATGATCAGTGCCGATAAGACAAAACTCATGACAAGTGCCCAGTCAATCACTACCAAGATCACAGTTAGTGGAAAAGAACTTGAGGTTGAAGATCCCTTTAAGTATCTTGGAGCTATTATGAGTGAGGAAGGTTCAAAGACCAGAGTCCTCACAAGAGCTGCACAAACAGCAGCAGCAATGGCGAAGCTCAAGACCATCTGGAAAGACTTAAACATCACTCTCATGACCAAGGTCAAGCTACTGCATACACTGGTCATCCCAATACCCGTATGCAGTGAATCCGGATATGAATGTGATTAAAAGAGGCCCCAGGCTTTGGAGAGAGTTTGCTTAGAAGAATCCTTGGCATTTCATACACAGGACATATCCACAACAAAGAAGTCCACAAAATTACCCACAAGTAAAGATTAAAAGACTGCTGACCAAGTAAAGAAAAGGAAGCTCAATGGTGTGGAAAACGAAGATCAGTGGGCTATCCGAGACCTATTCAAGGAACGTCCCAGGGGAGAGAAGGCGAGAATGCGAGGAGTTTGTGCGACAAATCACCTGAGTAGCCCTGGAAAAGGGGCAGATGAGTGATGAGATCGTACCTCTAATTGTGTATTCTGAAAGATCATATCCTTTTCATTTGGTGCAAAAGGATCTATCAAGCTTCAATGTCAAAAAGGCAATGCAATTTGGGACTGCAGAATCCAGAGCGTACAAGATCTCATATTAATGCTATAAAAGTCAAAGATTCTTTGATACAATTTTAGGGTTCATAAGTGACAAGTTAAACTTTAGACCACACGTGAGCTTCATCCCCACTTTACGGATGCCAGTTTGAGAGAGTTGCTCAAATTCGATCAACACTGCAGGTGATGTATCTCTCAATTCCGGTTGACGTGAGGAAAATTACATATGATAGTAAGTGCCAATATAAGCAGTCTGATAGCCGACCCATAGAATGGGCTACATACGAAGGCACTAAGGCATAGGTTTTAAAATGTTTTTGGGCTACTTAACAGTTGTCTAGACAATTTAAGAATAATAACATTTTCAACATTACTCTGTAATTCCGTGACATGTTTTGTCACTTTTTCAACATTACCAATATACTACCTGATTTCTGACCATGATGAGACAGCTTCACTGCCGGACATACATACTTATCAAATCTTTGAAAAATATAGGACATATCAAAATGTTTTTCAACAAAAGTGTCTGTTTAAAAACTATATCAATGTTACTAGCAATTTATCCAAAGTCTTTTAGCTTACTAACAAGACCCGCTACACTGAACAAAAGAAAAGACAGTGACTAGGGCTTGCCTTTGTCCTAGCTGTTGGCATCACCAACAGGCACATCAGAGTGACTGTCTTCAGTGTCCACATCCTGACCCAAGTTGGTGGGTTCTGGAACATTGGGAATGAGAGGGAAGCATGCGGGTGATCCGGGGCTGGGAAGGGGATACTGCCCAGCCTTGACCTTTTCTGTGCTGCCTGACACGTTCAGCTGGAGTCAACACAGCACCACCACCAGGCAGCCAGGAATGTCATGTTTACGTCTCTCAGTTGCAAACTGTTTAAGACAAGGACAAAGAGTGTACAGAGTACTTCTGCTCTGATTGCAGTTGGTGCTGGTATTTTTTCTCTTGTTCTTGTAATTCATCAGCTACAATGGAGATCTCTGGAATCTGCTGTGGATTTTCTTATGTGGGTGACACTTTTCTGGCAGCCCTGGTTATTGGATAAGCTCCCTTATTTGTTGAAGTGGGTGAGGGCTTTTTGACTCCATGCAAAGGAATAGTTCTGTTTGCTGTCAGGGCTGGAAAGTCACTTGATAACAGACAGTATGAAGAATGTCCCTGGTTATCACGAATCTAGGTCAACTAGAAGCATGTCATTATCGACATTTTGCATTCTACTCCTTATATGATCAGTTGTGTCATTCTGAAAATGTGGAGTCTTGCTGTGACTTTGATGCCATGGTTGGCCTACTTTCAGAATTGTTTGAGTCTGGAGATTATAGGTATATACAGTGTCATCTGTAATCAGTTTGTCATACCGTAGAGCTGGCTTGAGTCCTTTTTCTCTCAGCTGGCGATGAGTTCCCACCTCCTCTGTTGAACTTTTTCAGAGAAATCTTCCTTCACAAAGATATGCTAGAAACCCTCACATTTCTTCAGCATGTGCATTCTGAAGCACGAGCACATTTTCAAGGTGAGACTGCCAGCCTTGTAGATACGGTCGAAGTGCAAATCCTCTTCAATCCCCATCCCAACCTTTACTGTTTCCCGGATCAATGACTGTTAGGAAGTTGGCACCCTCATGCAGTGGAAGCCCAAAGAAGAGGAGGTTGTTTTTTCTACTTTGATTGTCCAAGTGGTCACATTTATCTGAAAAGGCACTGACCGTCTCCCTCAAGCTTTCTTCCATTTTCCATAGTCAACCGCATACACACGGGGACTTGATGTAAAAAAGCACAAAAGTGCTTATTCCATTATCCTTGGTATAAAAGAATCAAATACAATAACAGAAATAAATATCTACTTCTGTTGGTGAGCTGAGCTTCCTGTTCTTCTATCTTACACAGACGGTGGTAAAATTTTTCTTTTTTAAAATTTGCAATTTTTTCCAATGTCAAGAAATGTTTTAAATTTGTTTTGCACAACACAAAAACTGTTTGCCCCCATCCTCGATAGAGCACCCTGCAAATTTTGGGCCATATATGCATGTAGACAGGCAAAGGGATGCTCACCTGTGTGAAAACTGTCATGATGAATGAATCGTTGATGTATTTTTATCACAGTATGCAAGTGGCGTAGAGTAGGATTCCTGTCTGTAACCCCACCACAGCTAGGGTCATGAGAGGTTGGAGACATTTTCTGTCCATATCCCCTCCAGGGTTAGGCTCTATATCACCAAAATCATCAGGAAATTTTTGATAGGAAAACAACAATTATGATTGTAGCAGTTCCATATATTGCCCCAGCATTGGCAGAAATTATGTACCTAAATTTATGTCGTGGGTCAGTGTTCATTGTTTGCAGAAACCTGACTGATACCTGACTGTAGCCAGAGAAAGAAAGTCGCAACACAGTCTCTGTACTGTCTGTTGGACATCAACATATGCTGGACACTTGCCCTGCAAACCACTCGACTGATCATGGCTGACAGCAGGAGTGCAGCCAAACCCACTGCCACACACAGTGGTCCTACACCACTTCATGGCCACCAAACAAGCTGGTGTTTACGTGCTCCCAACAGTTCAGCATACCTTTTACTTAAAAGTTTTGTATCAAGTAAAAATTGGCCACAGGCGATTCTTGCAGACAAATTTTGTACTGGCATATCCAGAAAATGAATTTAAAAAATTAATCAATAATAGTAATAGATGAGGAATTAATTAATTTGCTAAGAGACAACAATGTGCACCCCTACCTAAAAGGTTTGAACTCTGTTCACCCCTCCCAGAGGATGAGAGGGAAGGGGGGGGGGAAGGGGGAGGGAGGTTGAGGAGTTTTATTCTTAAACTTTGTAGAAAAAAATCAGTTGTCCAAAAGTGATCGCTATTATTTGATCGCTATATTCTGCTATTGCGCAGCTGATAAAGATGTTGTTGCCATGATCAGTTTTTTTATAACTTTCGGGACGCCAGAAAGGGCATGCAGGGTTTCCCTGTATTTGGTGCCGTGAAAAATTTACCCCACAAAGTTCACAGCAGAACTGAGGTAAAAGCAAAACTGTAACAGTTCATAGTATGGATACAGGTGAAGGTTAGGAACGTGGGGCAGATGGAAATGTCCGATACCGATATGATGAGAGGATTGACAGAAGCACAAATCCATGGACAAGCATTCAAACATTTTGGTGACGCCGATTTCTTTGGGAGGACATACCAGAGGACGAATGACTTCCCCAGCGAACTATTCTGAGTTTGATGGCGGTGATGATGTGGTGATCAGAACGTTTGTGGGGGCCCCTAATGACGGGACAGAGCCAAAAACCCCCTTCCGGATCTAAGCAGCCTTGTTTTTGGGGAGAATAGTCTCTATTAATTCGTACTGCGGATTTCTTTGTGTCTTTACTTCATAAATACAAGCCGACCGGAACTGAGCAGTGACAATAAAACGCATGAAACTCGCTGTGAAGACAACTAACACAACAACAATGGCGAACGCTTTTGTTGGAATACAGCGCTGTGCAGTGAAAGGAAAACAAAACACACCAGAAACGTTTTTGTGGAAAATAATGGCAGTATTACATGGAACCATAACCGAGCCCATAAAAACCAATCAGATTATTGTTCATCATGAAACGATAGATTTTGCCATTACGCACTTCATTTGTAAACCAGCTGTTTATCATTTCCACATTTACAAAAAACACTGAGGTGAGGTGTAGGATGTCAACCAGAGCCAGGAAGAAGAGGCAAAGTTGATCCTTTCTTCAGGACCGTTTGTAATCACCTCATGTTGAGAGTTGGCTGGGTTCCCGGATGAAGGCAAAGGATCAGAAGTCTACAATTTTGTATCAAGCTCTTCTGTTGCCGGGTTACCACTTTCCGGGTGGTTCATGGACCCGGGTGGTTTTGGGTCAATGACCCTGCAGTTTTCAGCTCTGTATGAATTGGTGGTCTTTAAACCCAGTAACATCTCGGTTGTATTGTTGCATCTGTAGCCTAGGGGTGTGGCTAGTGAGACACTCCCAGCTGATTACCGAATACAATAATTAAGATAGGACTGTGTTTCTTCTAAACAATACTTTGGTTAGATTTTTAGATGCTCGTTTAAATGTTTTTACCTTCAAAACCCCATAATGTGAAGCTTGTCGTTTGTACTTCACAAATATATCTCCAACAGAAATCACTGTGTGTGTGTGTTTGTACACCTTTTGCACCGCAGGCAAATGGTGATTGATCGCTACAGAAATAAACAATCAATGAAAGCAGATACTTGCAAACACGCAAGATATTACAACATTTACATTCTTTATCATCTTCTTCGTTTTCAATAACTAAATTTCATTTTCCAGTTTGGATATTGCAGTAAACACACACACACACACACACACCCCACACACCAAACCACACACAACACACCCCACACAAAACACACACACACTGTATGACTTTATGCATGCATGCATGTGCATTTTACAGGAGAGAGAGAGAGAGAAGAGAGAGAGAGAGAGAGAGAGAGAGAGAGAGTGAGGAGAGTGAGATGAGGAGAGTGAGAGAGAGAGAGAGAGAGAAGAGGAGGAGAGAGAAAGAGAGGAGAGAGGGAAGAGATGAGAAAATGAGAGAGAGGATGAAGATGAGAGAGAGCAGAGTTTGAGAGGAGAAGGAGAGAGAGGAGAATTTGTGCATACGTTCATCTGTAGCCTAACTTATTTATCAGACCTTCCTGCTCATTATCTGTATTTACGTTAACCAGTTACTTTAGCAAATTAATCGAAGTACATTCCAATGCATAATCAAGCACATCGTTTTTAAGCACATAGGTGTGCCTGTGTGTATGCGTGTGTTTGTATGTGTGTGTGTGTGTGTGTGTGCGCGCGCGTGCAAGCGTGTTTGTGTGTGTGCGTGCGTGTGAGTATGTGTGCGTGCGTGCACACGTGCGTGTGTGCATGTACAAATGCTTATGTGTGTTCGTGTATGTATGTATGTATGTTGTATGTGTGTATGTATGTATGTATGTAGGGATATATGTATGTGTGTGTATATTTATATATAAAAATATTATAAATAATATATATATATATATATTTATATATTTATATATATATATATATATATGCATGTTGTGCGTGCGTGCGTGTTGCCCCGCGCGTGTGTGTGTGTATGTGTGTATAAAATGTATGTATGTATGTGTGTGTGTATGGATGGATGGATGGATGGATGGATGGATGGATGGAGGGGATGGATGGATGTGTGTGTGCATAATGGTATGTAATATGTATGTATGTATGGGTATGCGTTGTGTGTGTGTGTGGGGTGTGTGTGTGTGTGTGTGTGTGTGTGTTGTGTTGTGTGTGTTGTGTGCACGCGCGCATTAATTGTACGTATGTATGCATGTATGTATGTTCAAAGTCTTTTAAAACGTCTTTTCACAGTTGTGATATTAGACGGTAATGTATGTATGTATGTATGTATGTATGTATGTATGTATGTATGTATGTATGTATGTATGTATGTATGTAAAAATGGTTATGTTAAGCCACTTAACTTATATAATAATAATAATATAATAATAATAATAATAATAATAATAATAATAATAATAATTTATAAAGCGCTATATCTTAAAAAAACAAATCAAAGCGCTTCCATTCAACCCACTCCTACACATGCAACCAACAATGATTAACAGTTTTTAAAAAATTCAAATGCACACACGCGCGCGCGCGCGCGCTCACACACACACACACCACACACACACAGACACCCCACACACACACACACACACACAAAACACACACACACACACAGAGGTTATGCACTTCAGGAGGGTTATGGGAATTTTGTCCATTGAAGGCAGGGGCAGATATGAGATGAAGCAGGAGGGGAGAGTCTTAGGTTTGGAATAGGTACGTTTTGAACCTGGATTTAAAAGTGTCGTAAGTAGGCTTTTCACGAAGGGAGAGAGGGAGGTCATTCAAGATCAATGGACAAGAATTAGAGAAAGAGCGATGGCCAACGGTGGATTGGTGAATCTAGGTATTCGTAAGCACAGGGTATCTGCAGCAGAGCAGAGGGAGCGAGAAGGAGTGTACAGGTGAAGACATTCACATGGATAGGAGGGTGCTGTTTTGTGTAGGCATTTGTAACAGAGGGTACTGATCTTGTACTTTATTCTCTGTGGCACATGCAACCAATGGAGAGATCGCAATAGAGGAGTAATGTGCTCAGGTTTTTTCTTTCTCAGGACAAACCGAGCTGCAGAGTTGTGTATACCTTGAAGGGAGTGAATTGATTAATAAGGACTGTACGGCAAAAGAACAACAACCTATACATGTGACATTTGATTTAGTCGATAAAGTCGTTGTACCTGTTTTGTTGTATGGATATAAAATGTAGTGATATGAAAAGCTAGCAAGAATTGATAAGTTTCAGTTAAAGATTTTAAAGTGTATTTTTTGTTACAGTAACAACGTTAACTTGGCTAGTATGTGGAGAAACGGACAGACAGATACCCCTCGTCTATTTTGGTCACTGAATACAGCTGCTTGATGTACGCTATCGTCAAATGTTTATCAGATGATAAAATAGTTACATGACAAATCTTTGATTCAATCAGCATGACTAAATAAGACACAAAATATTTTAATACAAAGCGGATTTTATTGTATAAGGGTAGACAGTTTTGTTCAAGTATTACTTCTACCAGTTCACATATCAAAGCCTCCTTAACAAATAACTTTGTTAATGAATGCAGAACTGAGCTGTGGAACAATAGTAGATGCCTTTATTATAAAAGCTATAAGATCGATTTTGGTATGGAAAATATTTAACTTGTCTACCAGCTGTATATGTGTATGCTCTCAACAATTTCATGGCGGTTATATCAGATGTATGTTGCACTTAATGTCTGTATTGTGTGGGTGCTCATGTGTTGACATTGTCAAGTATAACTCCACTAATAACGTTGATCCTAGCTGTGTTTTGAACTGTGTTTTGTTCTGTAACTTTAAGCTGAATTTTGTTTGAAATGTTTTTCTAAGTCAGTACTTTAGTCATGATTTTGGAACATGCATATTCAGGAGTACAGGTTTGGGTACATGCCAAGGTGTATATGCCAATGTCTTATTAATATCGCGAGAAATATTTAATTTTCTTCATCTTTCCATTTATGCCATTTGAATTGTATTGTGGTCAAAGGCTGTAGTACAATAAATCAATTCAGAGTTCAGAGAGTTCTGTCACTGCATGTTATGGGCCAAGTACTGCAGACTATTTCATTGTTCATTGTGAACTGCTGGCATTTATTAATATTACAAAAAACTGTCAGAATCGTATAATCTGCCTATTGTTATGAAAATGCAACAGAAAAATACCACAACTGAAGATTGTAACGGAAGATGAACATTATTTTCTTAATGAATGGTTTCGTGTATAATGATTTAAGAATTAAATTGTTTAAGTGCTAGTGTCGATACACCTCTACACCCTCTCCTTAAAACAGAAAACAAACAGCAACCACAGTCGGCCTAAGAGGAAGAAATTGTTGTATTAGGATAGTTACGTCACAACCGAGGATGGCGGTTATAATTTTGTTATAGTCTTAAGTAGCTATATGTGTATTGACTTTTTCCACACAACTATAAGGAAGTTACACTTAGAAAAACATTGTAAATTTTGATTGATACAAATGTCCTTTTATGTCTTTGTGCATTGCTTTCATGATTTCTTTCAGAGAGATTGAGCTTGATGTGATGTATTTTCTTTGGAATGTTTGCCCTCTGTGTGATAGTACTAACTTCTCCTACGCCAACCTCATGTATTGTGACCCAAGGCCAAGGTACGCACACAAACACACACACACACACTCACACCACACACACACACACACACTCTCTCTCTCTCTCTCTCTCTTCTCTCTCTCTCTCTTCTCTCTCTATCTATTATCTATCTATCTATCTATCTATCTATCTATCTATCTATCTATCTATCTGTCTCTCTGAAAAATCTTCGTCTAGGTTAGGGAATGCTTAGATTTTTAGCAAATTGTTTGTTAGTGTTTAGCTCCAACCGTGATGCTTCTTCTTTGCCAAACGCTCAGACAGCAACTGTTGCTGTCTTTCATTAAATAATGAGCAGAAATGCGTTGCACTGCCGTTAAGCGTTTGACGAGTCATGCCCAGCACATCTGCCTCGTGCGTGGGGAAGATCGTTATCTTTTAAGTCCTTCTGGGAAAAAGGCAGGAGAATGGACCAAGAAGGCAGACGATAGACAAGAAAGTGGAGACAGGAAGAAAAGGAACAAGGCGGAAACTAAGAGAGAGATAAAAATAGAACTTCCTAGCACATAATTTACTTCCAGAGGGCGGGGAAGCTATTTACAAAAATTGTTTTTAAGTAAATACAGTCTTCATCATCGTCGCTGACGTCACCATCACCTTCACCAACTCCAATGCCACTATCGTCGTCATCGTGGTAATAATCATCGTGGTAATCGTCATCAAAATGTGCATTGTTCCACCCTGACTGCTTCCATAGTTCTTTTGAGAGACAGACACAGAGAGAGAGACAGAGAGAGAGGTGGTAGGGGCGAGGAGAACAGGAAATACAACACATAGTAAACTGCAGTACACACAACACACAGTAAAATGCAGTACACACAACACATAGTAAACTGCAGTACACACCACACATAGTAAACTGCAGTACACACCACACATAGTAAACTGCAGTACACACCACACATAGTAAAATGCAGTACACACAACACATAGTAAAATGCAGTACACACCACACATAGTAAAATGCAGTACACACAACACATAGTAAAATGCAGTACACACACACATAGTAAAATGCAGTACACACCACACATAGTAAAATGCAGTACACACAACACATAGTAAAATGCCAGTACCCCAAAACACATAGTAAAATGCGTTTCACACCACACACTGTAAAATCAATACACACAACATACTGTAAAATGCAGTACACACAACATACTGTAAAATGCAGTACACACAACATACGGTAAAATGCAGTACACACACCATACTGTAAAATGCAGTACACACAACATACTGTAAAGTGCAGTACATACCACACACTGTAAAATGCAGGACAGATAATACAGTGTAAAATGCAGAACACACAACACAGTGTAAAATGAAGAACACACAACACAGTGTAAAATGAAGAACACACAACACAGTGTAAAATTCGTCTAGGTTAAGGAATGCTTAGATGCAAGACAGACAACACAGTGTAAAATGAAGAACACACAACACAGTGTAAAATGCAGGACAGACAACACAGTGTAAAATGCAGGACAGACAACACAGTGTAAAAAGCAGGACAGACAACACTGTAAAATTCAGGACAGACAACACAGTGTAAAATTCAGGACACACCATACATCAAAACAGCTTCCAGCAATGAGAAGCAGTCACAGAGGCAGCTGGGTAGTGAAGGGATTTCTTTGCTCATATCGACCTACGTCGTCACACCTAGAATCCAAAGGCATTACATAGTGATTGCCAACAATTCTTGCAATATGACAATGAGTGTGTGACCAGCAGAATGCTATCTGTCATGCAAGCCACAGGGGTATCAGCTGGTTGCAAAGCTCGACATTATGGCTAGTGAGAGTATCTTCAGTTGTTTTAACACCTTTTCAATTTTCTCTCGTGCAGTTTTGTCACATGATCATATTGTCATGTGCCTTGATTTTCACAAGGCAATGTTAATGTGAGGCCACACAATCGATTGCAGCAGCGATGTTTGACGTTAAGTCTGCCTACCCCTGTTTAATGCATAAAGACAATTTGCCCCTGGATGGTGATACACAATTAATCAATTCTATGATTTAAAAGAGTTTCTTCTGTTATTTTCTTCAATTTAACAAACAAAATAAACTGTATGCAAAATGATTTTTTCATTTGTGATAGTTTACAAAATTCAAATCCAAATACTTGAATAAAAGGTCTGAATTTTGTAAGAGATATTTGTCAAAATACTGGCGTTACTGTTATTTTAGCTGGTGTTTTACAATACAAAGCTATTGGCAGTAACACTGGTGTTTGTGAGTTCTTGGGTTTTGATGTCTATATGTGTCTTGTTTTTCCATTTCTGATTTGAGAGTTGTAATCAATGACTAGCATGAAGGTGTTTGATTTACAAAGTACTCTGTCTTGCGAGAAGCCAGCAAGTCCTGGCATTTTTATACATGAAAAAACTCACATGCAATAAAAGTGTTATGTCAATTACTTAATTTACTGTATTTAAGCTGCCATTTTTCTGCATCTATTCAGGAAAGTATTATTAAGAAAAGAGAGAGAGAAGAGAGAGAGATGAGGGGAGAAGATTGGGGAGAGAGAGGAGAGAGGGAGGAGAGGAGAGATGAGAGATGAGGGAGGAGAGAGAGAGAGAGAATCAGAACTCAGAACTCGAAATTTAATGTATTCGGCCTTAAGCCATAATAATACATGGTTGGCGTAAGAGGGAAAATGACAATCCTGCGGGCAGGGGTGGAATTACAGTGGCCTTGAATCTCACCACCCGCAAAGGGAGATGGTGAAATTTCCATCGCAGTCAAGGCAAGATTGCTACATTTATACGGGGGAAACGAATAAAGGACAGGGCGTTCAATTCATCCTCAGTTCTATGACGAAGGACCCCACAGTTCACTCTGATGACGATACGCAAGGAGGATCTACATACATCCAGAGCGACAGAAGTAGTGGGGAGGAGTTGGCACACCAACAGAGGAAGTGGTCAGTCGCAGTTACCAGGTCAAATTCAAGCAGAAACTGATAGTCAGTTCGTGAAGTGGAGCAGAGGGACTTTTATCACTCACAGTGTGAATCCACAACACCACTCAAATGACTGTGGTGAAGCAATCTAGGAAGGTGCCTCAAGTGGTGAATACAAATGGTACAAGGGCAGACAGGAATATTCCCTAGGACACAGAAATGTGACCAAAGACTGTGGTTCCAGGCACCGCCATACTGTTGAAGTGACCAAACAGGGACACCAGAACACAAAGACAGTAATGTGTCCACTGTTCCAGGACAAAGGAAGACATCCAGAAGAATACCAGTGTCAAACGTCCCCCAGGAATCAATCGAGAGAATTTTCAGCATTTGCGTGGTTAAAAAATGTTAATAGCAGGCAGAGTAAACAGTGACTAGAGGGCAAATAGAAAAAAGCATATTTAATGTATTGCAGGGGAATGCTGTTGTTAATATGGAACATGTTAGCACCCTAACTGACAAGACGACAAACATGGCAATGTAAACAAGTGTCATTAGTGACACCAGGCGTCCCTTTTAGTCTAAGCTTTAAAAGAGTCTGACAGAATAGCAAACAAGGGGTCAGAAAGTAGGAAAGACCACGGCATGAAAATGGCTCCAAGTGTCAACAAATGAAGGACACAATGTTTTAAAACATGACAATGTAGTCATACAAACACAAACTGTGATTATGATAATGACAAATTGACACATTGAAAATCGGTCACTACTCTGGTATGACGACTTGTTCAGGCAGTGATAGAGGGACAGTTTAGAACAGCATGTCACAAACGGAAATGGGACGTCAGTAGCACTGAATAGTTCACAACAACAAGCATGAAGAAGATAGGCAGACAGTGGACACAGGACAGTTCACAACTTGTCATGACAGACAATAGGCAAACGGTGAAAGGACAGTTTACATAAGGGCAACAGGAGATAGGCCGCAGTGACACATGACAGTTCACAGCAGCATGTTGTGACAGCAGATAAACGTCAGAAAAAAGAATGGTATGGGATTCGAAAAACACCTCAAGGCAACAAGCAGAAGGCCTAAAGGCGTTGCTGCTTATTCAAGCAGTATGTCAAAAAAACAAAACTGCCTTTTCCCCAGGAAAGGTACCAAAGTAGTATACTGGATTTCGAGGAGAAGCAGCAAACATCTGAGGCTCAAAGGGAATGAGGGTGTTCAGGGAACAAACTGAAAAAACAATGGTAAAAAAGTCCAACACTGGGTCAGAAAAACAAAAAATAGGGTTTGGCCCGGGCCATGTTACTTGTTAATGCCAGTAATGTAATAACAACATTTCAGGTAGCAGGGATTTTCTCAGCAAAGTGGTTCCTCACGGCAGTCAGCTGCAGTGTAAATACTGTAAATTAAAACACAAATTGAGTTTTTGAACTCTAATGTTAATGGTTTGCTTGACAAATTGGAAAATAATGATGATTTCATTAACTTTCTTTTGTCTCATGACTTTATCTGTTTAACGGAGACTTTCATTGCAATGATTTTTCTTCACCATTATTTCATGATTATGTCATCTTTATACTAAAGGCTAGAAAGTTATCACATCATGGAAGATATTCAGGTGGAGCGAGAGAGAGCGAGAGCGAGAGAGAGAGGAGAGAGAGAAGAGAGGAGACCGAGAAGTGAGAGAGAGAGTGAGAGAGAGAGAGAGAGAGAATGTTGACAAAGTCGCTGCATGTAATCATGAAAATCTATGGTTTTGATCTGTTGTGTACATGTTAATGTTGAATGATGTGAGTGCATGGCCAAAGTATTTCTCAAATTTATGTGGAATAAAATCTGGATTACTTTGTAATAACCTTGATCCCAGTTGTCATTTAGATACGTATAGTTGATTCATCTCAGTAACATAATGTGGAGATACACCTATGACAGAGTTACGATTCTGTACTTAATACGCGCAGAAATAGGTAACAAGTGGAAGTAGAAGAGAGGTGATATGATGTGTCTTCTTGGCACTATAAATCAATCTTACAGCAGCGTTTTGAACTTTTTGAAGTTTCTGTAGTAGATGTTCTGGACAGCCAGCAAGAAGTGATGTCCTATAACCAAGTACTTACAGGACAAGGGAACAGAACAGAGTGTGATGTGCCCAATGTTTGGGATATTCATATGTATGGATGTATGGTGCATGTGCGCAAGTTTTTAAGTACACTTTTGTTTTTGTTGAAAAGTGGCCAAGTTTATTAAGTTACTACAAATATACTTTTTCTAAGTGAAGATTAGGGCCTTTTACCTAATTATGCAGTAGGGTCTCTGTTATTTACCACTCACCAGTTGGAATTGCCTGTATCCTCTCATTACATCTTCAAGAGAAGTGAAATGATAATAGCTGTTAATCGTGTCTTTTCAAGGGAATAATTATAACGCTGTTGATTGTGTCTTTATAAAAGAAATAAAATTATAACAAGCTGTTGATCGTGTCTTTTCAAAAGAAACGAAATTATAGCAGATGTTGATCGTGTCTTTACAAAAGAAATGAAATTATAGCTGCTGTACGAAATTATAGCAGCTTTTGGTTGTGTATTTTCAAGGGAAAGAAATTTATGGCAGCTGTTGATTGTCTTTTCAAAGGAAAAATTATAACAGCTGTTGATTGTCTTTTTACAGGAGACAAAATTATGACAGCTGTTGATTGTGTCTTTAAAAAGATGATAACTGCTGTTGATCATGTCTTTACAAAGGAAAAATTATAGCAGCTGTTAATCATGTCTTTTCTAAGGAAAAATTATAGCAGCTGTTAATCATGTCTTTTCTAAGGAAAAATTATAGTAGCTGTTGATCATGTCTTTTCTAAGGAAAAATTATAGCAGCTGTTAATCATAAGCCCTTTGATTTGTCTGTGCAAGATAAAGCGCTATATAAATTCCATTTAGTAGTAGTAGTAGTAGTAGTAGTAGTAGTAGTAGTAGTAGTAGTAGTAGTAGTAGTAGTATCACTACTCCTGGTGATTGGCTAGAAGAAGTTGTAATGGTAAAGTCAAAACAATACTTCAACACTTTTGCATTTGACCAGGGCAGGTCTGGGATCTCATGACTGAATACTCCCATTGAGCTAGGCTTTTGGGACTGAGAGGATTAGGGGCTATTCCACTTCCCCGTGAAAATAATAACGTGGATACTCTACAACCCGATGTAAGGATGATATTACGTCATATAACTAAAATAAGTAAATTCCTTTGTAGAGGGAGAGGTAACTTTCGCTCTGTGTGGCCTCAGATTGAGTGGAGACATAGCGTGAGTGTGCTGGAGGATGCTGCAAGTATATGCGTATAAATGCGTACGACTGGTAGCATGACACAGAGTTTGCGCTGCTTGAAATGAAAGCAAATGTCCGATGGGACTAATCTGACGAAGTTGGAAATATGCACATTTGCAGATAGTGTTGAAATGCTGCCCCATTGAAAGAGTGGAATCAAGTGTCACACCAAAGTTTTTCACAGTTGCCACAAACTTAATATCTGCTTCACCTATACGAAGGAAGGAAGGAAGAGTACTGTTGACAGAAAGTCTGCTTAAAGAGATAATCATGGCTTCATTGAATTTGAATTTGAATTTTGCTATCATTTAACTGCAGTTTTTTTTGGCGCATCCATAACTTGATATCTGTGATGCAGTTTTATATTGTTTCAATGGCAGAGTCAAGTTATTACCTTGTTTGTAAAATTAATTGCCATCATCAAAAGCATGACCGTTTACAGAATGTTTACTGATAACATCAAAGATAGGTTGAGTATACAGGAAGAATAATATAGCCCCCAGCACTGAACCCTGGGGAACACCATATTTAGTAGTTGATGTTGCTGAGTGAAAACCATTCAAAGTGACTGTCTCTGACCTTGATGAAAGACGATATGTGAACTATGATAGTGCGGAACCTGAAATGCCAAATGAGTGGCTAAGTCTATTTAAAAAAGCAGCGTTGTCAATAGTGCCAGGGGCAGCAGATCCAGTATTATAGAGATGTTATCGTTGTCCATTCATGTTAAAAGATCGTTCATGATTGTAAACAAGACAGTTGTTGTACTGTGAAGTGGTCTGTATGCTGGCTGCAGAGGACTGAGGAGGATATTTTGAGACAGGTGGTCACGGAGTTGAAAGAGAATAATTCTAATAGGAAAGAAATGGTACATTTGAAACCCAGCGATAATGTTTTAAATCATTCGGATCAAGTGCTAATTTCTTTAACAGAGGTTTTACCAAAGGACACATGTAAATGTCAGGAAAAGTCCCAGAAACTAGAGAGTGGTTGATTATTTCATTGATGAAGGGTAACAGTATGTCCATGCGGTCTAGAAACAGTTTGGAGGGAAAGGGTCAAGCTGACATGTTTTCAGAGGATAGGAGATTTGATGTAGTCTTGAGCTACAGGAGCAAAGTGACCTAGAGGTTCACCGTGGAAACAAGGTTCATGTGGAGGAGGTGACTGAGATAGAACTGAATCAATTTTTTGTCCTATTCAACTTACTTTGTCTTTGAAATACTCTAGAAAATAATCTGAAAGTTCAGACCATGGGTGAATGGTAGGGAGTGGAGCTGAGGTCTGTATTCCTAGTAACTTGCTGGCAACCTGAAATAAATATCAGAGGAAAAACGTTCTTCGATTTTGTTTGAATGGTAATTAGTTTCGCCCTTGTGAATGATTTTTGTTACTGCTCTTTTTTCAGCTTGATCAAACAACTATTTGTGAACTGTTAGCCGCGATTTTTCCATCGCCGTTCCTTTTGGCGTCTGTATTGCTTGGCAGAGCAAGTTTGTTCACTGACTGCACTGAACCAGGGATCACATCTGGCTGACATTTTTGCGTCTGGTGGCTAGGGCATGGTCATCACTGAGTGCAGCAGCAGCAGCAGCAGCAGTGAGGGAGGGAGGGCACAGGACGTCAGGTCAGAGGCGGGAGGTTAGGTCCTGCTTCAAAGCACCATGGTCTACTTATTTCATATTGCGTGCAGTGATGCAATAATAATAATAATAATAATAATAATAATAATATGGAATTTGTATAGCGCTGAATCTTGTAAAGTGAATAACTCAAAACACTTGCATTCATAACATTCACACACGTTCAACTGTTCACAAAAGATTAAAAGATTTTGGATTTGCACACACACACACACACACACACACACACACACACACACACACACACACACACACACACACACACACACACACACACACCATGCTTAGGCATTGTAATGAAGATGAAGATGTATATGGAAAGCAGGAAGAGGTGAGACTATAGGGGAAGGTCATAGGTCGGAAACAACTGTGTATTGTGTACAGATTTTAAGACTTGGTTTCGAATATAGGATTTTGGCGAAGTGAGAGGGGGAGGTCATTCCAGACGGATGGACAGGAAACAGTAAAAGAGCGACGGCCAACAGTGGATTGTTTGAACCTGGGCACTTGAAAGCATAAAGCATCTGCAGCAGAATGGAGGAGATGAAGTATACAGGTGAAGATAGTTGCACAGATATGAGGGTGCAGCTTTGTGGAGATATTTGTAACAGAGAGAACAAGTGTAAAATTTCACTCTTTGTGAGACAGGTAGCCAGTGAAGAGATCGTAAGAGAGGAGTGATGTGTTCTGTTTTTATTTTCTTGTTTAGGACTATTAGGAAAGAGAAAGCCATTCTGTGCCGGTGGGAACAGATGCCCAGTGCAAGTGCACCCTATATGCCGGGGAATAAAATTCTTATGTACCACTGCTATGTTCATATCCCTCTTACTCAGAAACTACCACATGAATATTCCTGATAGTCTGCCTAATGACAGTATATATATCGTAGATTACTTCGAGGCAAGCTCAAATTAGTTAGCATGCTATTTCACTGCAAAAATAATTTAAAATGTAAAAAAATTGACCAAAAATACGATTTCTTTATCACCACTGTCATTCTGAGTACTCCCGATCTCAATAACGTCAAACATAAGTCTAGGCCAAATCTCTTTTTGTTTTTTTAAATGCACGATCAGCTGAATCATACACGATCGTTTTCATCACTGTTAGGTAATACAGTTTTATTTGCCAATTTTACAGCTGTGTAAAGTTATTTATGCCTTGAACAAGAAGTGTCAGCCATTGTGAACACGAACTTCCAAAACAGTCATGCATAAAAACACAAAATACGAGCTAAAAAACGATCGTTTTTGCTACGGTTTTTGCAGCTGAATGTTGCCAAGCAACAGGAGAGTGACCTTCATTAAGTTTGGAGTTCTTTCCCTTTAACTGTAGTCAAGGAAGCAGGCTTGTTTACTTCGGTTCGACACCCCGGAAATTTTACGGTTGTAGGCGTATAGGGTGCACGTTTAGCCCCGGAAAATTTCCGGGGTAAGGCAGTCTAGTGGTAACAGCGAAGAAAATTTGCATAAAAATGCAAATCACAATAGAATGTTTGAGTATAGTGCGGGCGGGCGTGCACGCGAAAATAATAAGTTAAGCTGTTTTTTCCAATCAATGGTTTTTACAACATTGTATTCCTACATGGGTGTGTATGGGAATGTGTGTGTGTGTGTGTGTGTGTGTGTGGTGTGTGTGTGCGCGTA
>CM054152.1:48504038-48516538 GCA_028751875.1 Rapana venosa
GGAGTATTGAGTTAACTATTTTTGTTATGGTGGGTATAAGCTGTGGAAGCCTTTGAGTGAAAAGAGAAGCAGGATCAAGATCACATGATTTTATTGTCATTTCATTCAGGATTGTCTTGATTTCTTTCTCGCTTGTTGGATGAAATAAAAGGAGAGGAATGCCAGTAAAATGGGGATCAGAAGGCACATGGTGGAAAGAAGTCTGATCCAGTCTGGAGAGAATGTTGCGGACTTTGTCAGAGAAGAATGAAGAGAATATAAAAGGAAGTTTAGAGAGGCTGTGAACAGTGGGCAGAGGGCTTGCCTTTGCAGATCTGAGGAAAGTTGAGGTGAGGGGAAAAAAAGAGATTGCTTGGTCGTAGCATCAAGAACTGGAGAAGAGTAATAGTTTGACTTTGCAGAATTAAGGTTTTGACTTTATTTGTTTTTGCAAGAGCTGTTTGTTTATTTCAGTTTTTGTTTTTCGCCACTGCTGCTCTAGTTGTCAGCATTTGTGCTTTGTGACCAGGATATTGTGAGTGTACCATGCATAGAGCACAGAGCCTATCAGGCGGGAAACGGTCAGTGGGAGGTGTATGTTCAACAAGCAGTTGGCTGAGAACAGTGTCATAGTGTTTAGAAGGGTCAGTGGGGTTAGGGATTTGTGATAGGCATTCAGTAGCTTGTGAAGAGAAATTTTGAATGTCGATGGCCTTGAGATTGCGACGGGTGACACACTTTTTTTTTGATAGGCCTTGCAATATTGAGAAAGAAAATTTAGAATGGCAGAATGGTCAGAAAGCAGTTCATTAGTGACAGACACAGATGTGACGAGATCTTGTGAAGCATCTGTAATGATCCAGTCTAAGATATGACCTGATCTGTGAGTTGATTACTGGAACAACAGAATTTCTTTTTGTGTTTGTTTTTGTTTGTTGGAGCACTGAAAACGATGTCCTAACAGCAACAAATGAAAATTTGAAAACAAAGCATGGCAAAGACTGGCCAAGCAAGACTGGCCAAGGTGGCAGTCAATTTGCGTTCAAGCTTCCGATTATAGAACGACTTGAGATCTCTTTGTTCTTCTCCAATTTTTTGTTAGCAGATTCTCATAATTCTCTGAAGACCATTCTTGTTTTAACACTAAGTTTATTGTACCAACAAATGAAAACAAAACGTATAACACTTTCTATGCAAGACTTTAGAACTAAGGAAAAAACTCTCTGTCAACAAAAAAATGAGTTAAGCTTCCTTAGAAAATACACACCTTGTTGTCCCCTTCTCGAAATAGCGTCAGTTTTAGTGTCCCAGTTTAATTCAAAATAATTCCCAGACACTTATTGTACGAAACTTTTTCAACTTCTTGATTATGGATGAAAATATGCTCAGAGGTGTGTCCCCATCTTCTAAAATCTATAGGAAGATCTTTAGTTTTTAGAAACATTAGCTCCAGATACGCCTCATCATACCATGTAGGAACATAGTGAGGGCTGGGCCATGGTCTAGGACTGATCTGATAAGAAAGACAAAAATGCATGTCCTCTGCAAATTTGAAAAGAAAAGAATGTTCATAGCTGCTTCTCCAATCATCTGTGTATAGAATGTGCAGAAGTGGCGAGAGAACGCAAGCCTGTGGAGAACCAGTACAGGTAAATATAACTTATCTGTAACCCTTGGGAAAAAAAGATTATAAATCAATCAATCAATTCACACTCTCTCTACTGAATGTCAGGCAGGTTTTCGTAAAAAATACTCCACAGTTGATCAGATATTTACTCTATGTGCAGCCATTTAGTGTTGTATGAACAAAAAAGGCAAAAAACTGTATGTAGCTTTTCTTAGATTTTATAAAAAACTTTTGACTCAGTTAGACATGACAAACTTTTACAGTGTATTCAAAGACAGGGAGTAAAAGGTAAATTTCTAGCAGCTAAGTAGCCATGTTTAAGTCTTTAACATCTGGTGTCTGTGAAAATGTTGAAGTAACAAAGATGTTTGAAGCGCCAATTGGGGTAAGGCAAGGCTGTGTTCTCAGTCCAACATTATTCTTCATGTTTATAAATCAACTAGCTAAACTTATCAATGACAAAGGTAAACATGGAGTGCAGTTATATCCGGATATCATGTAATAACTTATCCTATTTTTTGCAGATAATGTGGCTTTGATTTCAAACACACCGTGTGGTCTCCAAAATGAGTTAAATATCTTAGAATCATTTTGTAAAAGCAAAAACACTAAGCGTAAATATAGACAAAACTAAGATCATGGTATTCAGAAAGGGAGGGGGGAATCTTATGTAGGCTTGAAAAATGGTTCTACAAAGGTAACAGACTGAAAGTTGATGGCTTGCAAGAGGTTTCTAGGTGTTCCAATTAAGACCTCCAATTGAATGGTATATGTAGACCTTGGCAGATATCCATTATATGTGAATTCTTATGTAGTTTGTGTCAGGTATTGATGCAAACTGTTAGAAATGAATATTGAACGTTTACCTCGCAAAGCTTATCAATTTTACTACAATTAGACAACTGTGGTAAACAAAGTTGGGTCTCAAAAGTAAGAGAAGTTCTGTGTGCAACTGGATTTAACATTGTTTGGCTTCAACAGGATTATTGGAGATGTGAAAATGTTCTTGGCCGTATTCAAACAGAGGCTTGTTGATATGTTCATTCAAGAATGAACAAGCACAATTAGAGATCGCGATAGATACCAGTCTTATCGATCATTTAAGACCATTTTTGAAAAAGAACAGTACATTCTTGATATGGATATGCTTTGCTTTCATGGTGCCATTGCACAAATAAGATTTAATGTTCTTCCTTTGCTATTTGCTATATGGATGTACAATACTATTTAAAGAATGGTAGCAATTCTTTTTGATTTGATCATAAAATTATAGTTTGCTTGTTTTAGGTTTGTTTTGTTGTTTCCAGATCTGAACATATTTTCTTTCCACTTGCTGGTGCAAAGCATATTTAAGTCTATTTTTAACTGAATGTTGATTGATTGTCCCATACATGTCCAAGCCCAAAGTTATAAAGAATGTTTCTATCAAACAACTTCCAAGAATGTTTGTACTCTATTCTTTTGGTTCAGCATTTCATTGTACAACTTTTTTTTATAAGTGTTATGATGCGCATCAAAAATATGGGTCCAATAACCAATAACCTGACATACAATATTGATTCCTAGAGGAATTTTGTGTTCCTATATCGGAAGTGCCGATCGTCTTTGTACCGAAGCGGTGCACAACTTTTAGAGGCAAATCTAAAATATTACCTATTTCAAGAGTAGAAGGAATTAAATCAGTCCTTGTTTTCAAAGGTGACCTAGCTAAAAGGAGTAACAGTCCTTGTCCACAAGATTTAGCACTTGATAGCCCTTCAGGTAGGTTGGCTGTCTCTGCTCTCAGGTAGATCTTCAGGTTGCTGCAGGGACATGAGTGGAGGTCTGGTCCTGCTGGCTTTGGGCATTTGTTGGGGTTGAACCAGGGAAGCAGGCAGCCCCTGGTTTGTAGCCATGGTCTGCTTTCCTCAGGATCAGGAGGATGCGGTGCACAGGGTGTGGATGGAAGCACACCAAGAGTGGTCAGTGTTCGGGAAGAGGGAGGACCACAGAAAACGGGAGGTCCTGTCTCTGGTAAGGGTGTACATGGGACGTATACATCTTACGGTCATCTGCCGATTCCTGTGAATGAGGCCACTGTACGATGTCTCGATGATAAAACTGCATGGAGCTTCATTTTTCCTGAATGACTGTGCCTTCTTTCTGCTGCTCAGGAACCCACACGGTGTCACTGGTGGACAACAGGTTTTCTGGGGGAACAGCACTGTGTCTGGTGTTGTAGTTTTCCGTCATCTTCTCACGGTACTCCTCCTTCCTCTTCAGAGTGATGACATATGGGGTCTGGGGTAGAAGGAATTCTGGTGTACATGAGACACGATTTTGAGGCGGCGTGCCATACTCAGTTGTGGTGGGGAAAACCCATTGGCCAGGACAGAGCTGTGATACATGAGTAAGCCAAGATACTCATTGTTACACTTCTTCATGAGCGTCTTGATGGTCTGCACTGCACGTTCCACTTCACCATTGGACTGAGGGTACTGGGGAGAGGATGTCACATGTTCAAATCCCCAGTCTCATGCAAAGGAGGTGAAATCTGTGGCAGCAAACTGTGGCAGCAAACTGATTGTTGTCTGTCATCACCATGTCTGAGCTGAAGAACTAACTAATAAAACATGTTGGATACTGAATAAAACACCGAGCACTGCTGTTGACCTGGATTATGAAGAAAAGCAGAAGATATCTCTTCCTGCTCAACTTTCAAGAACAGAAATAATAATCGTTTTGCTTAGTATGAGCATTTCATGAAATAGCAAGAGTGATAGACGTGTCTTACGGGCTTTTTTCCTGCATCTTAGAATGTACGCCAAAAGAAAACTGAAGAAGGTAAAGTGCACTAGCAGCCCTGGTGTGTACAAGACAATTGACCAAAGGATCAGGAAAGGTAATAAACCTATAAAACATGCAGACATTGGTTGAACAAGAAAGTGATGGAAGTGTGACGAAAACAACAGCAGAAAGACGTTCCATGTTATGAACAAGAATCACGGAATAAAACCAAACCTGAGGCACTTTTATCCAGGAGTAAATAAATCATAAAACGTGCATCACAGAGAACATTAACAGCCAGGTGGATTCAGCATTTCTTAGAAGTACACAACAACCAAGATGGTTTGGAGACATTTGCATCCTGAAAATTTCAGCGACATCAACTCAGGGTACTTGTCTTATGTTCATTGAAGTAGAGGTGACAATAAAAGTTATCATACGACATAATTATTGTGCTGTGATTTTTTTGGTCTCTGCTGTTTGTGTTGATAACATTCCAGCAGAACGTATTGTGAATGGGGTGATTTATTCACCAGGAAAACAGATCACACAGTTGAGCTTCATCTACTCTAAAGATGCAAATTTGAGAGTTGCTCAAATACCTGACCAACACTGCCAGTGTATGTATCTCTCGAGCCTGGGATATATTATGATAGGAAGTATAGAGTGCAACCATGCCACGTAATCTCAGATCACATGCACTTCCAGACCAGCATCGTTGCATCATTCTCATTGTCATTGAACATCAAGCAATACACAAAATTGTCTCTGATTTGGTTGCTTTGGTCTCATGGTGACCTCAGCTTCGGTTTTCTGTACACTTCTATGCCTGTGTTAAGTTTGTGTTAAAAAGCCTTCTATGCCTGTGTCGAGTTTGTGTTAAAGACTTATATGCCTGTGTCAAGTTTGTGTTAAAGCCTTCTATGCCTGTGTTAAGTTTATGTTAAAGACTTCTATGCCTGTGTTAAGTTTGTGTTAAAGCCTTCAGGCTTGGAGTTTGTCAGGAGAAGGTCATTGGAGGGGCAACCCTGGTTAGTTATCTCATTTAGTCTGTTTCAGTTGGGCTTCATCTACTTAATCAGTTAATGGATGCAATTTTGAGTGTTGCTCGTTACTTGACCAATGCTGAAGGCGTCTGTATCTCTTTAGCCCAGCTGACACCAGTTATAATGGTAGGAATCATTAGCATCGAGTAAACAAGAATTTGTTTCGTGTGTGGTTCTCTATGGTGAAAATTTTCTTCTGTAGATTAAATACATTATTTACGGAAACATTACACAATGTACAACTTCATGTATTACCGTGCTGTACTCTTTTTGCTGTATTTTCGTTTGTATATCATTCTTTACTTTTTGTAAATACTGTTCAATTGGAATGCATAGGTCATATGACAGTAAATGTGTTTCTTTTCCAGATTACCCCATGCTGTTTACATTCATAAGAAAAGCTTGGTGCAACACATTATCATAAACTTTCTGGAAATCTACAAAGCCACAGTAAAGTCAATTAATAGATTGTGTGTGTGCACTTTGTTTTATGTCCATTCAATACTTCATTTAGACACACCCACAAGTTGCATCACTAGATCTTCACACACCCCATCTCTCTCTTTGGACACACAAACATATTTATAACTGAGAAAATATAGTGGGAAAAAACAAGTGCAGGTAACCAATTGCAATTTTATTCTTCATGCGTTGCTGTTGAAAGAGAGTTGTGTTAATAATTTGCTATTGCAAGTAAATATGTCTTGAATTGATTTGAAACAGAGGTATTCTACACCCCATGGTATATTTTTCAATTTTTTGCGTTTTTCCCCAGTGTGTTTTTTGGTGTGGAATACATGATGTGTATTTTTTTATATGTTGTAGTTTAATTATTTATACATTTATTCATAAGGTAAATTAATTTCTTTGTATTATGGTAATTACAGCAGTCAAGACAGTACCTTAACCTTTTATTCTGAATTGTTTGCCTTTTTGTGTCTAATATCACTTAATGTGAATAGACCTTAAATTGAAGAACAATCCATTCTTCTCATACAAAGATATTTTTTGTCAAAAATTTAAAAAAACATTTACTACAAGATAAAAATCATCAAAGGCAGCAATTTTGGAAATAATTGCATAAGTACCATGCCTTTTGCCTGACCTGACAGTTTCGGCTCCTGGCTGAGCACTCTTCAGAGGTTCCTTGTGGTGATAGAAACCTGACTCACCCTCTGTGGTACTTAACAGCAAGACACTTTCCATAATTTAGAAGTCCCTATAAAAATGGGTAGATGTTCTTGCCCTATACCACTGCTGCCAGCAAAAGATGAAAATAGAAAGAGAAAGAAAATATGTTTGACATAAATGTTGTAAAAAAAAGAAAGAAAATACACAGCTAAGGAATCTTGTTCCTTTGCTATGTTCTAGATATGGGAAAAAAGGATGAAGGGCATCATAAAGGTCTATAGCCAATGGTGTCTGAGTCATCTGATAACAATGTTAGCCCATCTCTTACCAGACACTTTACGTCCCTGGCACTAAGATGAGTGAAGACAATTAAGCTTGGTTGGGAACTCAGAAGAGAGGCTAATTCACCACTTGACAACTTATACATTCGAGAGTTACAGTGGGAAAATCAAGTGCAGTGTACCATGCCAACATTCATTCTTATGCAAAAAAAGATTTGGCAAATTGTTTTTACAGTCACTACAGATTTTGTTTAAAAATAACTTTAAGGGGCACCATTGGAGTTATTGAGACAAGGTCTTGTTGAGATCTTCAGAGATATGTAATTTCCCACAACTAATTAAGTAGAGTTTACGGAGAAATAGATATATTACTTCAGCATAGATATTATGAATAGATTTGAGAAAAATATAAACTTTTAAAAAATTTAGAGGTCCTAGGGGAAATTTATTAGTTATTTTAGATACTTTCAAAGTAGAATTGGCAATCACAATAAATGTAGGGTTTTTAAAAGGGAGACAGAAAGTATACTTCAGCAATATTTAGTGCTCATGATTCCTAAAAACTTTTAAAATAGATTTTAGATTTCGTGACTAATACATTCAAATAAATTCCAATTCAGAATACAGATCGGATTAAAGGTGTGCTGGACAGAGCAAGTTCAGGTGTTAGCGTAGCATAACCAAACGTTTGTTTTATTTCGTACAGTTTAAAAAATGTTTCTTTAGATCAGATAGATGAAGGGATGTGCATATTGATTTCATTAACGTAAAATAATTTCCTCACAATGACAGATTAAGCAATGGTTCTGTACTGAGCTTTGGAGAAGTGGAAGATAATCATTATTAAATAATGTCATACAATGAAGGGAAGCAAAGATTCGATGCCTTAGTTTCATATAAAGTGTCTCAGAAATTTAATCTCAACACAAAATATCATTCCTTATTTTCTCTTGCCAGGTCTTTAATGCCTTTAGCCTAAGCACTGTTCAGGCGAGACTCGAGTAGACTTGCTGGGCTCAGCCAGAGCAACTCTAGGGCTAGTAGTCCAGGAGAAATTCGGATAACCTTGTTTTGAGATACATATTAGGTTTTTGTGATGATTCTGTAGGAATTTGGGGTGCTGAATCCAAATCCGTTGGAGGCCAATTCGTAAATGTTGAGCATCTTGAGTCATTGCATAATATCCAAGATGGTCGCGACAGATATATAAATTTTTAAAAGTAGCGGATATTTGACATCAAACTTCGAATCAATTATTTAATTAACTAAAAGGGGTTCATATTATCATTAATGGTACACTTTTTATGTATAGATTACGTATTTTTGCATAATTTGTACGTAATTTTTCATGTTTTTAAGGCAGAAAAAATACTTCCATGGACATCATTGGCATGCTACTGAATAAAAAGCAAACAATATCAAGCAAATAAAAACAAACAGGTAATCTTAAACAAACAAACAAAGAAACAAACAAAACTTATTCCAGTAATTAATATTTTCAAGCAAATGAGAAAACCTTATTCCATACGTATAAAATAAATATAAATGAAAAAAAACACAGTTGGTCACATCTCATTTCCTCTGATGTACGATGTAAATATTTCAAAAAGATATAATTGCAGAATACTAGCAATTAGTGCTAAGGCAGTGTTGGTCACTGCATCACGTTCTTGGTGCTGCTGATAGACGACCTCGTCGACCTGGATTGTTTGCACCAGCAAATGATCCTACACTTCCCAGAATTCGGTGCATGTTAGAGCTAATTGGTGTCTGTGCTTATTTCCGGCACTGCATCCATGGACTTGTGAAGTGTCCAAGCTGTTGATGATTCAAAATCTTTTCGGGTGGTGCATCGTCTGCTTTAATCATCCGTGTGTATGGCGTTTGAAACACTGTTCCCACGCCACAGGTATCTCGAAGGACTGATTCCTGGAGATTTTGCATGGTCCTGCTTCGTTTTCTCTCAGGACTCTGATCATGGAATTTGGGTGGAACGTGTTCCACTCAAAGCATGGTTTGGTGGCGGACAGCCATCACGAGGTTTGTCCCCCATACAAGACTGGATGCAGTACATCTAAAGATATCAGCATGCGTAGTTTCCAGATCTGTTTCTTCCTCATGGTTGTATAGCATGGAAATAAAATCCAAGCATGGCTGTATGATGTCTTCTTAGATCTCCAAGTCTTAGGAATCCACCAAATGATGCAAGCTTCTTCAGCAGTTAGCTTTCCAACATCATAAAAGGACACAGTGTCACAGTCAGTGAGTGGATGAGCACAGAGAAGGTTTGGCATGATGTTTGTCTGTGTTCTGATGACCTCATTAATTTTGCGCTGATGAGGGATTTGGCCGAACTGCATGACTCCATGGTCCGAAGGTCTTCAGGTAACCCATCAGTTCTGCAATGTATGTGGTGGGCCAAAATCACCAGGCATCATTGTCAGAAATCACACTGATCAATTTATGTCCATTTCTTGCTTCTTGAAGCAAATGCTGTGCCATCCACAGGCCCCAGTCCTCCTCATGATGGACAGCTGTCTGCAGTGCAACCATGCACACTGGCTGCAGATCTGGCCCAGTTGTGATATCTGCTTTCCCGTCAGTGGTTCAATGACACTCAGTTCATTTGCAATCATTTTCATTAGTTGTGCTTGTTGGCTGACTCGTTCAAGACCAACGTTTCCTTTGGAAGAGGTGTGCTGTCACTGCGGGTGTATAGCTGGATGAATCCTTTCTGTTGCCCTGCACGACAACGTGGTAGTGGTGTGGTTGTGTGGCAGTTTCAGCATAATGAGGAATGGTAGCAACAGCTGCATTTACAGAATCTGGCACTTTCGTAGGCTGGCCAGGCCACGACACATTGCACAGTACAGCACAGGCATCCAAGATGACAACATCTGCAGGATCCAGACCCTGTGTTCCATGTGCAACCAGCAGCTTGTTCTTCAATGAAGACTTGGTTGTTGTGTGTAGAACGCCACTGACATCAAAAAGGGATGTGAGATAGGGTACTTACTCATAAGAAAAGAGAGTTTCCAGCAAGATAGTGTCTCTTGTTAAGGACATGATTCCAAGAACATGCGCAAAATTGAACTCAGTGTCCATGTATGAATTTCTAGCCACCAGGCTTTCTTTGTTACAGAAATCATTGTTCTGATACATCTTTTTCAGTTCACGTGGAAACCAGTGGGCCAGTGACTTTCAAAATCTCCACAATCCTGTGATTCAATTTCAACAGCTTCATGAATGTTCAGGGAGGGCTCATCTATCTATAACAATGCTCAGTACATATTGAAGATGCCATTTTCTGGGTGCTTACTGATGTCAAACACATCAACACATGTTGACAGGGTTTCTCTTATCTTCTCTCTGTATGCAGCATCTTCTTTCAGGTGAGTAATACATTCTTCTTTTGTGAGACTCAACAACTGTGTGGCATTCTTTCCCTCCCTTTCATCTCCTGAAGATGGTGCAGGATTGGCGTCATCGTACTGTTAGAGTTTGCCCAAATAGCCAGTGTTGACTCATTCAGTGTGGATCCTATGATCTCAGATGGTCCATGGCCATAGCACATGTACGTTGCTTCCATGAAGAGGTCAGACCATATTCCAGATTCCTGCTTCATGGCACATGACGGGTTCTCCAGCAATGAACTTTTTGGCCAGATCAGGATGCAGACGTAGCATGGAACGCAGATAGTAGAACCTGTAGCGTGCATAGTTAAAGTGGCCAGCAGCAAAAAGTGTGGCATCATTTTCTCATTTGCAAACAAATGAAGTGGCCAGTTACACACACACTCTCCTCTCTCTCTCTCTCTCTCTCTCTCTCTCTCTCTTCTCTCTCTCTCTCTTCTCTCTCTCTCTCTCTCTCTCTCTCTCTTCTTCTCTCTCTCTTCACAATTGAACAAGGTGGGTTGATAGAGAAGATGGCTCCGACCGCAAGTTCTGTGTCAAAGTGGCTAAAAAAACGATCACCACGCCACTACCCTACCGAGGAAAAAAGGAAACGCTTACATCCTCGTCAAAAGTTCTTTAAGCAGCAAAAGCGAAAGCTTCGTGCTAATATTACCCTAGGCACTGTGGTGATCCTTCTTGCTGGCCGACACAAGGGCAAGAGGGTGGTGTTTCTGAAGCAGCTCAACTCTGGACTGCTCCTTGTCACAGGACCCTACCACCTGAATGGCTGCCCTCAACCAGGCCTACGTCATCTCCACAAAGACCAAGCTGGACATCAAGAACGTCAAGCTGCCTGAGCGCCTGAATGACGAATACTTCCGCAGGCAGAAACTGCGCAAGCCCAAGCACACCGAAGGCGAGATCTTCGACACCAAGAAAGAGGTGTACACCTGTCGGATGAGCGGAAGCAGGACCAGGTGGAGGTGGACAAGCAGTTGCTGGGGGTGATCCGCGCCAACCCAGACAAGAAGATGCTGTTTGGGTACCTGGGGGCCATGTTCTCCCTGCAGAACAAGCAGTACCCTCACCTCATGCAGTTCTAAATGCATCTGTCTGTGTTTTTTGTCAATAAACTCTGTGAGATAAACTCTCTCTCTCTCTCTCTCTCTCTCTCTCTCTCCTCTCTCTCTCTCTCTCTCTCTCTCTCTCCCTCTTTCTTCTGTTCGACTGCTCTCTCCGATTTAATTTTATTTTATATGCATATTGTTGTGTCTGCATATCTAGGTGTATGTGTATATGTAAACATATGTGTGTAAATTGTATCAAAATCGCACTATTTAACCTATACTTTTCATTTCCCAACAAACATTTTTTGTAACAGACGCAAATACCTCTCTCCTTCTCTCTCTCCTCTCTCTCTCTCTCTCTCTCTCTCTCTCTCTCTCTCTCTCTCTCTCTCTCTCTCACACACACACACACACACTCACACACACACACACACACACACACACACACACACACACACACACACGGATCCTTCGGATGAGACTATAAACCGAGGCCCCGTGTGCGAACGCACGTAGAACATCTTGCAACACACATTAAATCCTGTTCCACTTTTCGTAAGAGTAGGCCATTGTGTGCCAGTAGGAACAGATGATAGAATTTACAAAACCGCATACACACGAGGACTGGATGTAAAAACGCACATATGCTTATTCCACTAGCAGCTTGAAATAGCATAAATAAGGAAAAAAATTAACTCAAAATAAAACGCTATTACCGTATATTTTCTCCCACACACAATTATTGAATAACAACGCAAATATCTCATCATCATTTTATTCTATATACTCTATCTTATTTTACTCTATCATATATCTCTCATTCTACTTAACACACAATAAACACAATACACATCAAACCAGAACCCATAGACCGGAGTTCCTTCGTACGTTAACGCAACTATGGTTGTTGCGATACCCCTGTAGGACACTATCTTGCCAGATACTTCCCACAATCCGTTCATCTCAAGTGACCATTGGTGGAGTGGGAAAATAGATAAAGTTCATACCCAGACACACAGACTGATGTAAAAACACAAGGCCGTATTCTGTATCGAAAAAACGAACAATCAAAAATAAGATGACCGATAAAACACCCGACACGGGCACATACAAAAAATAATATAAATAATTAAATACATATAAGATATATGTACATATATTATATATATGTTTAGCACTCCAATGGTTTCAGTTCACGTCTTTAATTG
>CM054152.1:48521538-48561538 GCA_028751875.1 Rapana venosa
ATGTTCTTACAAGCGCTGTTTCCGTTTTATGAACATTCTGTTGTAGTTTATTTTGGACCATCCAGTTTTCAATGTAATCGACACATTTTGCCCAGAAGAAAGAGTGTACAGACTTTCACAATGAAAACTCATCGACCTCATTATAGAATTCATGATTGATGCAATGATATTTAATAGAGAGACAGTCAAAAACAGATCCATTTTATATTCCAGTTTAACCGAAGGCAGGTGAAAAGTCATTGGCGATGACAAATTAAAACATATTGGTAAAATACGATCTAAATACGTAAAGGGCAGCTCCATTGATATCAGATGTGTTTTAAAGGCAAAAAGAATAAGAGCATGATCAAAGGTATCAAAGGCAGCGCAGAGCTCGAGAGAAGTGAGCAAGGAGATTTGTCCTAAGTAACAAACAAGCAGAGGATTGTTCAGAGTTTGGTACTTTAAAACTGCTGTTCTAAAAGGTTTAGAAATGGAAAAAGGCTTGAGACTGGTCGACAAGGTTTTTTTCCAAAGCTTTTTGAAAAGATGTCATTTTTGAGAGCAGATAGAGACGTTTTCTGAGACAAGAGATGTCCTCACAATGTTTGTAACCAGTAGAATAAGTTTTGAAGGACACTTGGAAAAGACAGAACCAGGTATATGATCGAGCTATCGAATTCTTACTGAAGTTTCTGTGAAGACAGAATTACTTTCCTACTCTATCATAGGATCGAAAGAGAAAACAAGTGTGCTACTACTCACAGCTGGAAAGATGTTTGGTCTAACAAAAAATTTTATGGAAAAAATACGAAGAGAAATGTTGAGAAGTTCTGATGGACTGTTGGTAGACGGAAAAGGACAAATGTTGATGACATCATGAATTGACTTATGCTGTCGCCAACATGCTCATTCATTGTTTTTGTAATTTGTTCAAAACATGAAATCATTTGCTCAAATGCCTCACGATTATGTATTTACACTGTGTCAGTAAAGTAAAATCTTAAAATGTTTGGAAGAGGAATTCAGCCACCTATAACTGATACAGAAACATTCCAGAACGTTCTGCAAAAGTTGCAAGTTTTTTCCATAAAGTCAGTTGACTCTATCTGAAATGACAATGACTATGTTCAAATTACAAAATACCATATTAGAATTACAGATCCAAGCAAATTTTGTGTAAGACTACAAATTGATGGATTTTGTGGCTATCGAATTACGTCAAACTGATTTTTTTCTCTTTGTAGTGCGTGTAAGATGATGAAGATTGATTTTCAAAGTAGAGATAATTACAGCCAAAGCCCTGTCTGGCTGTCTTTCTCTGTCTCTATCTCTCCATCTTCAAATTAAGTGTACATCGATGTTAGAAAACTGAAATGTAAAATACCACTAAACAATATCATGGTAAACTTGGATCCGAATTGTCAAATAGGGTTCTTAGAGGCCTTACGTGAATGCTACAGGTACAAGCAGGTGCTATGCTATGGAATCGGACAAAACAAGACAGACTGATAATTATTGTTAAAGGTGTGTTTGCAATCAAGAAGGCTGAACATAATTCTCGTACTGGTATTTCTGGAACGCAGCACTGTATACTACATATGTCAGTCAAAAAGACAAACTGAGTGCAATTATTTGTGAAATTTCTTTAAAAATAGAAGTTTCTTTCGAAATAGAGCAGCCTTCCTTCTCTATTATAGAATGAAAAGAAAAAAGGAATGTGCAACTACTAACAAGATTATAAGAAGCAGGCCCGAAATGTGTTTTCCTATCTCTAACTCCCCACTCTTCTCAATGCCTATTACTTGCAGAGTACACACTGTGCACACTTTACACACACAGACTCATCTAATACAGCTGTATTTTGACAAAGCATAAAAATTAAAATGATTAGTTGTCAAGAGACTGTGATAGGTATTTGCTTCTTTGATTTTCTGTTGTTTTTCTTCTTTTAATGGTTAACTTTAATCTCTGTGGTTTTCGATGTGTCCTTGGATGAATCAGAGTGAAGCTTTATATAATTATCATTTTGTTGCTTCTGTCTTTGACCGGCTCAAAGGTCGCTCACCCCCTGTACAGGGTGTTGGAGGAATCATGTTTGGTCTTCATAAACCTGTTAACCAACCAGACTGCAAGCTGCCATACCACATGTTCATCAAATCAACTGTAACGACATCTTACAGCCCAGGCAAAGGAAATAGATGAACTGAGTGAGTATTTGCCTTGGGTCAAGGTCATTACTGGGGCAGAGAGGGGATATGTTGTCAGTTCCATGTCAAGAACACCACATTATATTCTACCTTTGTTTGGTCACCTGCAGCACATAATGACTGATGATATGAAAAATGGCCAGAGATCATAGGAAAAAGAATTGATATTCTATGTGTGACAGTATACGTGACAGTGTACATAATAAGTGCTATTCTAATACAAGTGCGTAATTATACAGAGTGTTCCTGGATGATTTAAATCATGAAGACGTGAAGGACATCAGGCAGATCAGAACATCAGATTCGTGATCTCAAGCACTCTGAAGGCCTCCACAAGTTTAATTCACTGCTAACATTTCATCTGAATATAACTTTGGCTCTAGTTCCATGTCCCCATAGCTTTGACTAGGAACTAAAGTTCCGCCTGCAAACACAGCCATAGCGCTATAACATCGCATGCCTACATAAGAGGAAGTCTCTCCTTTTCACACAAAGTATATCTGCTGTGGCTGGTGACAAGGATGATCCAAACACACCCAGCATGGACTCACAGCTATGATGGGGGACAGACTCTACCAGGCTCAGCTTGCCTGGGAACACCGCCTGGAAGTGTCAGTGGGTTGTCCTGATGACTCTGCAGGTGGTGGAGGGATGGGGAACTCAAGTCAGCTACCTCTTGCTAGATTATCTAGCCGTGACACTCTACGGAAATAATTAGTCAAAAGTTGTTATTCACATGATACTGTCCATGTGCATGCGTCTGAAAGACTCAAGTTGGTTAGACTAGATCTGTAGTGAACTTTCCTGTTTCAAACAGGTGGATATACAAATTCTGGGATACTTTCTGTTGCTGGCGGGGAATGGTCTGAGTACTATAGATATGAACTTGTGCTCAGTGGTGTTTTCATGACAAATATAAAATTAAAGTCGATATCTGTGTACTATTGTACTGGCAAGCACATCTTGCCAACACTCAAGCTCTCAGGTCCAAAACCATGTTCAGTTCATATTTATCATGTACTTATTTTTCATTAAAGTGAAATATCTTTGAATATGCTTAATCAACAGTCATTGAAATGTTCATGGACCGTAACTCACCACAGTCTATCTTTTCTGTCTCCTCATAACAGCAATATTTCTTGAAGCTATTAATATATTAAATCAAAATTATGTATGTTGAACTATGCCTCAAAGGTTTAATTTATGATTTCACAGATGGAAAAACGTCACGGGAAAATTTCTTACACCAAAAACATTGCTTCTTACTCTAAAAAGAACAACAGCAACAGAAACAAAAATAAAAAAGAGACTCTCCTTCTAGTAGGGATTTATTTCTGTCTTCTTCTGTTTGAACACAATGATGTACACCATTGCTTCTGTCCACACGCTCTCCTTTGTGGCCATTTGAACAGGTTATCAACAAGTCTTCAGAAAAGAAGGTGCAAGCATACGCCAATGTGGAAATTGCAGATCACATGTATGAAATAAACTATCCAACTATTAAGTTTGATAATATTCTCTTTCATATTTAATGATTTATTTTATCAATAACTTACAAATTTACAAAATATGGAGCAATATTCTCATAAAGTAAAAGAAAGAATTCATCAATGTAGATCTTTTATATCTCAGATACTTCTAAACTGTAGTATTGGAAGTGAAATATCTGTCTGCACAGTGGGTATTCACAGTAGAAACACACACACACACACACACATACACACACACGCGCGCGCGCGCAAACACACACACACACTAGCAAATAGCTACAGTAGCGGAGTTCTGTTGAGGGAGCAAGCAAAGAGGCAAACTCAGTCCATTCAGTCATCAGTGTAGCAGTGAAACGAAGGCTTTCACAGCTGGCTTTAACTTAACCCAACTTTTGCACTCATGTGATTTCAGATTTATTTGCAACTGTACTCGTTGGTTTTGTATGTACCCTTTGACTCGTGCGCTACAAATTTTAAAATTGGAAACACGCGGTAGTGTATCTCACCAACCAGCCCAGGTAAGCATCAGATAAACTATAGCCGATCTATGGCTGTGTCAGAAAAGTGTTGAACTCAGGGAGGCTGGTTGTATGATCAAGCCTGAACTCGTCAGCCATGGTGACTTGCAGGTGCCCATCAGACCTGAAGTTACATTACTGTTGACAAACGCGTTTTTGTCAGCCCTTAGTTTTACCAGCTCAAAAAGGCAAGAGACCTCAGCTTCTCTTGGGGCCAGCATATTGAGGGCGGCGCCCATCTCCTATCCCTCGCTGCTTTACCCTCCCTGACCCTAAAGTGGCAGGTGCCCATTTACAGCTGGGTGAACTGGGGAACTGTACTGAAGCCAAGGCGCGCAAACAGTCACCCATCCAATGGATAACCACGCTCAACGCAGCTGAACTTTGGCCGGGGGAAAGCGAGTGCTCTGACCACTGAGCTGTCCTGTAACCCACCAGCTCAATGCTCTATCGTAAATAAAATTAAAATAAACAACTAGGCTTATTTTGTGTTTGTCTCTTCATCTTTATGTTTAATCTGTAGTAAAAACAGACTATTTTCTTATTGTCTCTTTATGCTTGTTATGTAGTTAAAAAGACTATTTTCTTATGTCTTTTTATGCTTAGTATGTAGTTTTTAAAAAAAGATATTTCAAATTCAAATCTAAAAACTTTATTATCTAAGAGACAGAGAAATTCCGGTGGGTCATGAGCCATACATAAAAACAATAAACATGTAAACATGATATCACAAAAAATCCACCACGCACTATCCAAACAGCAGCACGCACGCATCATAAAAAAGCCCCCACAAATCAGCAATACCCCAGCCAAGTAACATCATTAATACTCATGTGCGCACCTAGTAAACCCATGCATCACACACACTCACACATAGCTGCACACACACACACACACACACACACACACACACACATGCACGCGCACATGCGCACACATTTTTATGACATAAGCCAAAATTGTTATAACATGGAGTATAAGACAAATAGTTAAATCAAAGATTTTCTGTTTGCCTCTTTTTCTTTATGTTTATTCTGTAGTTTAAAAAAACCACTATTTTCTGATTGTCTCTTTTTCTTTATGTTTATTCTGTAGCAAAGAGAAACGTTTATTTGCCGTTTGTCTCTTTTTGTTTATGTTATTCTTTTGTTTAAAAAAACTTTAAATATTTGCTTTTTTCCCCTCTACTTTCACTATATTCAATGTGTAAATGTTAACAAAGACTTGGCATTTCAAAGTCCAAGAACAGAAAATAAAAAAGTAAGTAACTAAGCCAATTAACAAGCAGAAAGATAAGAGATAAAACGATATGACATCAAACGTGGATTGAACATACCAAACAATATGACATCAAATGTGGATTGAACATACCAAACAATATGACATCAAATGTGGATTGAACATACCTTGTGACATGCTATTACACACAAGCATGCCTGCTGCCTTCCGTTTACTGGCCACAAGATGAACACAATTCTACGGACCGTAAATGGTGAGCGCATGCAGGATAAAATGCAGATCCATTGTCATTTACAAACATTAGTCATGGTTGATCGATCATTCATATTATAATAGTTGGCAAACCGCACACATGCTAGAAAACAAATGCTAGCGTTTGTGTCGAATGTCTTTCAACCCCCCCAAAAATATGAACAAAACACATTATTGAGAGGAGCCTGCTATGGCCTTCTGTCTGATAAAGTCTAACTACATAATTATATAACTGAGTACTACATTATGGCACACAGACACACACACACACACACGCGCGCGCGCGCGCGCACACACACACACACACACACACACACACACACACACACATACATAACACACACACACACACACACACACACACACACACACACACACACACACACACACACACACACACACGTGTTTTGGGGCTTGACCCTCTCACCGACCTGACGTGTCTTTGCTTCTCTCCCTAACTGATGCCTGCAAGTACAGTGGACAATTTATTCCTGTTTATATTTTTATTTCGAGGATAATGGAATAAGCATTGTGCTTTTTTACATCCAGTCCCCGTGTGCATGCGGTTTTGTAAATTGTCATCTATTTCCATCGGCACACCAATGGCCTACTCTTACGAAAAGCGGAACAGGATTTAACGTGTGCGCAAGATGTTCTGCGCGCGTTCGCACACGGAGCCTCGGTTTATAGTCTCGTCCGAAGGACTTTTGGGGAGAGTGAAGTCTGCACTGGTGTTAACTCCAGGGGAAAATATCCCCTTGAACGGGAATCGAATCCGGGTCGTCAGATTGCGAGCGCAATATTTTTTGGATCCCAGAAAGATGTATGCCACTCTAGGATGGCAAATAAATCAAAAAACAATCTCAACAAAAAACAAAAGCATCTTTCCATTAGGATTACTGTGAACAGTACTGTGCAGTGCAGATGGAAAATTAACTTTAAAATGTTTGTAATTTTTTTAACTAGTTTTTGCAATCTGGGGATGATAAATTAACCGCAATGGCTGGCGTCCTACCAGCACAGCCAGGTCTATTAGCCCATGAATAAAATGATGTAGGTATTGTGTCATTTTTTTCCAGGTGGACGTGTTAGATATTTGAAGGTATTAGGAGGTGTTGATTTTGAACCTGAAGGTGAAAGTTACTGGAGCCACTGAGAAACTGAAAGAGGTGGCAGGCCTGCCATGACTTGTGGTCGGTAGGGTTATAAGCATATAGAATGGAGTGGGTTAACTGATTGATTGATTGTTTAATTCATTATTCTTAAGCATCCATGCTGGATTTCTGCCTTGTCAACTCCATGGCATTAAGTGTCCTTGGATGGGGGTAGTCTACTGCCTCTGTTTTCAACAGCTCTATGGAGACCATTATGGCGGCGGCAGATTACAGGCACCGAGTGGAAGGGTGGATCTTGAACGTGTGTACTTAATGCTGTTATGTTTTCCAGTGCAGAGTCATAGTCTGGTCTGACCCGAGGAATGGAAGGCAGAGGAAACTAGAACACACTAGCCCACCTTGCAGGGCAAGGACAGCCGTCAGCTGTAGTTCCTACTATCATCACCATGTTTTGTGTTGTCTTTTTTCATGGCATCTTAAATGCTATTTAGATGTGAGCATCATAAACATTAATAGATATTCTAATAAATACACAAGAACATCATTCTTTATGACTTAAACTATCTGCATGCACTTTCTATGTTGAACATGTGGGAATTGTTTGTTGATGACACCAAATGAAAACTATGATTCTGTCCTCAAATGTAATTTATCACGGGAATCAACAACCAGGGAAATCTATTTTCGGAGGGGTTATTTGGGGGGTTTGTTTTTTACCGGTATCCTTTATTCTCTCATTTACTTATCTTTTTACCTGTGTCTTTTGAATATCACCGCGTAGTTGGTTTTTTACGGGACGGGATAGCTCAGTGGTCGGAGCACTCGCTTTCCCCCAGCCAAGTTAAGCAGCGTCGAGCGTGGTTACCAGTTGGATGGGTGACCGTTTGCGCGCCTTGGCTTCAGTACAGTTCCCCCAGTTCACCCAGCTGTAAATGGGTACCTGCCCTCTTTAGGGTCAGGGAAGGTAAAGCAGCGAGGGAGAGGAGATGGGCGCCGCCCTCAATATGCTGGCCCTAGAGAAGTGAGGTCTCTGACGCCTCGCTCCCCTACGACCTTATAGGTTATGGGACTCCTTTACCTTTACCCTTTAGTTGGTTTTGCGGTCTTTGTGTAATCATTGATTGTATTGTATGGAATGATTGCATTATATTTTAGTGTGGCCATTTAGGCCTTAGCAGATTCCACTAGGTGAGAGTTGCAGGGCTCTCTTGAAGGGTGTGGCAAACCTGGGACAGCTGTTTAGCACACTGACACACCCCCTTCTGCAAAGAACATACTGTGGCAAGAATGCCCACGTGAAATCCGTCATTCACCAAGTGCTGTCAAAGAGTTGGACAAGGAAAAGCATGCTGACGTGCAACATGACATTGGCCCTGGGGGTGTGTTTACAAAGGAAACCTCGGACTGTGACGATCCTCTAGGGAACATCCAGGCAGATGGAACTAGCGCTGACGTCATCAAGGACTGTGTCTGGACTGACTTACATATCCTTGCAGAAGAAGCTGAGGGACACACAGCAGGAACCAAGACTTTCATCACGTGTGCACTAGTAAATGGCATCCAGACACGATCATTTGTGAAATTGACCATCTTGGTTGGTTTTTTCAATGGACTGCTGCTGCTGACAACCCCTCCCCTCCCCCTCCAATTTCTTTTGGTTTGTGAACAACACTACGCCGATGATCTATGAGGAATGCTTTGTCTACAACAAGCTGAAGCTGTGCTGCCCTGCTGACCGGGAGATACTGAAGACTTGAGATGAGGCAACAGTTTGATTCTTGTTTGAATAGCCTCTGTGTGTGTGTATGTGTGTGTGTGTGTATGTGCGTGCGCGCGTGCGTGTGTGTATATGTGTGTAGTAGTTCTTCAGTTTAATGTACTTCCAGTAATTAATAGTGAAATCAGACGGGAAAGAGAGAGAGAGAGAGAGAGAGAGAGAGAGAGAGAGAGAGAGAGAGAGAGAGAGAGAGAGAGAGGTAGGGGAGAGGGGTATGCACATAACTAATCAATCGCAATAAACAACTATTATGAAAAAAGCATAAACAAGAATTTTGACAAGAAAAAAAATTAACAGCTAAAATACTAGCTTTGCAATTCATATTACTAGATGCTATTCTTATATTAACTGTATATGTGTGTATGTGCGTGCGTGCGTGCTTTGATTTGTCTGTGCAAGATACAGCGCTATATAAATTCCATTTATTAGTAGTATTATTATGTATGATCGTGCGCTTGTGTGTGTATGTTTGAGAGATAAAAGACAGTGAGAGAGAGAGAGAGAGAGAGAGAGAATAGCTGTAGGCTACATGCCACCTGTATCATCACGAATTGACTACGTGTTAGCGGTGCAAACCTGCACAAGCCATAGAAAAAGGTGAAGAAGAGACGTTGTGACCTCTTTTCCTTGTTGCAGAACAGTTTGATGTAAGATGCTGATTTTTTTAATTATTTGTACAGTTCTGTGGAAATTACTCCCCCTTACCAAAGCTTGTGAAAAGAAAGGGATCTGAGTTTATCTTGTAACCATGTTATGGAATCCATGCCATAATGACTATTTGGACTGTCATAAATTATCAAAATATGGCACTATGTGTTTTGTGCCCCGTCCCCTCCCCTGTCCCCTTGTGAATGGACATCTCGCTTATCACAATAATCTTTCGCCATTGCCATTGTCATATTCTCTGTCTTTCTCTACAAATTTTCCTTAATGGTGTGTGTGCGTGCATGAGTGTGTGTATGTGTGTGTTTGTGCGTGCGCGCGTGTGTGTTGTGTGTTTGTGTGCGTGCGTGCGTGCGTGTGTGCGTGCGTGTGTGAGTGTGTTTGTGTGGTGGTGGTGGTGGTGGTGGTGTGTGTGTGTGTGAGTGTGTGATGCCATTATCTTTTTAAGAATATATGTGCATTTTTTGTTTTTCAATTCAATCTATATAGTTTTAGTTGTTTGTATTGCTGTTTTTCCCCCTCCAATTTCAGGATAATAAATAGTGGTAAACGCTGATTTTTCATTTTTTTCGAAATCCTATGATTTTATGTGGTTTAGTTTGGGGGAGGGGGGGGTACGCAGTTGTGCACGGGCGCTTGTGTGTGTGTGTGTGTGTGTGTGTGCGTGGGTGTGTGAGATTTTTATTTTGCTTTTTCGTTTGGTGGTGGTGGTATTGTGTGGTGGTGTGTGTATGGTGTGAGAAGTGGAGAGTGAAGGGGGAGAGAGAGAGAGAGAGTGTTTGATCTATTTTTTACCTTTCAAATGTGTGTTCATATATCATTACGCTGTCAGTCTACACAAAGGCAAAAGTAGTAAACATCTGTAGTGTCGTCACCCGTACCCTGTGTGTGTGTGTGTGTGTGTGTGTGTGTGTGTGTGTGTGTGTGTGTGGGGTGTGTGTGTGTGTGTGTGTAGCAGAGGTTACATCAAGCTAGGTCACCATGAGACTAGAGCAACTGATTCCAATGGATTAGAGGCTGTGAGACTAGAGCAACTGATTCCAATGGATTAGAGGCCATTTCATTTTATTGCATAATGATCAATGCTGATGAGAATGATGCAGAATCTAAAGATGATACTTAGAAGTGTATCTGCTGTGAGTCTGCTTGACAGGGCTGTACTCTACGCTTACAGCAATAAGAATCTAAGATCAATAAAGTGCAGTAACTGCGTAACATATTGAATCAATGTTTGCATGTATCAAAAAGGCCAGAGTTATTTGCTGGATACCACCATGTACTGTGGAAGACAGTGCTTTGAGAAAGCAGACAGTTGTGAAGGGAGTGCCAATAAGACATTAATAATTCATTTGAATCAATGTTTGGTGACTGTATAACCAAGCACAGATTGCTTTGAGTCTGGATCCACCACTTATTGTTGAAACAAATGCTCCACAAGGACATGTTCGCACACAGTCTTCATACTACGAACTAGAACGAGGCCTGATTCAACATGAGCACTAGAACTAAATTGCGTCAGTTTGAAAGTCTGTGTCTGTAAATTCAGAAATTGCGTTTGAAGTCTGGATTTTCATACGACTAAAATGTTTTGAAAAAAAATGCCCAAAATAAATTCATGTTCCATTTACTTCTCCATTGTTCTGTTCTTAAAGAATTGTATACAAAGAAAGAAGTTGATACGATATCAATATATGGGGATATTTAAAGGATATCATATGATTCTCGGCAATATATAACATCAATAGCTGAGGTCATATATAATCATTCAACATGGGAGGTACTGTCTTCCGGACCTGCATACTCAAGTCTCCTTTTTTTCAATAGTTTTGTTCTAAAAGTGTGCTCGTATAAATCACCTAGAAGTGAACAGACATTAAACCACGGGAACACACCCCCCCCCCCCCCAATAAAACTCCATAATGTAAGAAGAAGAAGCAGCTGTAAACATGTAGGTGACACTTCTGGCATAACCGTCTTGTCTTCATCTTCGCGGCTTTACAGTGCCGCAGCTGACAGTTATCTGTCTGCAGTGATTGATCCTTGCTGGAAAATTGACGGAAACTGAACTTAAACACCCTGCATGTAGCATGCAACATTATTCATCAAGTTGTAGAGGAGATAATAATGGCATACAAATGCAGGCTGATTTGTTCAGGTAGGTCAACCATTCAACAAAATTAAATCGTCGTCATCGTCGTTGCCGTCGTCATTGTCATTGTTGTTAATCTCCTCCTCCTCTTCCTCCTCCTCCTCCTCCTCATCATCATCATCATAATCATCATCATCATCATCATCATCACACTGTAAGTGCTGTTATCGTTTTCCGTTGTTGTTATCGTTTTTGTCGTCGACTTCATCCTCCTCCCACTCCTCCACCTCCTCCTCATCATCATAATCATCATCATTGTTTTTCCTTTCTTTACAACTTTCTGCGATGTTTTAAAATTTAGAACATAGCTATCGTGGCTGCACAGCTGAATTGGCGGATAGGTCACTTTATATTTAAATGGTTATCTAACAGATACATTTCACAGGGCTACACGTTGCTATATTAGGCAGGTATCTTTTCTAATCACCTTGGCCTGCCTTCTTTTAATCCTCTGGAGGGAACAAAAAACAGACCAACACACACATGGGAAGAAGAGGGTTTCCTGAATAAATAAATTTTTAAAAAGTTGTGTGTGATGCAATGGGTACTCTGAGCATTTGGTGACTGGTCAGCAGATTATAGCTATTTCATGTGCGCAATTCATTACACGACACAGGCCCTTACAAGGGCTGCCAGCAGAAAATGTGTCCTGTGCATTGGCATCTTTTGTACAGTAATATAAACTGGGTGGGCTCAGAAGAATCGAGGCAGAGGGAGGTAAGAGAGAGAGAGAGAGAGAGAGAGAGAGAGAGAGAGAGAGAGAGAGAGACAGACAGACAGACAGACAGACAGACAGACAGACAGGCAGACAGAGACAGAGAGAGATAGAGACTGAGAGACTGAGAGAGATAAATTAATTGAACTGAACTGAATGAATTTTATTTGAAGAGGGTAATGGCATAAGGGGACGGGATAGCTCAGTGGTCGGAGCACTCGCTTTCCCCCAGCCAAATTAAGCAGCGTCGAGCGTGGTTACCAGTTGGATGGGTGACCGTTTGCGCGCCTTGGCTTCAGTACAGTTCCCCCAGTTCACCCAGCTGTAAATGGGTACCTGCCCTCTTTAGGGTCAGGGAAGGTAAAGCAGCGAGGGAGAGGAGATGGGCGCCGCCCTCAATATGCTGGCCCTAGAGAAGTGAGGTCTCTGACGCCTCGCTCCCCTACGACCTTATAGGTTATGGGACTCCTTTACCTTTCCTTTTTAATGGCATAAGCAAAAACACTTTTTTACAACCAGCCCTCTGGACACAAAGAAAAACACTACCACCACCACTACCACCTCTACCACCACCTACAACAACAACAACAACAACAACAAACGAACAAACTAAAGAAACGAATTCTGTGAAAGAAAAAAAAGACCCTGATATCATCCAAATGCAAGAAACATATTCTAGCTATATACTTTTATCTTTTACAAAATCACTAAATTTTATTAGAAAAAAAGAGAACAGAACTGACTGGAGAAGATGGGAGAGGAAATGAGAGGAGAAGAGAAGAGAAGAGAGACAGACAGAGAGACAGATACACCGACAGACAGACAGCAGACAACAGACAGCAGACAGACAGACAACAGACAGCAGACAGACAGACAGACAACAGACAGCAGACAGACAGACATATAAAACCATGATTAAATGAAGTCATGGCAAATGACTGACGTTATGTCACAATGGTAATAAAAGAATTTTTTTTTGCATAGTGCATAGTGCCAGTTTTTGTGATCTTTTCATTCCTCAGAAAACGTTCCAATGAGTTTTTAAAGTTTGGCATGGAAGTAACACTTTATAAGGATGCTGACAGGTTATTCCAGGAAGTGCTACCACTATATATAAGATTTCATTTGAACAAATGTATTCTGGCTTTTGGCACAGTGAGTTTATGCAAATGATGACAAGTATTATTTTGAAAACATGTTGCCAGAGTAGGTGATGCATTACATAATATAGGCTACTATACCATGCATCAATTGGATTCCAACTGCAAATCAAATGGCAAAATTCCAGCTGACTTATTCTCCATGGAAGTTAATGGACTTGATTTCAAAAGACTAAATTTAATGGCACGCTTATATAATCTAGTGAAGGAAGATGGCAGGATGGTTAAGACGTTTGCCTGCCAACAAGTAAACCGTGAGGTTCTGGGTTCGATTCCCAGCCTCGCCCTTTCTTCCCAGTTTGACAAAAAAATCAAACTGAATGTCAAAGTCCTTCGGATGAGACTATAAACCGAGGCCCCGTGTGCGAACGCATGCAGAACATCTTGCGCAAACGTTAAATCCTGTTCCGCTATTCGAAAGAGTAGGCCATTGTGTGCCGGTGGGAACAGATGACAAAATTTAAAAAACCGCATACACACGCATAGAAAAAAATCATCTGAGCGCTTTGATTTGTTGCTTTACAAGATTCAGCGCTATATAAATTCCATACATTATTATTATTACTATTAGTTGAAGGTTTCAATGGATTTACACTTGCTGAGTCCCACAAGGCTGATGCATATTCTATACCAGAATGTCTGTGCACAACGAAAAACTAGTTTCTAGTGCTAAGATTAAGAAAAAAAATTATTTCGATAACTGAAACACCTTTTGGGATACAATTTTACTTAAACTGGAGATGTGATATGACCATAAAAGATTATGATCAATAGTAATTCCTAATACCTTGTGGAAATAAACTTCTTCAATTTTGTCACCAGACACATTTATAGGGAACATTTGTTAATAGGTTAATGGCTTTCCAGATTTATCTACATTTTTTTCTCTCAGATCTTGATCTTTGAGATACTTTTGTTCAGCTGCAGCTTCATATTTGTCACATTGCTTCTTTGGTTTTTAAACTCTTTATTCGCTGGTGGGGTTGCCGGGAACCTGTCAGTATAAATAGCATCCCCACATTCTGGAACAGCTGTTTTAGAAATGTCCTCTTTTCTATCACTCTCTTTGTTTCTGCCTTGTTCCATGTCCTCCTGCCACCTCCCTCTCGTTTATTTTCTGCCTTCTTGGTCCATTTTCCTCCCCCACCCCGAAAGACTTAAACGATAACAATTCTCTCTTATGCCAAAGTCGGATGTGCTGGTCCTGACTTGTCAGGCGCTTAACGGCAGCGTGACACATTTTCGCTCATATAATCGACAATGGTTGCTGTCTGAGCGTTCGACACAGAAGAAAAAGAAGAAACTATCAAGTTTATATTTTTAAAATAAAAAACTCTTATCTCTATACTTCTTACTCTATTTCTTCTTATATCCATGGAGGTTATAGCTTGGATTTTAGGCGTTTTGCTTCCATTGGAGTATGGTTATTATCATTTATATATTTCAGAAAAGGTGCGTATCCAGAAGTCTACTGCTTCCCCTATGATCGGTATACTGATAAACATGTGACACAGTGCAATTTGCTAGATCATTCAGAAAAATATTTTCTTTCAATTTTGTAAAGCATCTATATTCTATTGTCTAGGGCATTTTCATCCCTTTTCTTGAACAAGTTAAATAAACAGGAAAATGGTCACCGCATGAAAAAAGCAAGTGAACAAACTTCAACGTTGTTCTGTTCGGAAGAAATATAAATATGGTCAATGATAGTGCTAGAGAGTTCTGTAATACGAGTTGGTCAGCTGATAAACTGATTTAAGTTACTTGCTTTAAAAAAGCTGAATCCAGTGTGTTGAGGGTTTAGTAGCTCAATATTAAAGTCACCTAACAGTATTATTTCATTGTTATAAAATATGACTGTGTCCATCATTGTACTAAAATCATTGTACCAGTTTATTCTTTCTGAAGGATTCCTGTCAATAAACCGATAAGTAAACCGTGTATTGCATGCACTCCCCTGCCTTCTGCAGTAGGGTTGTAAATTTGTCAACAGCAGCTTCTATATAATGGTCAACATCGTTTTATACACACACACACACACACACACACACACACACACACCACACACACACACACACACACACACACACACACAGAGAGAGAAAGAGACAGAGACAGAGACAGACCGAGAGAGATTCAGATTCAAGATGTGTTGCCTAAGCTTTTGTTAGCTATTCCAAGGGAACTGAGGTGGGGGAAATACAGAAATTCAAAATCGGTACCAGGCAACACCCTAGTCTGAGTCAAAGAGTCCATGTTACAGCGTGTCTTACTGACATTACCTCATGCTATCCCATTGCTCTATCTGTCTGTCTGTCTGTCTGTCTGTCTGTCTCTCCTTTTATTCCACTATCTTTTCTCAATTGCATAATTGGTCAAGTGAGGAAAAGTCTCTGTTCTGAGATCCAAGAGAAGGCCATTTTTTCCTCAACCTATAATTTATTGCCTGTGTCAACACTTGCCCTTTAGTGCACTGCCCGTTTTGCCAGAGACGATGTGCCCAGCCTGCAGGGTTTGGAGTCAACAGCAAAATTTATGTTACGCAAATAAAACATCTCTATTTCAAAACTACTGAATGATACTTGTTGAAATTTAGCATACACGCTTATAGATAGATGTACTATGTCATGTCAAAATGTTAGAATCTTGTGAATATTTTGTTTGTTATATTTTTTTAATGCAGTTCTGATTTTTTCAAACCCTATTTTCTGTTGTCATGCATGTTCACAAGCAAAGAGACACAACAAAATCACAGCACACACACCAATATCACAGTACACACAAGAAAACCTACATGCAAACATAAAAGACCTCTTGCTCTTACCTTGACAACGCTTCATGTCCATGTATGTCGAAAGGAAACGAGTATGAATCCCTTCAGCTAAGTGGCACAATGTACACAGTACAGTGCACCAAACCACACTGAGTCAGTCAAGTGACTGCAGCCTGCTCTCTTGAATCATCACTAGCTGTTCAAAATACACTTGCTGAACACACACAATTATCGACTGCTTTATGTGTGTGGACCTAATAACAATTTACTAACTGAATAATCGCAGAGCAGAGTGATGAACACGCCCGCTTGATGTTAACGGTTGCTGTTACACTTCAAACTCGTCACCCTGATCACTTCCGCGGCATTGGGCGGCTTCAACGTGTGCACACTGGATGGATAAAGTATAACAAGTTCCAGCATCTTCTGACTCTAAATCAGCCACTTCAGGGTTGAAATCCCAGTCATCGTCAAAGAAGATCTCATCTATGGCTTGTCTCACGGCGTATCGTACTCCTGTACTCATGTTGGCTGCTAAAACGCAGAAAATCACACGTAGAACTGCTCAAAACATGCGCTCCAATCTCGCCAAATCGCTGGAAAGGAATGCACGACAGAGTAAGCTCCCTTCCCTAATGAATATTAATGCGATTACACGTGAAAGTAGAGTGGTATCCACAACCGATAATTTGACGTCTACAAGTGCCGGAGAGGGGACCTGAGCGAATGTTCTAACTTCCGAAGACTGCTCACTCATAAATGACAAAATAGAATTGATCCAAAATCTTAGCCAGAAACGATGAAGCAGATACACACCCTCTGATGGAAGTAGCACGCTATTACAGACACCTCCTTCCAAACTTTGCCATTCTAAAGACTCTCATCACTGATCTTGTGAAGTCCAATAAAATAAATCTGTCCAACGGTTTCAGGAGTGAGAAATGCATTCACAAAATCAAAGTTGCTGTCAAGCAGTGCTGTTCTCAACCTCTCCCATTTGTCACAGAGACTCGTTCCTCCGCACTGGTGCATGAAACAAATAGATACGAGTTGTACCGTTTTAGGGAAAAGGAAGTTCTCTATCCAATCATGCATATCAACAGAAATCTTATTGATCTAGAGAGAAAAAGAGCGTCTACAAATTGTCTGGTATATCAACAGAATTTACGTTACAGGAAGCCCACAGAGCTCTATCATTTCTTGGTTCTGGATGGTAGCAGAATATTCATCTCATCGGATGGTCACTGTCACTGTGACAGCATCAGGAAGGCATGAGGTGGTCGGTCACTCCTGCACGGGGAGGAAGAGGAGCATGACCCCGGCTTCTGTGACCAGCGACTACATCTCTCTTCCCTCACTGCCGAGTGGTGTTCCTCTGTTGATGTGTCGGACAGGAAAAATCATTGCTGCCAAGTCCCAGCATCTCCAGTCTCAGTGAATGCAGTGTTGGACTTTGCTTTGCTAATGAGGAGGAGCCCGGACAACGTGCCTATGTGGCCTCCTGGTAAGTGTTTCCTTTTTCTCCCCATAAAGTCAGAGGTAGAGAGACTCTTTAGGTGAGATTATAAAAAACCCAATGCCAACGTTTGCAAAGAACTGGAAACAAATCGGTGCACAATTAACTCAAAATGGCCCAAGCATGCTCTCTCTCTCTCTCTCTCCTCTCTCTCTCCTCTCTCTCTCTCTCTCTCTCTCTCTCTCTCTCTCTCCTCTCTCTCTCTCTCTCTCTCAGGGACGGTATATTAGGGAAGTGATTGTAGGGAGACAGTATCGTTATAGCCGTGCCTCCCTATATTGTGGTCATCCTGGTAGGTTGGTTTTGATGATTTGTGTAGCTTAGTTTGTTACTTCGTGTCTGTGTGCATGTATATTAAGACTACAGAATAATACAAATACATGTGTTTATCAAATGTACGGAAGTATTTCTTGAACTGTTACTCATGCATTACTTGTTTATTTATGTATCTATTCGATTATTTGTTTATATGTTTATTGGCTTTCCTTCCTTCTTTCTTGGGTCCTTGGGGACGGGATAGCTCAGTGGTCGGAGCACTCGCTTTCCCCCAGCCAAGTTAAGCAGCGTCGAGCGTGGTTACCAGTTGGATGGGTGACCGTTTGCGCGCCTTGGCTTCAGTACAGTTCCCCCAGTTCCCCCAGCTGTAAATGGGTACCTGCCATCTTTAGGGTCAGGGAAGGTAAAGCAGCGAGGGAGAGGAGATGGGCGCCGCCCTCAATATGCTGGCCCTAGAGAAGTGAGGTCTCTGACGCCTCGCTCCCCTACGACCTTCTAGGTTATGGGACTCCTTTTCCTTCTTTCGAGGGCCTAGTGTCAAGAAGCCACTGGCTTATGCAAATGCCTTCAATAAAATATTTTTGAGGTCGAATTTGAGTTCTCTCACACACACACACACGCGCGCACGTACACACACACACACACACACAGACACACACACACAACATACACACACACATACACACGCACATACACACACACACACACACACACACACACACACACACACACACACACACACACACACACACACACACACACACACACACACACACACTGAAAAGGCTGTTGGTGGTGACAAGAAACTCGAACAGCTAAAACACAGAAAACTCCACAACATATCGAACAGCATAGTGAAGTAGTTCAGCACCTACAAGACAGTATAAACAGTGACACCCAGTATCTTGGATGTGAATGAATTTTGTCCCCTAGTCCTATGTCATTAACATTGTAGTTGTAGACAGTAGACAGTTATGGTAAACAATGTTCGCAGTATGCTGCTGCTGCTGCTGCTGCTGCTGCTGCTGCTGCTGCTGCTGCTGCTGCTGCTGCTGCTGCTGCGCTGATGATGATGATGATGAGCATCAGTCCTTTGACCCAGATGGTCTTGGGGTCAGGAAGGTGTTGGTTTTACCTGGCCTGTCTCCAGCTTTTCAAAGTAGCACTGCCACGTCAAGATGGGGGTTCATGTTTAATATTCTCTGTCCAATGCTTCTTTTGTCTGCCTCTACGTCTTCCTCCCTCGAGAGCCCCAGCAAGATATTCTTGGCAAGAGAGAGCTGTGAAGACAGTGTGATGTGGCCTAACCACGCCAGTTTCTTCCTCAGCACTGCAGTCGGGATGGGTTCTGTGGCTTAGTTTTCATGACAACCTCTTAACACACTGACCCGTTGACTGTGTGGTCCTGTCAGACAATGAGGAGAAGCCTTTGGGGGATTTCATTTTAAAGGTTTGGTATTTTTATGTCTGCCCTGCAGTCACAATGAGTGTGGAAATAGTAGAATGTTTTGGATGAGACATATAGACAATAAGGTGCTGCAAATAGTGTTTTAGCTTTATATAGTATGCTATACGCTATGGACGGGATAGCTCAGTGGTCGGAGCACTCGCTTTAATAATAATAATAATAATAATGTATGGAATTTATATAGCGCTGAATCTTGTAAAGCAACAAATCAAAGCGCTCAGATTTCATTTCATACCACTTTAAGTCACGGCAGATTTCTCTCCGTGAAATTCGGGCTGCTCTCCCCGGGGAGAGCGGGAGAGCGCGTCGCCACAAGCGCAGTGCCACCCATTTTTTTTCTTTTTCATGTCTGCAACTGTATTTTGTTTCCCTATCAGAGTGGCTTTTTTCTAAGAATTTTGCCAGGGACAACTCTCTTGTTGCCGTGGGTTCTTTTACGTGCGCTAAATAATTACGTGTAACACACGGGACCTCGGTTTATCGTCTCATCCGAAAGACTAGCGCCCAGACCACCACTCATGGTCTAATGGATGGGGGAAAATTTTCCGGTCCAAACGGGGTACGAACCGCCGCACACTTCAGACCCGGACTTTTCGCTTTCTAGACAGGCGCGTTACCTCTAGACCACCGATCCACCAGCCAAGTTAAGCAGCGTCGAGCGTGGTTACCAGTTGGATGGGTGACCGTTTGCGCGCCTTGGCTTCAGTACAGTTCCCCCAGTTCACCCAGCTGTAAATGGGTACCTGCCCTCTTTAGGGTCAGGGAAGGTAAAGCAGCGATGGAGAGGAGATGGGCGCCGCCCTCAATATGCTGGTCCTAGAGAAGTGAGGTCTCTGACGCCTCGCTCCCCTACGACCTTATAGGTTATGGGACTCCTTTACCTTTACCTTTTTAGTACGCTTTGGGCTGAAAATCGTGTCTGTCTTGTGTGCATGTGCTTTTGATGTCTGTCTTCGGGCATGACAACAATACACGTGTGTTTAGAAAGTTGCTGATGTGAGGCCTGTCAGCCAGTCACTTACCTTCAACTTTGCCACCTATGTATGGTGAAGCAAACTAATTCCATGTCCACTACATAATCAGGTCGTTGTAATGGAATTCAACAACCGTAAGACGTAGACAGTTGTACAAATGTCTTAGGAGATATTAGTAAAAATAATGGAGGTACTGTGTTTTCACTGGCATTTGGGGAGTAAAAGAAAATGACATTGGCTCAAGTGTTTGTGGTGATTTGTTCTGATTTCCATGTTTGTTTACAAACACCTGAAGTGTGGTCCTAGTCAGGTAGCAGCAAGGAGGTGTTTGATCCGTGAAAGCCCCCCCCCCCCCCCCCCCCCCCCATTTTGCCAAAGGCATTTTACTCCTGGCTTTGCTGATAGTAAAACAAAAACCCCACCGACTTTCGGTTTCATTACTGTGCTTTGTCAAGGCAATGGGTTTGGGCTGCGTCCTTAGTGGGTAAATAAGTAAATGAGAGAGAGTAAAGTGAGACAGCTAGAGAACTGACGAGCGAAAATGCTTTTATCAAACGTCAGCCTTAGGCTACAATTGAAAATAAGTGTGTGTGGGCGAGGGGATGCCAATGCATGTACAGCATTTGCTAATAATTTCATGTAGACTAAAAACACAAATTGACAATGGCAACTCTGATTGTACCCAGAAAGGCATGGTTATCTAGTTATAATTATAATCTACTTTAGCTCTTGTATGATCTTGTATGAAAGAAAGAAAAAATCTGAACACATCACTCCTCTTCTGCGATCTCTTCACTGGCTGCCTGTCTCACAAAGACTGGAGTATAAGATCAAGACCCTCTGTTTCAAATGTCTCCACAAATCTGCAATCTTTGTAACTGTCTTCACCTCTACACTCCATCCCGTTCCCTTCGTTCAGCCGCAGATACTTTGTGCTTTCGAACACCCAGATTCAAACAAACCACTGTTGGCCGTCGCTCTTTCTCTGTTTCTGGCCCATCCATCTGGAATGACCTTCCTCTTTCACTTCGCCAAAAGCCTTCACTTGATGCCTTCAAATCCAGCCTCAAAACACTCTTATTTCCTACCTGAGCCTTTTCCCCTCATATCTGTCCCAAATTTTCAACAGCATTCTTCACCTACTAAGTGTGTTCGCGAGTGTGTGTGTGTGTGTGTGTGGTTTTGTGTGTGTGTGTGTGTGTGTGTGTATGTGTGTGTGTGTGTGTGTGTGTGTGTGTGTGCGTGGGTGCGTACGTGTGTGCGCGCGCATGGATTTGAAATCTGTTGTTTATTATGTTTAAGGAGAGTTGCATGCGTGTAAATGATATGAGTGCAAGCGCTTCGATTTGTTTTTGTTTTTTTACAAGATTCAGCGCTATATAAAGTCCATATATTATTATTATTATCTTTCTCCTTGGAACAGCATGGAATGAGTACTTTGCCAGCTGCCCTGAGTGATGTTAACTATGTGTTCGAAGGAGAAAAGGCATAGGGAACTGAAGAACATATTTTACAAAGCATACCCGAAGATATAATAAACACCATAGATGGCACTAATCTTCAATAATATTTTTGCACAAAAAGTAGTTTTTATCTCAATACATAGTGCTGCATCTATAAAGATTATCATTCAGTGGAAGAACACATTGGGGTCTACTCTCTCTCACACACACGCGCACACATACAGACTTTGAAAAGCTTTCTAAATAAAGTAAAGCATTAACATGTGAAAATACTCTCAGGCACAATCGTGTGGCTTTAAGCATAAATAAAATGGCAGAGGAGGGGTGGGGGGCAGGTTGCAATGTTCTCTCCTTGGAAATGGTACAGCAGAGGCAAAACAGTGGAGTAAGGTGGTCATTTTAATTCACGTTTTGACCGCCATACCCTGTGTAGCATGTGGAGGAAGACAGTTATGTCCCTTGTCTTAAGCTGCTAGCTGCAAGCTAGTCCCAAAGCATAAACCGTGGCATCCTGTACAATGATCATTATTATTATTATTATTATCATTATTATTATTATGAGGCTGGATGTACGAGAAATCAACACACGTCATGTTACATCCCCTTTTTGAGATTAAACCTATAAAATTGTGCAACCTGAAACAAACCTTGGTAGATGTGTCCTTGTACGTGCCTTTTAACTGGATGCGGCTGACAAGTTTCAGTTGTTGGCCTGTGTATTCAGCCATTTAACTTTGTCCATGCCGGGTTTCAGCGCTGGTGGCTTTGTGAACACTCTGTACGCTGACAAAAGTAGGACACTAACCTGGGCTCCAGTGTCATGTCTGTCATGAAGCATACTTCACAAGTCACCTGTGTTGATGGAAACATTGGCATGGGCGGCGTGTGGGAAGCTGCCTATCCCTTCAATGGCACAAAGGTTAAAAGGTGAAGCATCTTCTTTGTCATCTCCCACAGTGTGGATGTCCCCTTTTTGGAGTTTGCTTTGTTGGCTGCTGATGTCTGACTCGATTTGGTCACGAGCCATCTATGCAGGATTGGCGTAGTCACGATCTTTCACCAGGTTTTGGAGACAAAGGCATCAAAGGGCTCTTGTCGTCTTTCTTTGAATATATATCTGGCGAACACAGTATTTTTGCGGTGATAAATTTTCACTAAATGTTGCTATCAGGACTGGAGGATTGTTTGGGTGTGTTTTTTTTTTACTGCGGAAGTCTGATAGGCCTCGAGAGTTAAAAATTTCACGGCCTGTTGGTCTGACCTAAAGCAGGAGGCATGCAACCTGTTCTTCATTAATGTCACGTTTAAGTGGCCCTTTGAACTTGAGGCTGAAGCTGATGACAGTGTGATATCTTCAGTTTAACGTCTATTCACATTTCCACTCCTTGCTGAGGGTTTTGGCACTCCAATACTACTGGTGGGGTTCGGTTTTGCCTAGCTGTCTTATCTCTAGCTGCTGCAGAAGTTCTAGCTACTGCGCCACACGTCTGGAGGTCGTGTCAGCCTAGTGCCTCTAGCTCTGACTGTTTAGTTCTGCAGATCAATGTGACAAACACTAGTCCTCCCACCACTTTCAGCGTGATAGAGAGGGTCTGCCACTGTGGTGTGTCTCCACTACTGATGTTACAAGTTAATAAGCAGCATTAGCAGTCTGTTGTACAAATAGCGTTCTCTCTGTCAGAGTACAAGCAATGGAACAAAGCCGTGTAATAAGACACAACTGTCTTCGTCGATTACATGCTGAAAGCAGAATGTCTTATCTGTTTGAAAGCTTGCTTTTATTGCTGCCTCATCTTCTGTGACGTCCCCGTCCTCCCGTTCCCACGCCACTCATTGCAGTCTCCTCGCCACAGCCATACCCAGATTTGTTATGTCACACTCTCAGGGTCGGTAGTCCACACGGAGCCCATCAATAACAGACCGCTGTGGGGCCACCATCCAGAGGGGCCCTGCAATACTGCTGGGTCACTTTGGTGGTGTTCAGTGGTGCCTGCTCTGAGCTAACATATGCAGCACACCACCTACAAAGTCCCCTATTAACGATAGTATTAGCTCAGTCGCAGAGCCAAACTGACTCAGTCATCCTCCAAGGTGGCGACCCCCATCCCTCCATCGACCACCCCCCGTGAACACACACACTCCAAAGGCTTTGACACAAACTCACCACAAGCACAGAAGTGTGTGATGAAACAAAATTTGAGGTCACTATGAGACCAGAGCAACTGGGGATACCGAATCAGTGGCATTTTTTAATTATTGCAGGATGATCAATGATTATGAGGATGATGTAATAATAGTGCGATGGAAGTGCATCCACTTTGAGAATACTTTGCAGGGTTGTACTCTACGCTTACTATCATAATATATCCGGAGTCAACCGGGCACGAGACATACAGACACCTGCAGTGTTGGTCAGGTAATTTGGGCAACACTCTAAAAATTGCATCCATAAAGTAGATGGAGATCGACTGTTTGGTCCCAGTCTTCCTACTTAGCCCACAGTACACTCACTGTGGATAGGAGTCAGCCGCAATCCCCAAAATCCCTGTGACTCTTATGGGATTCGAACCCGCAACCTTCCTGTCCGTAACCCAAGGCGCTAACCAATGCATCATGGCGGCTGATGTTTGAAAGCTTGTTACTTGTAGCTTCACTGTCACAGGAAAGGTTCTGACACGATATAATGTTCTCTCTTTCTTGGAGATCCTACAACAGACCCAAAACAGTGGATTAAGTTTGACCTTTTAATACATTTTGACTGATACAGTTTGCGTGAAGCATGTATGTAGGAAGGGAGTTATGTTTCTTGTCTAAAGCTGTTGACTGCTTTTCAGACAGTGTAAGAAGTTGTTGTTTTTATAGGTGACAAACTTCAGAAGAATATTTTTAATGCTATGCACAGCCAGTGACATTTGGATTTTTGAGCAAATAGTGCTGCTATATTATGCTGATGGTTCTTAGAACTAACGAGCTTCAAGAAGGATATGAATTTGGGGCTCTAAATATCGTTGGAAAGAGTGGTGAGGAAAACAGCTGTTTGGTTAGTTGTCATATGAATGGTGTTACACTGTGTTGCGTTTCAAACAAGCATATTTTATGTTAATTGTTGCATTGTGTCATGTTTCACACATGCATATTTTATGTTAATTGTTGCATTGTGTCATGTTTCACACACGCGAATTAATTCTTGCGTTAATTATTGCATTGTGTCATGTTTCACACAAGATTTGGTGTTACTGGTTATATTGTTATGTTTCACACAAGCATAGTTGGTGTTTCTGGTTGCATTGTGTTGCTTCACACAAGCATAGTTGGTGTTAATGATTATATTATCGTGCAGCTCACCTACCCATCTGTTGCTGTAAACTATATCACGGAATTATGCTCAAACTTCGACTTCTCAAAGTAAGCACTCGTTTGAAGTGTTGAACTTCTGTACAGTCAGGGGCATCACAAAAACTGATTAGTTTTACTTGATCACTGTTAATACACAGATATTTTCTTACTCTCAAGTATGGCAGTCGTACGCATGCGCAGTTCATATCTTCCTCTATATCGGCAGATTATCGTCTAATGAATTCAGCATGACTTTCAACTTACCAAAGTAAGTCTTGCTTTAATAATAATAATGTTTGTAATTGTACCCCCCCCCCCCCCCCCCCCCACCAGATCCATGGTCTTATTGTAGTAACTGTAAACACTGCCGCACAATATCATTTAAGTGGCACAACTGCATTTTTTAAAACCTTATTTTATTCAGTTTTATCATGTTGTACATTGTTATATGTCATGAAATATAGTTTTCGTTATATAGGAAAAGGAAGCAGTGAGAAATATTCACCAAAAGTATTCACGAAAAATGTTCACAAAAAAGAGAAGGAAAAATGATAGACTAAACATGAGGGGGGAAAAGGAAAGAAAATAAAACCCAATCACATATACAGACTCACTCTAATAAGTAAAGGATAGAAAGAGAAGAAGGGTGAGACAGACAGACAGACAGACAGAGGTCACAAAAGAGATAGTATGTTTTACATGGGTTATTATACATTTTTCTATGAAGGTTCTAAATTGTATAGTTATAATGACTGTCATGTACCATAAAACATGTTTTAAACAATAAGGTTTTTCAACAGACATTCAAATACTCAATTCTGATCATTAAACAAGGCCTTATATGGATGGAGTCCATTCAAGAACAAAAGTGTTATGAGTAAAATTGTTACGTACTATGTACTCCTCTATCGAATATCTTCTTTTCAACTTGTTGATAAACACCTGCAATACAGGTCTACTTTTATTTTATTTACAATGATATATATACTGTTTACCTAACAATATAATAAAATAAAAAATACGGTCAATGCTTATATTTTTGTCGAATCCAAGTATGGCTAAAGGCTCTGTTATGTGCAAATTAAACGCATTCAGACATCTTTCGTTTACTGCATCTGTTAGTGCTTGCCAAAAATGTTGAATAACCGTACATTGATGCTATCTATTTCTAAGTTGCGCAAACTACAAAGATTACTATTTGTTATTCCCATTTCTTTTAATATAACATGTGTGCCCAAACATATATGGATAATTCTCAATTGAAACCATTTCATTTTTATATCAGATATCTTGTGAATATTTAAAAAAAACATTTTTTCCAGTCATTCTCAATATTCAGCTTTAAATTCCACTTTGGACAGCATTTTGGAAAAATATTGTTACAAATAAAGGTGTCATAGAATGGTTTTGATCCTTTTGGTACTGGTGTTATCGTTTTTGGACAGACCGGTATACTTCAGCATTCATTGTCTTTGACTGTTATATATGTTTTTTGTATGTACTCAGCTAATGCTATTTTATATCCATAGAAAGTAACAAAATCTATATTAACATTATATTTTATTTTGAACTGTTCGTATGTCAACAACTTTCCATTTTCTAGGATAAAATGCGCTATGGAATGTATGCCTTTATTGATCCGTGCTTTTCCCCCAATATATTTATTTTCTATTTGCATTCTATTATTGAAAAAAATCGGTTCTGCTAAGAGCTCATGAGAACTACTGCAACCATTTTTGTAGAAAAAAATCCTTATATACCTCAAATACTTCCGTCCAAAAGGCTTTTGCCTTTGAAAAAATCCAGAAACTATTTCAGGTCCATATTTTGTAAAGTTTTCAAGAATTGCAAAGCTGGACATTGCAATGGTCTTCCACTTATGACTTGTTATCTCAATTTTTCTTAGCCATGTCAATTTGAGTGAATTTGCATATCTTCGCAGTTCTGGTAACCTAAGCCCACCATTTTTAACACTCTGTGATGTTTTTCTACTTATTTTGTCTTGTTTGTATTCCACACAAATTTATAAAGCACTTTTGCAAAGTATCAAAAACTGTGTCAGGTGGATTTGGAAGTAAGAGCCATAGATAATTCAATTTTGATAAAATGAGTGATTTTAGTATTGCCATACTGCCTATAGGTGTTAACTGTCTTTTCACCCAGATTTTAAACAGTTGTTTCACATCTTCTAGTTTTTCTGAATAGTTAATATGGTGTTAATGATTATATTATCGTGCAGCTCACCTACCCATCTGTTGCTGTAAACTATATCACGGAATTATGCTCAAACTTCGACTTCTCAAAGTAAGCACTCGTTTGAAGTGTTGAACTTCTGTACAGTCAGGGGCATCACAAAAACTGATTAGTTTTACTTGATCACTGTTATACACAGATATTTTCTTACTCTCAAGTATGGCAGTCGTACGCATGCGCAGCTCATATCTTCCTCTATATCGGCAGATTATCGTCTAATGAATTCAGCATGACTTTCAACTTACCAAAGTAAGTCTTGCTTTAATAATAATAATGTTTGTAATTGTACACCTCCCCCCAGAGGTTTTGTAAATCATTTGTAAACCAAATTCCTAAGATTCTGAATGTTGAAGGATTCCATTCCATATTTAGATGTTCTATGTAGCGAATTTCTGAATTTTATTGCTTCCTAACCAAATTACACTCGTTTTTTCATGATTCATTCGTAAACCAGATTTAGAACCAAATAAACCTATAGTCCTAATGCAAGATTCAAATGACTTTTTGTCTCCTGCTAAAAGGAATTCAGTATCATCTGCATACTGGGAAAGCTTGTTTTCGGTGTTATTAATTGTTATGCCGTGTATGTCTTGATTTTAACGAGTCATTATTGCTAATATTTCTACACAAAGAATGAACACATATGGAGATAGCGGATCGCCTTGCCTGCATCCTCGTTTGACATCAAACCAGTCTGATACTTGACCATTAACAATTGCACAAGCTTTGATATTTGTATAAAATGTTTCTATCCATTTGCAGATGCCACATTGAAAACCAAATGCTTTTAGAACTTAAAACATAAAATTCCAACTGACCGAATCAAAAGCTTTTTCAAAATTGATATTCAATAAAAGGCCTGGTAGATTGTGTTCTTCTCGATAAGCTATTGTATCGTAAATAAGTCTTATATTATCCCCAATATACCTTTTACTGATAAAGCCCGTCTGATCCTCATTGATAAGGTTAGGCAATACAGTTTTCAAACGATTAGCTATGCATGATGATCCGATTTTGTATACGACATGACATTTAGCAGGGATATTGGTCTCCAATTCTTTGTAAAACATCTTGGTTTATCTCCTTTAGGTATACATGTAATAACGCCTTGCTTTTGAATACAGGATAAGTCCCCTTTTCTGAATCCAGCATATAGCGCCCTAACAACAAAAACACCTAGTTTGCCCCAGAAGCAGTGAAAGAATTCAGAGGTAAAACCATCTGAGCCTGGACTTTTATTATTTTTCATATTTTTTTTAATGCTTAGCTTGCCTCTTCTAAACTAAGTTCACCTTCTAAACTATTTGCTTCATCTGTATCCAGATGCGGAATATGATTTACTAGTTGTTCTATTTCACAATCTTCAACATTTGATTTCTTATACAATCGTTCATAAAAGCTCTTAACCTCCTGCAAAACCTTTTCCTGGCTGTTAAACAAATTCCCATGTTTATCAGCTAGTCTAGTCATATTTTTACTTACAAAGTGCCGTTTCTCCAAATTACAAAAATAACTAGTGACTTTATCTCCTTCAGCTTCCCATCTTGCTCTTGATCTTAAAAGTACCCCTTCTACTCTTTTTTCCCTTATAGATTTTAACTGCTCTTTCTTTAAATCTATGCACTGAGCACCTTCTTCATTTTGTCCTCTTTTCTTTCAAGTTGTTGAATATCTTTTTGCAATTCATATTCTTCTTCATTCATGTTTTTTTCTTTTTCATAGTGGCATATGAAATGGTTTCTGACCTAACTTTTATTAACAGAAACTCTAGAAATAGATCATAAGAAATTGTAACTCGCAAGTCGTGTAACGGAATAGTGTGTATTGCCATGTTGCATATTGGGTAACTATGTACTCTTGTATAACGTGTTTTATTTCTTCATTAATTTCATCAAGGTATGCTCTGTCTTTTAGTAGGGACGAGTTAAATTTCCAGAAATTATGACACTTACGTTTATCTTTAAACTTAAGTCTTAACAAAATCATAGAATGATCTGTTCTGTATCCACTTTCAATATCTGCATCCTCTGTAAATGAAACAACTTGATCCGAAATAAGAAAAAAGTCCAATCTAGCCTGTTGAAAGGGATTAGTCCTCCGCCAAGTATATTTCAAACAATCTTGATTTGATTCCCTCCATATGTTATTTAACTCTAAGGTGTCGATCATATTTTCTACCGTATTCTTGGCTTTCAGGCTATTTATATTTTTATAATTATGATAATCTTTCGATGCATTTAGTCCTAAGCTGAAATCTCCACATATTATTAAGTTTTTTTACACCTAGTTTTTTAAATCGTTCATTCAAGACATGATAAAATTCATGGTCATCTTTGTTGGGACCATAGACATTAACAAAAAGAAAGCCATTGTGTTCAATTTCTACACGAACCATGAGATTATTTCTTCCATCAACTTAAATAACATTTTAAACTTTAAATTCAAAATAATTGTTGAAAAGGATAGCTACCCCTATGAAATTAAATCCTGTTCCGCTTTTTGTAAGAGTAGGCCATTGTGTGCCGGTGGGAACAGATGAAAAAATTTACAAAACCGCATACACAGGGGACTGGATGTAATAAAGCACATAAATGCTTATTCCATTATCCTCGATATAAAAGAATATATATATATATATATATATATATATATATATATATATATATATATATATATATAATATATATATATAATTAGAAGTATGGCTTGAAAAATAACCCAAATATCCCCACTGAGAAAGGATATATTTCTCCATCTTTTCTTCTAAATGTGTATCCTGCAAGAAGTACACAGACTATTTTTTACTTTTTAAATAGTGAAATACATCTTTTTTATTATCGTGAAGGCCCTGGCAGTTTACTGACACACTAGATATGGAATCATCCATCTAGATTAATACAACCTTTGACTGTAGGCCAGCACAACCCATCAGCTGTCTCAGGTAGTAAGCACAGAAAAGTTCAACAATCATACTTTTAAAAAAGTTGACCTCTTACAAAAATTACAGCAAAAATTACATTTGTCACAAACAACAATTAAAAGAATCTACAAAAAATAGTATCATTTACCATCGATATACTTTGTCATTTGCAAAAGATCAAACAATAAAAGTACCAGTGAAAAGCAAACGTACAATACGGAAATTGTAACAAGGGGGGAAATTGTATGTTGCTATAAGTAAGCAAAAACAATGAGAAAAAAAAACGAAGAAAAAATACAAAACAAAAAAAAGTCTAGCTTTACTTGACCACAGCCAGTAAACGTTTGGTTGCACAATGTTTTGAATGTTAAAAATCAACTGCATGCAGCACTTGGTCATATGCCCATCACTAACAGACACACAAAAACAGAATGCAAATATGGCAAAAGGAACGAGGTGAGGGTGGGTGGTTGGGGAATAGCTCTAAAAAAAACAATCAATAAGGTCTAATTGTTAAGTACACATTACCCAATGTCATCTAAAAAGAAAATTATTAACAGGCCCAGCTGTAGTTCAGAGAATTGTACTATTGTGAATTATAGAAAGAGAAAATGACAGCATTTTTACATAGATTTTAACATTGGCATTCTTTGTGCCTACCCATTTTTAACTAGCCATCAATTTATTTTCATGTCATATGTTGTCTCCTTATCGGCAATGGCACAACTGTATTGATTAGGGTTTCTCTAAAGCACGTGAAAGACAGTATGGAGTTAGTTGGTTCAGAAATAGTCACAGAGTAAGGCGTATAGAACAATGAGCCTAAACACTTTATTGTTGAAGTATCGAGTTTCTAGTGTCAGAAATAGAATGCACCATAAAGCATAACATTATAACAATGAACTTTAAAACTTTACTGTTTAAAAGGCTTACTGTTCTTTAGCATGTGGAGGCAGAACTTTTCTGAGTGCAAATGCAAAATCTGGTTGTGAGGCACAGCATTGGACATGCACTAGTTCTCATGAAATCTAGATGTTCTCTGATTTGGCCATTGAGCCTGACAACCATGTGTTGAAGGCATCAAAGCCGGATCTTGACAACAATCCAGAGGAGGCTGGAACTACCTGCAAACATTGCAACGACAACTCTATTGGTAACTTTCAAAGGAGAGCAAATAAACAATTCAGCAAAACCACCATCTTCACTTTGAAGTCACTCTAAGGAAAATGCAGGTTTTGCTCAAAACCGACCAGAGATGACAGATGATGCTGTTGCCTTAGGTTGAATGTTGGTGCACACCACCCAAGCATGAAGATTTCTAGAGGCTTTGTACCGACATTAAAACCTCAACGAAATCCACATAGATTAGATAAATGCTGGTCAGATCTCTCCCTAACTAAAGAAAACTTTGGATGTTAAGTCATGGCAAATAACAACAATCGTGGAGTGTGATTCTGAGTGACATACACTGGACTACAGCCAAGACATTGCACTTGACATGTCATTTTCAGCAGCTAGAAAAACTGTACACTGGTCACAACGATGTAGTATTTATTGCTGGTTTAGATTGTATTGAATAATCCTGTAAATATTATGTCTGTCTGTCTGTCTGTCTGTCTGTCTGTCTGTCTGTCTGTCTGTCTGTCTGTCTGTCTCTCTCTCTCTCTCTCTCTCCTCTCTCTCTCTCTCTCTCTGTGCGTGCATGTGTGTGTGTGTGTGTGTGTGTGTGCGTGCGTGCGCGCGCGCGCGCGCGCGTGCACACGAGTTTGTGTACATTGCTTGCGTTTTCAAATATATAGTGGAATTCTGAAAGAACTACAAAGCAGTGTATACCCTGGCAATGCAGCAACACAAGACAAAATTCATCATAGAAGAGAACATTCATGAAAATAATGTGCAGACCATACAGACAAACATGGCTTCAAAGTGTTTATCATTCAACGTGCATTTTTTTAATCAGTGCTTTCTGCAGAATCTTCACTTTTTCTACTGCCTAAGCTATGACACCAAAAGTTTGCGTGTTATCAGTTAAAAAATCGAATAAGTACATCGGGGATGACATTGTTAATATAAACTAAGACTGGCTTTCGCATTCTTTTGGCTGCATGTGATACTGGGGTGATCATGGACAGCTTTGTCAAGCCTTTTAAAATATTCGTTTTGGACAAGGTGTCAGTGAGTCAGCGTTGTCTTGCTGTTCCACAACGCTTTATTTGCTGGCTTTTATTTCTTACCTAGGTTCTAAAAGATAGTTTTCGATACTGTATGTTTATTTTTCCAAACCAAGGTTTAATACAATACAGATGTATACATTCTTGCAAAGAATATAGATAATTATATTGCATTTTGAAAGTACATGGCTTTGTTTTTGTCTGACAAATTTCTCTTAGCGTATTTGTTCTATGTAGTTGCAATGTATTCTCATAAAACTAAAGGTAATGTGAAGGCACTGGCTACGGTGTCCATACCCATAGCTAAACAGTCTGTAGAGTACAGAATTTTCTTTTCCCTCTCTTGCTTTGCTTTGGTTTGGTTCTGATCTGTTTTCCAGTCTTAGTTTGATTGTCTTTACAGCTCTGCTTTTCTGGTATGAAATGGACGAGGAGAAGATGATTTTCTTTTTTTATTCAATTACATTTTGATCAATGGCGAGAATTTACAAGGAGTCTTGCAATATCAAAAGTAACGTATTGAAGTTTTCATAGTATGGAAAAAAATATGCTCAAGTTCAGTCTAGAGAATCTCAAGAACCCAAACATAGTAGACAACTTCAAAGCCATGACAGGAGGACAATTTGCCCCACTCCTCGTTCTCCTCAACCAGGTCACCAGAGTAGATACCTTGATCAGCAGCTTCAACACTGCATGATTGAAACATTCTACAATGTCCTCGGCAAACACCGACCAGCAAAGAAGCCCTGGGTCACGTGACGTAAGGCATACACAGGCTGTGCAACAAACACAGAGAACCGAGGCAGAAGAAGAATGAAGCTAAAGATACACAACAATGTTATGCATTGCTTATTCAATGTGTTCATATGGAGATAAAACTTCGACTTCACACACACACACATGCGCGCGCACGCACGCACGCATGCATAGACACACGCACGCACGCACGCACACACGCACACAGGTTATATGCTTCAACAGGGTGATGGGAACTTAGGTCATTGAAGGCAAGGACATAATTATGAGATGAAACTGTAGGGGGAAGTCTTAGGTTTGAAATAGGTAGGCAGGTCAGAGACAATGAAGCAAATTTTCAACCTTAGAAAACTTTATGATAAGTACTTGCAACACCAACGAGATATTTACTACATCTTTGTGTATTTTAAGAAAACATTTGACAGAATTTGGTGTACAGTTCTGAGGGCAGCCATGAGGCTGTATAACATCAATACCAACCTGATCAGAACCCTAGAATGCCTCTATAACAAGGCAACCAGCACAGTCTACTTTGACAGCAACATAGGAGATTGGCTCTGAACCACAATTGGAGTGCACCAAGGATGTCTGCTCTCTCCCACCCTCTTCAACATCTTCTTGAAGAGAATAATGGCCGAACTTGAAACTATGAGGGAACAGTCAGAATTGGAGGCAGGACAATAACAAGCTTCTTTTGCCGACGACGAAGACGGCCTAGCTGGAAAAGAGCAAGAGCTGGTCAACTTGGTAAATCACTTTGATGAAGCCTCTTCAGCACATGGCATACCTATCAGCGCAGAAAAAACATAGTTGATGAGAAATACGAGGGTCAGTCTGAAAGTTCTTAGCCATCAAAATGTTACTCTTACTTGCCTTCAGTTCATGCCAACTTTTCAAAGTATCCTCCCTGAGCTTTGATGCAATGGGTCATATGCTAAAACAAGCTCTTCCACACTTCAGACACCGTGAATTGATCTATACTGTCGATAGCCCTCGTGAAGGCTCGGATCATGCCCTGGGTACTGTCATAATAGCTCCCCTGCAGCTGCTTCTTGACATGTGGAAATAAGAAAAATTCAAATGGAGCCAGGTCCGGAGAATAGGGGGGATGAGACATCAGCTGGACACCCTCGCTGGCTAGGAACTCCCTGGTGGCTGCAGCAGTGTGGGCAGGGGCATTGATATGATGAAGGGTGATGCCAGACTTTGGATGTCGGGTACATACAGCATGCAGCACTTGGGGGAGGCATTGATGCACATAGCAGACTGCGGTCACCATGCACTTTTCCCCCAGTGGAATGGTTGTGATGTGTCCGGTTTGGGCAATGTACGAGGCAACAAGCTGTTTACTGGTGCTCCTCCATCTTTTGAATTTTAGAGGTGGGGTGTCTCCTGGAAAGAGTCAGACCGACGACAGGGCCTTTGTCTTAGAATCAAACTGGTGCACCCAGGTTTCATCACCATGTTCGATGTTCCACGTTGAGTGTGCGCGTCCACTGTCGTATTTCTCAAGCATAGTCAAGCACCATCGCACCCTACCCCCTTCTGCTCTTCAGTCAACTCATGTGGCACCCACCTAGCACATCGCTTGTGGACACCTAGCTGATCTTCAGACATGCCAATTCCAAGTATGTCTTAAAGATCTTTGCAAGCGATTTCTACATCTTCTCTGATCAGATCTTTGACACGGGTGGCATTCTCTTGGGTGGCGGCAGAAACAGGTTGGCCACAACGTTTCTCATAATTAAAATGATTTCTACCAAATCCAAACTCCCAGAACCACCTGCTAACAGTCGATTTTCCTGGAGCAATGGGCCCAAAAGCTTCACACAAGTTTGTGTGAGATTCGTGATAAAATAAGCCCCTCTTCAGGCCGTAATAGATCAAGGCTAAAAAATCATGATGTTCAAGCTCCATGGTTGATGTCAGAAACAGCCTAGGGTTATCCTTTTCTTGGTCAGTTATTGTATTACCCAGATGACGTAGACACGTCATTTTTGGTGTCATAGCGTAAATGACGTAATACTCTTATGACGTAGTCAAAGTTTTTACCTAGCACTTGCAGGAGCAGCTTGCTTAATAACTTTGAGAGGGATCCTCGTTGTGCCGATGGCATCATCACTGACAATTATAACAGGCAACAAGAAAATTGAGACCATCCATAGATTTAAATAACTTGGAGTATCGGATGAAGGACCAAAACCTGAAATTCTCTCCAGGATAGCCCAGACCACAGCTGCAATGACCAAACTGAAAGTCCTCTGGAACGACAAGAACATCGCCATTAGCTTTAAGATCACACTGAAGTGTTCCCTTATCATGTCCGTATTTTTGTAATCATGTGTAACGAAGACCACAGTAGTAGAAAGAATAAAAACACTGCCTTTACCTTTGAATGCTGTCACACACGGCAGCCTTCACGACATGCCACTCTTTCTTTTCCTCCAGCCCCGCGATTACCGCCTTACGCTCGCCTTGCATCGAGCCCGGGTTCGAGCCACCACCGAGAAAGGCGTTCAAGGCGATATTTCCCCTGGAGTTAACTTCAGTACCGACTCCATTCCCCCGAAAGTCTTTCGGATGAGGCTATAAACCGAGGCCCCGATTGTGAACGATCGCAGAACATCTTGCGCACACTTTAAAACCGGTTCTGCCTTTGGGAAGAGTAGATCATTGCGTGCCGGGAAGAACGGATGACAAAAATAAAAACGCATGCACACTGATGTCGTGTATAGACATCATCCCCGAAGTCGGAATGCGGCTACCTTAGTAGCGCTCAAAACTTTTGCGTTCACAAAATCTCACCATTAGAGCACTTTGAGCTGTAGCTAAGGAAAGAAAATGAATATGTATTGAAACTCGGAACAAATAGACACAAAAACCCTAAAAACTAAAAGGGTATATGACAAAGAAAAATAGATAAATGATTATGAACAAATCAAAATATAATAACAACAATAGCAACAACACAAACAAAATCTCGAGGAAAAGAAAAGAAAAGAAAACAATAACTCATATACATTTAAAGAGATCATTCTTCGTTATCAGAAATATGGTTTTCATTGTTCATGTGTTAGGCTTGATAGAAATGTGGATTTTTTTAAATTCTTTTTTTCATTTCTATTTGAGTGGAAAGTTCCTAACATTCATTTGAGATCAGTAAGTGACTGTTCATTCCCTTCTCCACAGGTACTGGAAAGTGTGTGCTTGCATCACAGCCATCCTTACATTAGGGCCGCACACCGGTATTAATTTGGGGGTCACGTAGTATCTTCTATAGACTGCGAGTGGAAAAAATGTTGGTAATTTTCAGATTTTTTAAAGCATGAAAAAATGGACTGTGCACTTGTTTTTGGGGGCTTGAGGACATAGAGCAATACCAGGTAGTCACGAAAAAGTTGGAAATAACCATCAAATGAGGTTTGTCTGTATTCCTACAGCATTGACCCCGCGCATGCATATTGCGGTAAGGAAGGTAGCAGACGACAAAGGACTGAGGGGGTACAGTGTTTGCTGAAAAAATTTTTAAATTTCAAACCTACCAAATTTGTTCAAAATCACATGAGTTTTGAGTTAGAGGCTAGTCTTTCACAAAAAGTGGTTTTTATTTCTGTGGATGCCTTAGTACGTGCGGTATGAGTGTAAGAGTCACATAGAAAAACAGAAGGAAAAGAGTGATTTTTTTAAATACCGGTGTGCGCCTTAGAGGGAGCAGACTGCTTGCCGGAGCGGAAGCACGCCTCTAGCCTAGCTGCCAAAGATGGCGTGCCCCTACCCTCCGCCACATTCACTGCCTGTCCCCTCAGTAGTGGTGTCTGTAGCCACAGGGTGGCGCTGTGGCTCGCTCATCTGCACTGCACACACTTGCAGACGTCCTCTGCTTGTGTGTGTGCGCGCGTGTGTGTGTGTGTATTTATAGCTTAGTGAGCGCATAGCGTTTCTACACCTCTCGTTCTCCGACCCGCACCAGGTCAATAATACCAACAGCGCTTTCTGTCCTTAGTTTTTTTTTCCATAGCGTTGATCAGCGCGGAGTTTGTGCAGGTTTCCTCATCCCAGTGTGTGTGTGAATGTGTGTGTGTGTGAATGTGAGTGTGTGTGTGTGTGAATGTGTGTGTGTGAGTATGTGTGCATGTGTGTGTGTGTGTGAATGTGTGTGTGTGTGTGTGTGTGTGACATCATTTGGGGTTGTATGTTTGCTCTGTGTGTGTGAGAGAGAGGATTGAAAAATAAACGAAAAAGACACACCTGCGTGAGTGTGCAAGTATTTGGATTTAAACTGGAAAAGCAAAGGTGTAAGGAAAGAAAGAGAATCAAATCAGAGAAAGAGAGAAAGGGAAATGGATAAAGAGAGAGAGATCAAATCAAATCAAATCAAATTCTTTTATTTCAAGGATAATGAATAAGCACACATGTACGGGGTGTTTTTTTACATCCAGTCACCGCCCTTAGGGTTACATCACATACTAAAATAAACCTTGCAATACCCATACATTCACACAGTAAAACACACACACACAACAGCAACAAAAAATAACAAACAAAATAGACCCAATGCAACCAGAAAATAAAGGAGAATAAAACCACCATAGTATCATTTTGTCAAACAGGAATAAACGTAAACTAATTCAGAGAGAGAGAGAGAGAGGAGAGAGAGAGAGAGAGAGAGAGAGAGAGAGAGAGAGAGAGAGAGAGAGAGAGAGAGAGAGAGAGAGAGAGAGAACTGAACGCTGAACGCTGAACGTGTTTAATATGTACATTGGCCTTAGGCCAAATAACGGAGTATTGGGAAAGGCGGGAATCAAATACTATATATACAGTACCAGTATTGGAGGAAAAGAAGCGAACGAAACAACACCCGATTCAAAGTGAATCATGACTACCGCAATCACGTCTTGTACTCATGAACTAGCCTAACAATATTTTTGACTGCGTAAATATTGTAGAATCTCTCATATTCATAGTTTCGGTATAAATAATAGTAATATTTTCTCAGGTTGGTAAAACAGACTTTGTAGAGTAAATATTTATATCCAACACGCTTCAAGTTTTTTTATGAACAACAATTGTCTTCTTCTATCCTGGAATGGATTGTGTTTGTGTAATATGTTGTGTATTCATTGATTGTTTGATGTTGTGATGTTGTGTACATTCTAACATATCATTAAAAACTTATTCCTTAATTGGAGAGTTGAAAGCAAAACAGAAAAGAGCATCTGTTTTAATTTTGATTTAAACTGGAAACAAAGTTTTTGGAAAATTGCACTAATCTAAAAAGTTATTAGAGAAGTAAAAACACTAATAAGTAGTAAATAAGCAACTCGAAAACAATATGTTCTATTTGGAATGTAGATTATCTTTTTCAAAATTAGTTTTTAAATGATCTACAGTTTTATATCTCACATCTTATAGGTTCCATACCACCTTGGTAAACATCGATTAATCTCCCTTCAAAACAGCACAAAATGCTTTAACATCACAACACCTTGTTGTAACCAATAAAAGGAGAAAAGAAAGAGATTGAGAAGGAGAAAAGACGAACTGATGAGAGAGAGAGAGAGAGAGAGAGAGAGAGAGAGAGAGAGAGAGAGAGAGAGAAAAGACTACACCACAATTTAAGAGAGTTTATTTATTTTATTTTATGTTATTTATTCTTTTATATCGAGGATAATGGAATAAGCACTCGTGTGCTTTGTTACATCTAGTCCCCGTGTGTATGCGGTTTTTTAAATTTTGTCCACAATGTTCCACAAAGAGCACTGAGAATGACAATAATGTTACCAGTCATGATGATAGACTGTACCGATAAACCAGCACTGCACTGGGGGGATAACTAACAAGCATACCCTTGGCCCCGGCCCAAAGCTGTGTCACTTAGTGATACACGCAAGATGCCAAGGCTTAGACAAAAGCTCTTCTGTCTGACATATTATGATGAGGAGATTGTCTGCAGCTGTGACAATGCTTCCTATAACAACTCAAAAGCAGGAGAGTGGCTGCCTATAAGGCGAGATATGTGAAAACGGTCACACACACACACACACACGCGCGCGCACACACGCACACACACACACACACACACCACACACACACACACACCCACGCCGCCACACACACACACACACACACACACACACACACACACACACACACACTTCTTACCCGGCGTATTCTTTATATCGGATGATCCCTGGCCAGGGTGATCTGTTGACCTGGGTTCGAATCTCAGTCAAGAGGATTTTCCTCTGGAGTTAACATCAGTGCCCACTCCACTGTCCCCAAAAGTCCTTCGGATGAAACTATAAACCGAGGTTCCGTGTGTGAACCCACGTAGAACGTCTTGCGCACACGTTAAAATCCGTTTCGCTTTTCGAAAGAGTAGGCCATTGTGTGCCAGTGGGAACGGATGACAAAATTTACCAAACTGCAACCACACGGGGACTGGATGAAAAAAACTATGAGTGCTTATTCCATTATCCTCGAAATAAAAGAATAAATAAACCAATCAAATGAAAACGGCAAGAAGTTTACAAGACAACGCTGTACAATACCCTGTCCGAATCAGTGTCCATGTGGTTTTTTCCCGGTGACACAGGCTGTCCCATGTTGTTGCCTGATGTACTCGAGCACCTCACCGCTTCTAGCCTTGAACCCCATGAAATAAATAACTGATGTCCCATTTCAACTCATCAGAAAATGTTCATGTAAGAGTTAGAAAGTAGGGAAAAGGTTACACTTGGAGAGAGAGAGAGCAAGCAAGCGAGTGAGCGAGAGAGAGAGAGAGAGAGAGAGAGAGAGAGAGAGAGAGAGAGAGAGAGACAGACAGA
>CM054152.1:48566538-48606538 GCA_028751875.1 Rapana venosa
GGCGTGGTTTTGCATGTATTGGTTAGTTTCCTGACCAAAATAGGGTGTGATGAAATCAAGGATGCATGTCGCCATGCTGTCACTTCATTATTGAGTAGACAGTGTCCGCCTTGCACTGCTCCTCCCTTTCCTGTTTTAGGGCAGTCTTCCCTTGCAATGTGAAGACCTGGCCAGCAGCTGGGGACCTAAGCTAATCCCCATTGGACAAAATACACACTACACCCAACACGGTGGCCCAATGGAGGACTAACCATCAAAGAGTGACCGAAGATTAGGCAATGCATTTTGTAAACAAGCAGGCCTTCTGCTGCTGTGAACTTTGTGCCGAAGGCTATGTGGCGTGTTTTTATCACTATTCGGAGAAGACTTATGAAACAGTGTTCTGCTTCAATGCCCCCAATGACTGGACTAACAGGAAGCTGTCATGGCCACCCTGAAGGTATGTGTGAGAGACGACACCAAATTTAAAGAACTGACAGAGGACAAGGCTACATTGCACAGGGAGCTTAGAGCAGACACGGAAAATAATAAGAGTGGGGAAAAACCAAGGTAGTGGCCTGTGCCTGAATGTAAATGATAGTCAGTGTTCTGGTTCAAATGTGCCGTTGTTGGAAGTGTTGTCAATCTCATTGCATCCCAGATATCTGCCAGGTGAGTTTGGACAGGTAGCCTTCTTTGTGTGCTACCTCCCTTCCTAAGCCTGTGCTTTGCATGTGGCTACTGATGTCATGGACACTTTGGTCAATGTACAGATGACTGCCTCTGATACCCATTGTTATTTACCTGGCGATTTTAATCATTGTTACTTGTCAAAACTGTTGCCTGTTTTTAATCAGTACATGTTGCGTTTTACCTGCAAAAATCAAATTCTGGACAAAAGCTTCAAAGACATCTCACACACACAAATCTGCTACCCTTCCACCCACTGGAAACTCTGATCACAATGCGGTCCATCTCTTTCCTTTAGACAAACCTAGACTAAAAACCCAACGTTTGACAAAGAAGCATGTGAAAGTATGGACAAATGAGTGTGTGGAGCAGTTGAAAGGTTGTTTTGAAGTTAGGAACTGGGGTGTGCTTTTTAATTGTAGTGAAAATGTTGATGAAGCCACAAATGTTGTTCATGCCTATATCTCATTCTGTGAAGACATGACTGTGCACCAAAAGGAGGTGAAAATATCCCCTAATGACAAACCACAGGTAATAAAACCACCAGTCATCCCTTTCCAGTAAGAACAGTGCCGTTTAGAGCAGTGATAAAATATCCAAATACACTTTCTTTTCTTATTTGACCTCATCATTTTTCCAACTAATACTCTTTCATTCCTTATTTGACCTAGGAATTTATCCACATGACATTTTTGAATTACTTATTTGACCAAGGAATTTATCCAAATGCTTGGACTAGATCCATTGTTCTGCCTTTGTTTTAAAAGGGGGAAATTATTAATCCCAATGATTATTATGGAATTTATTTTAGTAGCTTAACAAGAAAACTGTACAGTTCTATTATTAAACACAGACTTCAGGAATGGCCTGAATAAAATTGCATCACTTGTCAACTTTAAGCAGGACCTAAGGGCAATATTGACAACATCCTTACCCTTTTGGCCTCCATACAAAAATAGTTCTGGTTACCAGCCACCATGACGCAGTGGTAGTGCTTTGGATTTCGCACTGGAAGGTCGCTGGTTCGAATCCCATAAGAGTCACAAGGATTTTTTGGACTACGGCCAGCTCCTACCTAGAGTGAGCATGCTGTGGGAAGTGGAAAGACTGGGACCACACAGTCAAGCTTCATCCATTTTACGGATGCGAGTTTGAGAGTGTTGCTCAAATTACCTGACCAATGTGCAGGTCTCTGTATTGCTCAGGTCGGATTGACGCTTGGATATATTATGATAATTAGCATGCAGTACAACCTTGTCAAGTAGTTTCAAAGCACATGCACCTCCACAGCAGCATCATTACGTCATCCTCATTGATCATCATGCAAAAAAAAAGAGTTCTGGTTAAACTTCATGCTTCCTGTACTGACTTTGGGACAGCCTTGGACTCAGTTAATGGAACAAACATCATTTTGGCCTATTTCAATAAACGCTGGTATTCATGGTACTCATTGGGGATGGGATAGCTCAGTGGTCGGAGCACTCGCTTTCCCCCAGCCAAGTTAAGCAGCGTCGAGCGTGGTTACCAGTTGGATGGGTGACCGTTTGCGCGCCTTGGCTTCAGTACAGTTCCCCCAGTTCACCCAGCTGTAAATGGGTACCTGCCCTCTTTAGGGTCAGGGAATGTAAAGCAGTGAGGGAGAGGAGATGGGCGCCGCCCTCAATATGCTGGCCCTAGAGAAGTGAGGTCTCTGACGCCTCGCTCCCCCACGACTTTATAGGTTATGGGACTCCTTTACCTTTTTTCCTATTCATGCAAAGTTGCTTGCATGTATAGTGAGCATGTCTAGTTGTGTTAAAGCAAGGGTTAGGAGTGGGGCTAGATTTCTCCTTTCTCGTTACTGGCCGTAAGATGAACCGCTGATCTACAGGAAACGCACATGCCTAGAAAGCAAAAAGTCCGGGTTGGAAGTCTGTGGTGATTTGATCCCCTTTTGGGCCCAAAATGGTGGATCGGTGGTCTAGAGGTAACGCGCCTGTCTAGAAAGCGAAAAGTCCGGGTCTGAAGTGTGCGGCGGTTCGTACCCCGTTTGGACCGGAAATTTTCCCCCCATCCATTAGACCATGAGTGGTGGTCTGGGCGCTAGTCTTTCGGATGAGACGATAAACCGAGGTCCCGTGTGTTACACGTAATTATTTAGCGCACGTAAAAAAAACCCACGGCAACAAGAGAGTTGTCCCTGGCAAAATTCTTAGAAAAAAGCCACTCTGATAGGGAAACAAATACAGCTGCAGAAAAAAAAAAAAAAAAAAAAGGGTGAAAGGGTGGCGCAGCGCTAAGTGGCGACGCGTTCTCCCGCTCTCCCCGGGGAGAGCAGCCCGAATTTCACGGAGAAATCTGCCGTGACTTAAAGTGGTATGAAATAAAATCTGAGCGCTTTGATTTGTTGCTTTACAAGATTCAGCGCTATATAAATTCCATACATTATTATTATTATTATTATTAAAACGTTTTCCCTATCCACTAGACCTGTCTTACTAGTCTTTCAGATGAGACGATAAACTTAAGTCTCGTATACAACACTCATTTCATTTACATGAAAGAACATACAACAATAAGAGAGTTATCCCTGGCAAAAGTATGTAGAAAAAAGCCACTCTAATAGGGAAGCAAATACACATGCAGACAGGAAAAGAAAAAAAAATGGGTGGCGCTGCCCTTGTGTCCACTCGCTATCCCCAGGGAGAGCAGCCCTAATTTCAGGCAGAGAAATCTGTTGTGACCAAGTGAAATACAATACAAATCTAGTACTTTAAATGGTGACGGCACGCAAACTGTTGTCTACAAAACATAAAATGTTTGCAGATGATGTTATCATTTGTGCATCTGAACTAAAAGAATTTGAAGAACTACAAAACTGGAGATAGGTCTCAAAGACGGAGAGAGAGAGGTGAGCAAGCAATAAGCTGAGGCAAGTACTTATGTGTGTAGGATTAAAATGCTAGACCCAAAGAGTCAAGAAGCGATAAGGTGCAGGCTAAGTGCGGGAGTTCAACTACCTGGGCTGAATAGTACGGCAAGATGAGGGGCAGAAAGGTTGATATCAGTAGGGTGGAAAAGCTGGAGAAAAGTGCTCTGTGACTGACAAGATCATTCCTTCAACAGTGACAGGAAAAGTGTACACGTCCATTCTCAGACCAGCAATACTTTGTGGTCTAGAGTCAGTTTCTCTCACAAAAGATTATTTACAAACATGAGAAGTGGCCGAGATGAAGACGATAGTCCAAGAGAGCGAGTCTGTTAGACATGGTGCGAAATGAAGTGAGGAGAGATGCTAGAGTAGAGGACCAAGAGATGCAGAGAATTAATACGGGTGGATGAGCAAGATTTCTCTAGCAGCCCTGAATAGGTCAGTAATAACCTCAGTAAAAAACAAAACCAATACTGCTGACATGTAATACAAAGGAAGTACAGAGTCCAGGCATAGATTTTAAGAAGAGCTGGAGACAATCCAACTTCAGTTATTGTTTGCTCCACATTCCGCTAAGGTGAAGTAAATAAATCTAACTAAGAGAAGACAATGTACGTGCAACTGCTAGACAGTGAACATGTGGCCTCAGAACAGAGGCTGAATAATTTTATATTTCACCCCGTGGGCAAAATGTATGCAACAGAACGGTTTAAGCTATCACCCAATGAAACAAGAGTGATGTTCAATTCGCAGGTGTGTCCTGATTTAGAAACACGACGCTGGGACAGGACTCTGGTCGTATGGGAGGTAATCTACTTACCGCCCCGCCACACAAACAAACAATGGAACAAACAAACAAAGGAATAGTAGCATCCAGCAGCATGCTGGTTTGGTAGATAGCTCCACCAGTCAACACAATGGAATGTATTTGTCATGATGATATCATCAGCTGCAGTAGCAGTAACAACAATAGCAGCAATGTAAACATCTTCGTCGTTTCCTTCGTCATGACCATTCTCGTAAATAATGATGATCATCATTATCATAATGAATAAAAATCACTTTGTTTTACAACTTTCAGTTACGTTATGGAAATTGTACTGTCACGGGAATGGAAAATGGCACATCACTAGTGTGGCTGTGCAGCTAGCTCACTTAGTTGAATCATTGTTGTGATATTTTCGAAGTGATAGGTCTACATTTGTCATGTCCTTTCCTTTCATTGTTTAATGCTGTGTCGCCTTAGACAGGTATCTTCGCGCATCACCTGGTTCTTCTGATCTTCATTGACCCCAGGAGGTGAGGGAAAGGCCTGATCTCCTGGAGTCAATGAAAATCAGACGAGCACACAAATAGAAACTGGTGTCCTAGAAAATGTTTGTAGGGATTTACACTTTCTTCCTTGACAAAGTAATGGCCTTGACTTTCAATGGATGTTTGACAAATGAGTTTACTGAGAGGGGGAGAGAGAGAGAGAGAGAGAGAGAGACAGGCAGACAGACAGACAAGTAGGAGTACAAATACAAGTTATATAATGTGGTAGTCTATTGCAGCCCACTGACAGAAGAACAGTGGGACAGGGGAATGCTCATCTGTTAAACATGTCAAACCCTTTTTAGTACAATATTATTCAGTTACAAACATGACATGGCTGTCATACCATGGAGTGAAATCAGAGTATCATTTACTTCCCCTCCCCCCCTTCCCCCCATAAAAAGTCAATGCTATGAATTTCCTCTTTTCTCTCATTATCTTTGTTTCTGTCTTTTCCCTTAAAACTCTCTCCAGACGAAGAACCCCTATAGGGGTCAAAGTCAAGTCAAAGTCAAAGTCAAAAACACTTTAATCATCCCATGAAGGGCAATTACAATACTGACAGGCAGATTGATACACATCAAATATATCAAAGACACAAAAGCTATAATTCATATTGGTTTTCAAATAAAATGTCACAAACACACACACACACACACCAACACACACGCGCGCATGCGCACACACACGCAAACACCCGCACGCACGCACAAACATCAATTGTGAGCACAATTTTAAACCCATTGACTAGAAGACATAAAAACTTATTTTTACGCACGCATATACGCAGCACGTACACACCCACGGGGTCATGAGGTAAGGCTCGTTTGGGACGAGGGAACGTGTTACAGGTTGGGCTATTCATCTTTTTTTTCCACGCCCCCACTTGACGCAGCCTACCAACCAGGACTACATTTATTTATTTATTTATTTATTTATTCTTTTATATCTTATATCTTTCTTATATCTTATATCTTTTATATCTTTTTATATTCTTTTATTTGATAATGGAATAAGCACTCATGTGCTTTTTTTACATCTAGTCCCCGTGTGTATGCGGTTTTGTAAATTTTGTCATCTGTTTCCACCGGCTCACAATGGCCTACTCTTCCGAAAAGCGGAACAGGATTTAACGTGTGCGCAAGATGTTCTGCATGTTCGAACACGGGCCTCGGTTTATAGTCTCATCCAACGTGTCCAGAGTCCGACTGACAGTTACTTCATGACAGTCCCCAGCAGTACACTGGTGGGCGAGTCAACCACTTGGGCACACCACAGGACTTGCTAGTTTGCCTATGAGTAAAAAAGAAAATGTCCTGGAGATTTGGAGCAAAGAGGACCCCAACAGCCGCGTTTGACTGCTGCTGAAGCCATGGCAGTGCTTCCCACAACTGAAGGTCCAGACATGCAGCAGGAGCATGAAGAAGGTGATAGTGAAGGGGTTTCCAGGGAAGACAGCCACCAGCAAGAACTTACTTACAGTGACCCAGCTGGGAGTGTGATAAATATAGGGAAACAAATACCTATCACACCCTATCACAGTATATTCTGCGAGACAGAAGTGGGCGTGCCCATGAGGTCAGTGGGCCAAGGACAGGGAATGAAACGTCTGGAGAAGATTGTTTGGCTTTCTTATGCATGACTGGCACGAGATTTGAGTTCCCCCCCCCTTCCACACACACACACACACCACCTTGCCTCTTTTCTCTGGTTCTTCTGGCCTGCCTGTCTCAGCTGGGAGCCACGCCCCATTGGTTTCTTCAATGAGATTGACAGAAGACTTCCCAAGGAACAGTGTTGCAGAGACAAACAGATATGCTCAAGAGAACCTTGTGGCTAGAGGCGAACTGAAGAGGAGGAGTTTATTCAAGCAGTGGCTAGATGATGGAGTGACAGTGAATGGTTTGATTGTTTTGTTTTAGCCCTATGTGCTTACATGGGAATGGTAAGGACCACTGGCCACCAAACCTATGCTCTGTAGCCCATTTGCTCCACCCAACCCGACAAGACCATCACTTTCAGTTGTACCCCTCAGTGCAGAACTACACTGGTTATTAAGGAATACAGTGCAGGGGGACTCTTCTTTTTTCCTGTAACCCTCTGTGTAACAATTAGTAACAGTTATCGATAATGTCACTTAGACTTTACTTTTTCTTATCCTGGGCAAGCAAGCTTTACTCAAGTTATGTTGTGCTTTCATATACATTCTCACCTTTCACTCTGTGTTCATGGAGCTGATCAAAGTGCGTGACTGTATGGTTATCGTTACAACAAAATTTGGTTTATTTTCAACATGGCATATGAAGCATAAATGTGCAAACAAAAACTTCAATATTTTGGTGTGAAGTAACCCAGCATATAAGCATTTATTTCCTACAGTTTTATATTGTTTCTTTTAATTTTGTATTTTGGTGATTTTTTTCCCTAACCCTGCAAAATGGATTGTCTGTAGGGAAAAGCAAGGTCATTTTTTGCCTCCTTAGTGCACCATTCTCCCCCTTTTATCAGGCAAACATTACAAACATTTTCTTTTCATGCAGCATATGACATTTCCCTAGTAACATCTTGTTCTGGCCATCTGATATTAAAACATGTTGAACACTGGGATAGGCTCAGGATATCTATTCTCAGTTTTATTGCCCATGTGGCATTTTATACATTGTTTTGTTGATACACTGAAGTGTACATAATCCTTTAACGCTTGTTTGTACCCTGAGGATGATAATGTAAGGCGAATGGCTGGCGTCCTCTGCACGGCCTGGTTTGTTGGCTATAAGGAAGGTGATGATGTAGGTGCTTTGTCCTTCTGTGCTGGTGTGTTGTTGTCAGCTTGACGGTGTCGGATGGTGGAGGGGAATTAGATGATGGTGGTTTTGAACCTTCAGGTGAATTTATCGGAGTCACTGACATTGAATAGGGTGACAGCCCCAATGTGGCCTTCATGGTTGGTGGGGCTGTGCACAGCATGACCTATGCTTTGCATCCACCTCATCAGCTGCCATACTTTCAGTTTTTCTTTACAATCAGCAGTGAATCAGTCACAACCCACCTTCATCGAGGATTCCTTGTGTAAATGTTCTGCATGTGTTTGACATAAAGTATGATATGTCTCTGACATCATCAATTTCTCCCTATAGTCTTATTCAAATGTCTTCAATACATTTCAGATACCTTGGGTTGTTACTTCTTGGCCCAGGGAACACTCGTTCACATTTTCCACCCCCACCCCACTATGATACTCTCTCTTCACACTCAGAATCAGCTGATCCCCTCCCCCCTTCCTTCCACACTACCAGCTTTTTTCCACCTTTGCTACTCTACTCTACCACCTTTTTTCACTCTCTAGTGTGTCATGGGGGGCGGGATAGCTCAGTGGTCGGAGCACTCGCTTTCCCCCAGCCAAGTTAAGCAGCGTCGAGCGTGGTTACCAGTTGGATGGGTGACCGTTTGCGCGCCTTGGCTTCAGTACAGTTCCTCCAGTTCACCCAGCTGTAAATGGGTACCTGCCCTCTTTAGGGTCAGGGAAGGTAAAGCAGCGAGGGAGAGGAGATGGGCGCCGTCCTCAATATGCTGGCCCTAGAGAAGTGAGGTCTCTGACGCCTCGCTCCCCTACGACCTTATAGGTTATGGGACTCCTTTACCTTTTTCCTTTTAGTGTGTCATACATTACTCCATCGTCGTAACAAACTGCCAGGGTCTGTGTGCCTGTGTAGCACTGTGCCATGCCAATTGTTTATTGCTGTGGTGGATTGCTAGGAGAAGATTCACGGAGGAGCTGCAGGTTCCCTGCATAGACACGGCGCTGTCTGGGCCACGAGCCAACTGTTCCTGCTTGTTGCCAGCAGTGTGAAAGAGGCTGGTTGGGGTGGCCCAAGACAGACACAGGGAAAAGCTGACTTGCCTGTTTCTTACGGTTTGCACGGTGTAATTATACTCTCCCCTGTTTCTGTGTACTTCAGAAGGACAGTTTTTCCTGTAGGGCTGTGTCACAAAGGGCTGATTGGAGTCGAAGGTGTCGGTTGAAAAATGACAACAGTCTGACTGCCTTTCCCTTCGATTTTAAACGAGGACACTGTCATCTCCTGTACAGCAGCATTCTACATGACCTCCAGAGTTGCTGATAGTCCTGCAACTGGTATGTTGAACAAACTGAAGAAAGAGCACTGCAGTATTGAAACTGCTGTAAGAGTTTGGTGCTCTGCAGGTTGCCAGGCAAGGGAAGACGTGGAACTAACCCGAATCCTCAAAACCCACCTCGTCCTTAGTAGATAACGTGGTGAAACCAAGAGTGAGAGCAAGAAGACTTGATGAGGAGGTAGTGAGAGAAGAAGACTTGATGAGGAGGTAGTGAGAGAAGAAGACTTGATGAGGAGGCAGTGAGAGAAGAAGACTTGATGAGGAGGTAGTGAGAGAAGAAGACTTGATGAGGAGGTAGTGAGAGAAGAAGACATGATGAGGAGGCAGTGAGAGAAGAAGACTTGATGAGGAGGTAGTGAGAGCAAGAAGACTTGATGAGGAGGCAGTGAGAGAAGAAGACTTGATGAGGAGGCAGTGAGAGAAGAAGGATCCAGCTGACAGGCAGTCGGTCCAAAAGAAAAGGTGGATAACATGAAGGCTGAAAGGAGGTAACTATACAGATACAGAAGTATGGCGCACCATTAGAATGTAGAGTAAAAAGGAATGGTGAGAGAACAGTGCCTTGTGGTGCGACAGTAAAGATAATTGCTTTTGGCAAAAGCATTCCTTTAAAACAAACACATTGTGACCTTTCATATTTCAACACTTTTCAAATCATAAAATCAATTGGGGCTGACTGGAAGTGTCTGAAATTAACGAGCCATTATAAGCTGAATGCAGAGGAATCATCAATAAACAAACTACAAACAAAAGACTTCTTGTTTTCAAGACGCGTGCATGCGTTCATTAAAACGTGGTTGTCGCTTCATCTGTGCTTCTGTGCTGTTTGCACGCAAACTGACAAGGCCTAGGTCTGTGACTTCTCTGACTTGTGGTAGAAGAGAAGCTAGACGTTTAAGGACTGGGTACTCCAGGCTTTCCACCACTAAACATGTTCAGGCCACTCACTGCACTGAAAACATAACCTTTGTTTTACCGGCATTAACATTTTTCTTCTTATCGTACAGATGTACCTATCACAAACAGTCCTGTGGCTGTTGGCTGCTATAGGAACACAACAAAATGGCAGCCAGACAAGGTCAGGCACAACTGGCGCTTGTGGCGATGCTACAGATGCACAGAGTTTTTGTTAGGTGCATTGGACACAGAATGGCGCAGTCTCCATTTTGCAAACTTGCCTAACTTTTTTTTTTAATTTGTATTTTCCATATCTTATTTTTAAGTTACAGGCTGTGCGATTGTTTTCAGGATGCTCTAAAATATGATAGCGAAACAGCAACAGCTTCCTGTTCAAACATTTATTTTGAAAGATCTGATAAATATTTAGATATGTATTAGAACATCAAAAGTCATGAGAACGAGACTTTCGTTCAATGGTGAGCAAATTCGCGGTTAGTCAGCTCAAAACTGAGACAAGGGGAATAAAAGAGAAGACAAACACGCTTCTTTGTGCTGTACATAGCTTGGTTGATGACATTTGTTTCAACATAATTGACATTTCTTACACAAGAAACTTGTGCACAAAATAGAAGAGATTCAAAATCCACCAAAATCACAAAATTTTAATATTTGTAGTTTTTTGGGCACAAGAAACGTAGGGTTTTTTGTGCTGAAACAGAAAGCATAACTGCGCTGTTTAAAGACCAAATAAAAAAGTTCGTTAACAAGCAAAAAATAATTGATAAGCACACATATTTTTGAAAAAATCATGTATACAGCTAGACCCGAAGGTCAGCGAGTGAAGCCCCACAGAACATCTCACCCACAAGTTAAAACCCGTTCTGCCTTTCGGCAGAGGCCGCTGTGTGCCGGTATGCATGGATGACAAAACTTCACTGCTTTTTGTTGAGTGGGGATACCTTGCTTTATTAACTCTCTCACCTGCAAAATAATCATCATCATCACTATCTGTCGCCTCTGACATACTTACATGTTACATGCATGTATTTTACGTAGTCCTTTTCAAAACGTCAATAAACACCATCTGCTGCGCTGTCATACAAGAGGGTTTGAAGTTACTGCTGAACTGTGAAGTCCTGCTTCTCCAATCTCTGTGACCTGTGGGAAATCTGTTGTAGAGAGGGAGATCAGACAACATGCATGTGTGACCTGTGGGAAATCTGTTGTAGAGAGGGAGATCAGACAACATGCATGTGTGACCTGTGGGAAATCTGTTGTAGACAGGGAGCCCAGACAACATGCATGTGTGACCTGTGGGAAATCTGTTGTAGAGAGGGAGATCAGACAACATGCATGTGTGACCTGTGGGAAATATGTTGTAGAGAGGGAGCCCAGACAACATGCATGTGTGACCTGTGGGAAATCTGTTGTAGAGAGGGAGCCCAGACAACATGCATGTGTGACCTGTGGGAAATCTGTTGTAGAGAGGGAGCCCAGACAACATGCATGTGTGACCTGTGGGAAATCTGCCTGTTGTGTCTGCTGACGTTCCCTTTTCTACCTGCAGTTCCAGACAGCAGGAGGTTTAAAATCGAAAGAGCCCATTGCCAGGGAGATTGCCACTCTCCTAAGTGCACAAAAGAAAAAAGCAACAAGAGAAGCAGGGAAACACTAGTTAACAAAAGCGGGGAAACACTAGGATGTTAACAAAAGCAGGGAAACATAAGGATGTTAACAAAAGCAAGGAAAAACTAGGATGTTAACAAAAGCGGGGAAACACTAGGATGTTAACAAAAGCAAGGAAAAACTAGGATTTTAACAAAAGCGGGGAAACACTAGGATGTTAACAAAAGCAGGGAAACACTAGTTAACAAAAGCGGGGGAACACTAGGATGTTAACAAAAGCGGGGGAACACTAGGATGTTAACAAATCAGGGCAACACTAGGGTGTTAACAAAAGAAGGGAAACATTAGGATGTTAACGAAACAAGGGAAACACTAGGATGTTAACAAAACAAGGGAAACACTGTGATGTTAACAAAACAAGGGAAACACTGTGATGTTAACAAAACAAGGGAAACATTAGGATGTTAACGAAACAAGGGAAACACTAGGATGTTAACAAAAGCAGGGAAACACTAGGATGTTAACAAAAGCGGGGAAACACTAGGATGTTAACAAAAGCGGGGAAACACTAGGTTGCTAATAAAAGCATTCAAAATAAGAAGAAGACACAAGCAACAGGACAGAAACATTTCAACAAGATTTAAAAAATAGGGCAAATTTTTAAAAGTCAGAAACATTAAGAAAAGAAAATAAGGAAAAGGTAAAAAGAAAGAAAGGAGAAAGAAAGGAAAGAAAGGAAGAAAGAAGAAAGATGAATGAAGAGCGAACGATAGTGGTTGTTACTGATCAGAGACAGAACGAAGCAGGAGGAAGAGGAGGGGGGGGGGGGGGGGGGGGGGGGGGGGGGGGGGGGGGGAGACAGACAGACAGACAGACGGACAGATATCTCTCCATTAATACAAATTTTTTAATCGGAATCGAATCGCAAACAGTTTGTAATATGGATTAGAATTATCATAATAATAATAAGAATAATAATAATAATAATAATAAATGTAACTTATATAGCGCTATATCTTGCAAAGACAAATCATTATCTTTGTATCATGATTCTTGGTTTTTATACTTCATAAGCATTGACCACCTGCTAGAGGCCATATCAGGAAAAAACAGAAAAGAAAATGGGAGGCGGGGGTGAGAGGGGAGGAGTACAACTCAGTCACCAATATACATAACACCAATACACACAGGACATGGAGTTTTGCGTGTGCTTGCACTCACATTAGTTCCCGTCTGTCGATGAAAACATTGCACACAAGAATATGAGGGGGAAAGCTAACTGCAAAACTAACAGCGCCGTTTGCATGTGGAAGAGAGGGGGTAAAATTTAATATAGGCGATGACTGACTTTGATTTGTTCCCTTCGAATGAAAAACAGAAATTCTGGACAAAACACAGAGACAGGCAGTGTAGCATGAAGTTAGTTTGATGCAGGCCAGCCAGAATGCTAAGCCGTACTTGTAAAATTTGGACTCTCGTCCAGAGAGACCTTTTTTACCATCAATAATCAAATGATCAAAGATCATAAACGCCCTTTTCCTCTCTTTTCTGGCATCCTTTAAATGAGGAACAAGTTTCCCTCTGATATCTCTCGCTGGTGTGGTGAAGTCTTCTCCAATGAAGACATTGCTACCACGTAGTTTGCAGTTAGCCTTCAGAACCATTTCCTTATCCCTGTAGAATGCACATCTACCTATGATAGGGGAGTTAGGGTTTCTATTCAGACGGTGGATCCTGTCAAACTCCATGTCTCGACTCAGTCCTAGTTTGTCAGTCAGTATGTCTTTGATCAGTCTTTCACAGTCGTCACGAGTTTTATTCTCCTGTCTTGGTATACCATAAAAAAGGATGTTGTTTCTTTTCGAATGCCCCTCCAAGTCATCAGTCTTTAATTCCAGCTTTTCCACTTTTTTTACACAATTTTTCGTTTTGTTCTTTCAGTCTTCGGTTTTCCTGTTTCAGTTCATTAACAGACTCTTTCAAGGAAGCCATTTCACTCAGAATTCTTGAACATGTCTCTTTGACTTGTCTCACCTCTTCCTTCAGTTCTTTAAACATAGAGGTCAGCTCCTGCAGGTTTGCTACGACGTCCTTCAGTGAAGGCTCCCAACTTGTCCTCTTAGGAAACGATGAAGCGGAACCGTCACCAGAGTTCAGCTGGGTTTGGCGCAGACTGTCCTTCCGTCCACTGGGTCCAGGTCCAGGGTTCAGCTTCACATCGACACACCGATATAGAAAAACGCCTAGGTACAAATGGGCGAGGAGGAAACCTGCGGTAACACCTTGCTGTCATGCAACCTGCCCAACGTCAATGTCCGAATGTACAATGACTTTTTTAGCATTGCATGTCGAGACATGAATGCCATGAAGGTGGCCACAAAGCAGCCACACATGGCCCTGAAACTTAGAGCCACCTCTGGCATTATGTCTACCAGTCACTTCACAGATCAGGCAATGGCACAGGAAAGCAACATTCACTTTAAATCCGGAGCTTCATTCAACAGCTGTTTACATTTCAACTGCCGGAAGTATTCCCCCTGGAGAGAGAGAGAGAGAGAGAGAGAGAGAGAGAGAGAGAGACAGAGACAGACAGACAGACAGACAGACATAGACAGAGACAGACACAGACACAGACAGACAGACAGACAGACAGACATAGACAGAGACAGACACAGGCACATACAGACACAGACAGACAGACAGACAGACGATTGGTGAATCGGGGATCTAGAGGTAATGCACCTGCCCAGAAAGCAAAAAGTCCGGCTCGGAAGTGTGCGGTGGCTCAATCCCCGTTTGGATCAAAAACTTTTCCCTCACCTATTAGACCATGAGTGGTGGCCTGGGTTCTAGTCTTTTGGATAAGACGATAAACCGAGGTCCAGTGCATTACACATTATTATTTAGCGCACGTAAAAGAGCTCACGGCAGTAAGAGAGATGTCCTTGGCAAAATTATGTAGAAAAAAGCCACTCTGATAGGGAACAAATACAATTGCAGACAGAAAAAAAAAAATTTTAATGGGTGGTGCTGCTCTTGTGTCGACGCGCTCTCCCCGGGTAGAGTAGCCCGAATTTCACGCAGAGATCTGCCGTGACTTAATGTGATATAAAACAATTAATAAAAAAGACAAATATACCTGATGAAATACGGAAAAATGGAAGTTTGTTTGTGTAAAAGCCATTCTTCTCCTAACGTCAGGAGACTGATCATCTGACGAAAAGAACTCGAAGACTGAGCCACCGCTGCAAAAGGAAGTCTCCTCTTTGACCCGCTACCCTGGTTACCCAACGGATACCAGACGACTGTAAGGGCAGCATCAACACCATGATAAAGGAGTAGCCGAATTTTTATTTTGGGCATGTTTACGGATAGAATGGGAAGTTCCTCCCCTCCACCTCTCCCAATCATTGGATGTTAAAAGGTAAAAGGTAAAGGAGTCCCATAACCTATAAGGTCGTAGGGAAGCGAGGCGTCAGAGACCTCACTTCTCTGGGGCCAGCATATTGAGGCCGGCGCCCATCTCCTCTCCCTCGCTGCTTTACCTTCCCTGACCCTAAAGAGGGCAGGTACCCATTTACAGCTGGGTGAACTGGGGGAACTGTACTGAAGCCAAGGCGCGCAAACGGTCATCCATCCAACTGGTAACCACGCTCGACGCTGCTTAACTTGGCTGGGGGAAAGCGAGTGCTCCGACCACTGAGCTATCCCGTCATTGCATGTTGCGTATTTTTTAAACGACAAAGTAAAGACCCTCAAAGCCAAGCTGCGAGAGAGAGAGAGAGAGAGAGAGAGAGAGAGAGAGAGAGAGAGAGAGAGAGAGAGAGAGAGAGAGAGAGAGAGAGAGCTGAAATGAGGAGAAAAGATGATTGTCAGCACTGAGTGCAGACTGTTTATACTGAAGGACTGGCCTCTGACTTGGAAATGTAGTCACACAAGGGCAAAGGTGACGGACCACACACTCAGGGTCTGGGGGATCAGAAAGAAATGTCAGGCTTTTTGTTGACTGCTCTCCACACCGTGGTACTCCCTCCACACAGCTGAACACAAACCTTGCATTTCAAAATACTGTTTTGTTTACCATCGTGCTGCCTGCAACACGCGATATTTGTACAGTTCTTTGCAACTTTCTCCAGTGCCAGTATCCTTCTTTCAATGTCTGCTGTTAAGGTCCACGTTTCACATGCATACAGAAATATGGACATGATCAGGGAATGCATCAGCTTGATCTTGAAGCTGATGGCGATGCTCTTGTCGTTCCAGAGGACTTTCAGTTTGGTCATTGCAGCTGTGGTCTGGGCTTTTCTGAACAGAATTTCAGGTTTTGATCCTTCATCCGATACATTTGCTCCCCTATATATATATATATATGTATATATATATATATATATATATATAGAGAGAGAGAGAGAGAGAGAGAGAGAGAGAGAGAGAGGGAGGGAGAGAGAGAGAGAGAACTTTGGACGGTCTCAATTGTCTTGTTGTCTATGATAATGTCAGTGCTGATGCCATCAAGTGGGTTTTCTCTGCACTAAACTGTAACTGACAAGGAAGTAAAAGCTAGAACTGAAAACCCCATCGGGCCATAAGTTATTAAGATCTCCTGACTTCAGTGAAAAACAGCAAATGCAAACCGAAGTGGTAGGGGCACATCACACGAACATGGGGACTGGCCAGGACTGTCCTACAGGAAACAGTTCAAGAAGGGAGACGAAGAGGCAGACAGAGAAAACGATGGCAAGACAACATCAGAGATTGTGTCGGCAAAGAAAAAAGATCACAGCCAACTTTCCAAGAAGAATCTAGTTCTCTCCGCAGGGAGAATATCTGCAATGGTAATTAATACCAGTGGTGCACGTGACACTGAAGCTTAGAAACACCATCATGTAAGCCGCTACGTTCTATTGACAACAGAAGACAAATGTCAAATAGTTATGCGCTTATTTGGTGAAAACAGAACATTCAGTCTGTAAGACCCAACAACTACAAAACCCCTCTCTTTTTCAGTGGAGGGAGGAGGCACTTACATGTTATTTACATTAGTGGTGGATATGGATTCTAACGTCCTCTCTAAGAATTGCAACCTGTCCATCCTTGATGTTTTCTCTTCCCTCAGTTCTTAAATGTCTTCTGTGTTCACCCCGACACTTTCCTTCAGATGGCTGAATTCTGCAAGGAAGTGGGATAAACTGCCTTCCAGACTCTGGAACGTTTCATCCATGCTGGCCTTTATCCCTGCTACATGCATGTGTAGGCTGTGCTGCATCTGGTGAAACTGCCAGTCCAAAAAGAAAAAAGTCCTGTGGCAGTCTTGTGACAGGGTTCCTGGTGCCTGCGCTTCAATGACCTGACCTTGTCTATGTCAGAGCACATGCACACTCCCCAACCAATGGCGTAGTTTGTGCCTGGCAGTTCACTTGCACTTACGCACTCTTCCTACGCCAGGCGTGACGCTCCCTGTACATCAAATTTCTTAAAGCCTGTGCAACCAGTCCCGTCACCAACACAGGGATCTGACACATGTGAATTAAACTAACTTGCTGTTCATTTAATTTCTTTCAGCTCTGTAATTATCATAATATTAATTCACGGAGAAACCACGTACCTTCGCAATTGTCTGACGACACCATCAAATGCACACATCACAATAAATACACCACCTTTCCGTAACAGGAAAGTGTCTCTAAAACCAAGGAAATTCCAGGAAGAACGGGAGTGGTTTTATTTACGTCCACCACTTTCCATGCCGCTTCAGTCCCGCTCCCTACCCCCTCCCCAGACAAGCAGCTGACTCCTTCAACACTGCCAGGAGAAGCCAACGGGAGACAACTTCCATTTCTCCCCCGAAGAAAGCTGGAGGCAGCCAGTTGGGAATGTGAACAGGTCTTTGTATCGCACTGATATAACGGCTACGGCCTTTGACGTCCCCTATGCACTGTGAGTTAGGGATTGACCAGCTGTTTGAAAAAGAAGCATTATAACTATGGATTACGTTAAAACAGCATTAATTGATACACATGGATTACGAAACAAAGTCAAAAGATGACATTGTATGCGTGTCGAGAGTCTTATAGAACGCAATCGGACAGACACTCGGTATAGAGAATGGGGTGGACATTGATTTTACTCTTCTGTCAGTAAACATAGCAAGGGTCAGAGGGTATTTCTGGACTGAAGACGGCAAAAGTGACAATACAATACCATACAATACAATACAGTACAATACAATACCATACAGTACAATACAGTACAATACAATACCATACAGTACAATACAGTACAATACAAAAAACACAATACCATACTGTGTACACTGGCGCAGAGCCTCCAGCTGGGGACACGGTCACAATTCTGTGTGTGGGGAGGAGGAGGGGGAGGGAGGGGCAGCCTAGTGGTCAGAGCGTTGTGCTGACGCCCCGGGATCCAGCCACCACAGACACCCGTTTGAGGGGATCGTGACCTGGAGTGACCACCACTACCGACTCTGCTCTCCCCTAACATCCCTCGGATGAGACTACAGACCAGGCCCCATGGCCCAACGCACGCAGGACATAGAGCCCGGTCTGCCTCTAGCACAGGTCATCGCGTAACGCAACGAAGGGATGACATTTACAACGCCTGCATATACAGGGGTAGGGGACGGCATAGCTCAGTGGTCGGAGCACTCGCTTTCCCCCGCCAAGTTAAGCAGCGTCGAGCGTGGTTACCAGTTGGATGAGTGACCGTTTGCGCGCCTTGGCTTCAGTACAGTTCCCCCAGTTCACCCAGCTGTAAATGGGTACATGCCCTCTTTAGGGTCAGGGAAGGTAAAGCAGCGAGGGAGAGGAGATGGGCGCCGCCCTCAATATGCTGGCCCTAGAGAAGTGAGGTCTCTGACGCCTCGCCCCCCTACGACCTTATAGGTTATGGGACTCCTTTACCTTTTCCTTATACAGGGGTCGTATTTAGACACCGTTGAAAGCGGCTACTTTAATGCTGGATAGAAAGGGCCGTATCACAAACTGTCAGCAGTGGTGAACCTGGGAGTTCTAGATGAGGAAGGGGAAAAGGAGAGGAGAGGGAAACATTGTGGCCACCCAGCAGACAGCAGTCTGTCTGTCCTCGGAAAGAAGCCTAGCGTTAACCTGTTGTAGCCAGTCAATCTTCCGCACCCAGTCACACTTCAAACACTAGGAAGCAAACGTTGGTTGCTACAGTATTTACTTTTTCCACCTTTTTTCATACTTGCAGAAAAAATAGCATGTAATCTCTTATTTAGACAAGCACCTCTGAGTGTTATCACTGCTATCAGGTCTCCAAACCAGGATTTGATTATATAAAAAGGTGAACTTGACACTTTTAACTCTGGAATATAAGGCTTTATTAATGATATTGCACTACTTAAGATTGGTGTGTGTGTGTGTGTGTGTGTGTGTGTGTGTGTGTGTGTGTGTGTGTGTGTGTGTGTGTGTGTGTGTGTGTGTGTGTGTGTGTGTGTGCTTGCTGTATTACAGCGTTTGCTGAAACTGCAGCTTTCAGTTTGGGAGCCTTTGATTATGGATGTTGATGTCAGTGTCTGCATATTTATGTTGCTGTTATTGGCACATAGGATCCTTTCCTGGTCAAGAGATGTTCACTTCAATGTTATTGGCGTGGTAGCGCTAGTGGCTGTAGTGTGGTTATTATGATTAAAAAATGTTCACAATAACAATGAGTAAGAAAATGTTTAAATTGTCTTAGCATAAGGCCACTATTTCCATAGTCCTTTCATTTTAATAGCAAGGTAATATAAAAACCCTCATGGTAAAAAAATCTTTTCTCTTTCTGGAAACTCATTGTGACAATGATGTCGACAACCAAAATTAAAATGACGCTCAAAGCTTGTATCTTGGTCTGCTGTGTTCATAGGATGATTGGAAGTCAACTCTCAAACCTACAGCAGAGGCAGTGACCAGAAGAGCTCAGTGTGCAGGAGCGTGGTATGAGCCCTCTCTGTGTCCAGGCAGAGGTGGAGTCCCGCTTTCTCTCTGTGGCGCTGGTCACACAAGTCCAGCAGATTCCATGTGATACATTGCAGTCTGTCTAAGTGTACACTATGATTCCTTGGTCCATGCCTGTTTAGGAAATAACATAATATGCATCAACAGGCTAAACAAAGTACGTAACAGTAGATTTGAAGTTATGCAGAGGTTTGCCTTTTCAAGTTTATCGCTATTTGTTTATATATAACGACAAACTATTTCTACAGCATGAAAATACACTACGTATACTATTTTGATATCAATAAAAGAGACTGCCTCAGTAAAAATTATTTCCCTTACAAAGCTATCAAAATGAGGCATGCACCACTGCAGTCTCAACTGCAATAATTATGCATGTGTGAAATAGCAGTGCAGGTTTAGCCAGAGATGTAAGAGTTCAGCAAACTGCACAATCCCTTTGCTTGATAAGCGTCATTGAAAAGGCCAATGGCCGTTGCCATGGAGAAATCACGGTTGCCTTCCTCACACTGGTGCTTAGCCACTCCATTGCCAAAGCAAGGCTGGCTCCATGCTCTAGAAGTACCTGACGCAGTGTTTGGGAACCCAGTTCAATGGCAGAAACCAGAGGTGACCGCCCGTCGTGGTCAATAGCGTTAACCTTGGCTCCTGCCTGCAGAAGGAGCAGGGTACTTTGGACACTGCCTGCAGTGACTGTATAGTGAAGTGGTGTTTGACCTGTGTTGTCTTCACAGTTTACCTCAGCTCCAGAATCAATCAAGGCCTTTGTGGTGGCTTCATGGGGACAGTAGCAGGCCAAATGGAGAGGACTTCTGCCATGTCCATCAACAACGTCCACATCGCCATTTTTCTCAAGGATCAGATTTAAGATGTCCAGATGTCCGAGCTGGGAGACAACATGCAGTGGTGTATGTTGAGAGGAATTCGCTTGGTTGATATTGGCACCATGATCAATGAGGATTCTGGCGACGTCTGTTTCCCCATCGTGGCAAGCCATCATGAAGGGAGAGCAGCCAGTGTGGCTCTGAGCATTGACCTTCACCTCTGGGTGCGTGACTAGTCTCTGCACAACGGCTGCACGCCCAAAGAAACTGGCCAGATGGAGAGGAGTGTCCATGTTATCATCTGATGCCATGACGTTAGCACCCCTTTCGATCAACAAGTCTACCATGCCTGACAAACCTGCAGTGCTTGCTAGATGGAGAGGGTCAGTCCTGAAGAGGTCACCACATTAGCGTGGATTCTGGGTCTGTCTGGATGGTCCTCTAGGAGTTTTTGAGCCACTTCAAGGTTGTTTCCACTAGCTGCGTAATGCAGGGCACTGTAACCCGCTGAGTCAGTCCAGTGGACCTGTGCCCCTGCCTGCAGACAAAGGCACACATCCTCCACAGGCCATAGCGGCAGGCGTGGAAGAAGTTCTCTTCCCAGCGTTCCATCCCTGCAGTTTACCACCACTGAGAATCAAACACATACAAGGAAAAGTAAACAAACAAGCAAGACAAACGATCTGGTGAATGAAGATGAACGTGAGTTGTTAAATGCACTGGACACGTAGACTCTCACGAAATGAGGGGGGAAAAAGAATGAAAGACAACAGAAGAGAGAGAGACAGATGTCGAGACAGACAGACAGAGAGACAAAGACAGTCAGACAGAGAGAGACAGACAGTCAGACACAGAGAGAGACAGACAGACAGAGAGAGACACAGACAGACAGACAGACAGACAGAGAGAGAGACAGAGACAGACAGACGGACAGACAGAGAGAGAGACAGTCAGACAGAGAGAGACAGACAGTCAGAGAAAGAGACAGACAAACAGAGAGACAGAGACAGACAGACAGAGAGAGACAGAGACAGACAGACAGAGAGAGAGAGACAGAGACAGACAGACGGACAGACAGAGAGACAGTCAGACAGACAGAGAGAGAGAGAGACTGACACTGACACAGGTTTATTGTCCATTCAGCATGACAGCCCTGTAGACAGGGGGAATAACAATTTCAGACCTGTGTAGCATAATTCAGTCTTCAAAATTAATATCCCTCTCACTTTGCACTTACATGTACAACTGAACAAATCTGCTTGCCATGCACACGCCTATCTCTCTCTCTCTCTCTCTCTCTCTCTCTCTCTCTCTCTCTCTCTCTCTCTCTCTCTCTCTCTCTCTCTCTCTCTCTCTCTCTCTCTCTCTCTCTCACACACACACACACTCACTCACACACACACACACACACACACACACACACACACACACACAATTCTATCACGGACCATCTGGGAGCTAATTATTCTGTTCCGTTATCTTTTTTTCTGATAATCATGCTTCTACGATAAATGTAGCTAGGCTTTTTATTTCCTCTTCCTGCGGTCAGAAAGTAGATATATAACAGAAGTCATATCAGCGGTGCCTGTAAAGGAGCTTAGTGTCTGACAGTTTCTGTGTTTTTCAGAGTACGCCACATAGTTGAAAAGAAAGTGAACTTCATCTTCTGTGGCATTTGGGTAGGAAGGGCAAATGTTATCATTAGAATTATAGTCACTTGAAAACCAATACTTACAATTGTTAAGGCCACTAACTCTTAACCGAAATCTACCGAGGCTGATCTTGTGCCATTTGCTTGATAGAAAAGACAAATATCTCTCTGTTTGGAACACGCTTTTGAAGGTACATCTGTATTTGTCATTATTCTTTATTTTCGAATGTCAGTTCTGTTCGTAGCATGAAATAAGTCTCTCTTTAAATTCATGTATGAAACTTATTCCCATCCTCCACCTTGACTCAGCCACACATTACCAAATCCATGCTCACATGAGGGTTGTTTCTGTACATTCGACACCCAACTGTGTCTACTAGTTTCATGCTGTAAGACTAGCATTTCATAGGCCTGTCTGCATATTCTAGAGGCTGGTAGATAGACCAGATTTAACCAGTATTTAATGCTGTTTACATATAACGGATATCTTCCGCTCTCCCCATAGACTAAATTAGTTGATGCATGCAAGGGCACAGATAGAAGCCTCCTTTATAGCAAATTAATGTGCTAACTTTTTCAATCAACTTACCGTATGTTTGTGTGTGTGTGTGTGTGTGTGTGTGTGTGTGTGTGTGTGTGTGTGTGTGTGTGTGTGTGTGTGTGTGTGTGTGTGTGTGTGTGTGTGTGTCTGTGTGTGTGAGAGAGAGAGCTCCTTTAGTGTGAGTGCCTGTGGTAAAATTATTACAATTTTCTTCGAATGTTCTTGCATCTATAGACACTGAATGTGAGCGAACTATAGACGGACTGTTGCCTCTCCCTGTAATGACTGTGTTCAGCCGCCTAGGGCTCGGGGATTCAAAAGTCATTGTAGCTCTGACATTAACTTTCTCATGAAAACAGAAGCATCTTTTGGCTTGCTATTGTAGAGTTGACCTATAAATAACAAATCTGTACATAGAAATTACGAAGCCTCTCAACACTGACCTAGGATTAATGTCTATCTCAAGGGAAATATTGCCATAGACCAACCAGCCACAGTCTTTAGGCTGTCAAGCAGAAACATGTCAAACTGATTTGTGTAGCTCTAAGCCCATCACTACAGGGGCAATGACCTGAGTAAGAGAAGAGAACGACAAAAAACATGCCTCAGTTACATCACGTGGATTGGGGGTCTAGAGGTAACGCACCTGCCTAGAAAGCGAGAAGTTCAGGTTCCATCCCCATTTGTGCCCGAAACTTGTCCTCCATTCACTAGACCAGGAGCGGTGTAAGAATAGGTTGAAGGCAAGCGCTTTGATTTGTTTTTACAAGATGTAGCGCTACAGAAATTCCATTTATCATCATTATTATTATTATTATTATTATTATTATTATTATTATTATTATTATTATTATTATTATTATTATTATTATTATTATTATTATTATTATTATTAATATATGGAATTTATATAGCGCTGAATCTTGTAAAGCAACAAATCAAAGCGCTCAGATGACTTTTTTTTAATGCGTGTGTATGCGGTTTTTCAAATTTTGTCATCTGTTCCCACCGGCACACAATGGCCTACTCTTTCGAACAGCGGAACAGGATTTAACGTGTGCGCAAGATGTTCTGCATGCGTTCGCACACGGGGCCTCGGTTTATAGTCTCATCCGAAGGACTTTATTATTATCATTATTATTATTATTATCATTATTATTATTTTATTATTATTATTATTATTACTATTTTATTTATTATTATTATTATTATTATTATAATATCACAGTGTTTGCAATTCCCCCAGCTGGTTTCCGCCAAGAGAAAAGAACGGATCATCAGGAGAGGATTAAGTTGCCTCGGTTGCTCAGGTAATGCTTAAATAGTGGAGAGATAGGACATATGAGAAGAATGGGGTGAGAGAATTGAGAGAAGAGTATATGGTAGAAAGAGAGGGAAGAGGGGAGAGAGAGAAGAGGAGGAGAAGAGGGGGAGAGAGAGGGGAGGAGAGAGAGGAGAGGGGAGGAGAGAGAGAGGGGAGAGAGAGAGGGGGAGGAAGGAGAGAGAGAGGGGAGGAGAGAGAGAGGGAGAGAGAGAGGGGGAGAGAAAAGGAGAGGGGGGAGAGAGAGAGGGGGAAGAGAGAGAGGGGAGAGAGAGAGAGAGGGGGAGAGAGAGAGGGGAGAGAGAGAGGGGGAGAGAGAGAGAGGGGAGAGGAGAGGGAGAGAGAGAGGAGGGGAGAGAGAGAGGGAGAGAGAGGAGGGAGAGAGAGGGGGAGAGAGAGAGACGGGAGAGAGAGGGAGAGAGAGGGGGGAGAGAGAGAGGGGAGAGAGAGAGAGGGAGAGAGAGAGAGGGGGAGAGAGGGGGAGGAGGAGAGGAGGAAGGGGAGGAGAGAGAGAGAGGGGGGAGAGAGGGAGAGAGAACGGGGAGAGAGAGAGGGAGAGAGGAGACGGGGAGGAGGGAGGAGTGAGAGGGGAGAGAGAGAGAGGGGGAGAGAAGAGAGGGGAGAGAGAGAGGGGAGAGGAGAGCGGGGGAGAGAGAGGAGGGAGAGAGAGAGAGAGAGGGAGAGAGAGAGAGAGGGAGAGAGAGAGAGGGAGAGAGAGAGGGGGGAGAGAGAGCTTATTAAATTATGCTGAGAGAGTCCCTGGCGTCCCTCCCTGCTGTGGAGGCTGTTGGAGAGATGCACTAATGATGTCGTGGGTTCTAAACAGTGCAATAAAGCTAGGTAGGGGAACAACAATGATGAAGGAGAGGGGGGGGGGGAAGGGAAGGAGATCAAGATCTCTTTTGTACATGGATGTCTATGCCTGGTGTCAACGCAATCCCATCAATTGTTAGACGGTATATGATTTTTGCTTGGTAAACACCCCGCCCACAAAATAGCTAGTGCTACATGTTTCGGTCTATTTTTTTTAATTCTATTATTATGCTACCAGAATTCTACTTTGTTTACCTTATACTTTTTTCTAAAAAGTTTTTCAAAGTACAGTAGTACGTAATCCGAGACAATGAAAGAGAGGTTCTGATTTGGTCTTCAATGCTTTTAAGAAGGATCCACAGCTCAGAAGGAGAGAGACAGAGTAATCGTCTTTTTCTGTATATTTGATAACCAGAAGAGATCATCCGGATTGAACCATTCTCTATTATCGACAGATTGCAATGTGCTGGATGCGGATCATTTTGCACGCATGTAGTGTGTGGACAATAACACACTGGCACTGTTTTGAAAACTGGCTGTGCATATGCTCCAACATATGACAAGGAAAAAACCGGAAAGACTGATCAACAGGAACACTGATCAATAGGAAGACTGATCAACAGGAAGATTGATCAACAGGAAGAATGATCAACAGGAAGACTGATCAACAGGAAGAAAGACTGATCAACAGGAAAGACTGATCAACAGGAAGAAAGACTGATCAACAGGAAGAATGATCAACAGGAAGAAAGACTGATCAACAGGAAGAATGATCAACAGGAAGACAGACTGATCAACAGAAAGACTGATCAACAGGAAGAAAGACTGATCAACAGGAAGAAAGACTGATCAACAGAAAGAGTGACCCAGAGAAACAAAGGAGAAGTAATTAAAGCCACATACCTTTTGATTGAAAGACCCAGTGTTGTCACCAGCTGCTCGGTCCCAATTAAAGTGAGGGCAGCCCAACACTATCACATCACATCACATCACATCACATCATATCACATCATAGAATGCGCGGCACAGTCAGCTGATGTCAGTCAACTTGTCCTCACTGCAGCCACTGTCAGCGCCTGCGGAGCACAGTGCACGTGAGAATCGAATTCAGAACAACGGTTCTGACCTTGACACACGCAACCTGTTGGCACATAAAATCCTTCAGCTTGTCGGGTGACGGGCAAAGACAAAATGTTCAAGTAACAATAAAAAAAAAAATACACATGTTATAAACCCACACAAGTTCAAATGATATCCATATGCACTCACGCACACGAATAGCTGGCCTGGAGGTGACAACGTTACGCGTTGTGCTGGTGATTTGTTGACCCGGGTAAGAGTTCTAGTTCGAGCCAGCACCAAGACGCCCGTTCCAGGGGGGTTTCGCCCAGGAGTTAGCATCAGCTCCACTCCCCCCCCAAAAGTCCTTCGTAAGAAACTTGAAACCGAGGTCCCGTGTGCGAACGCACGCAGAACATCTCGCGCACACTTTAAAATCTGTTCTGCGTTTCTGAAGAATAGGCTTTTTTGTACTGGTGGGAACGGTTGACAAAAGTGTATGAATGCTTATTCCGTTATTCTCGAAATAAAAGAATAAGCAGATAAATAAGCACACGCATCTTTTCACTAAGATAGTCATTTTTCCCCACGTTTACAAGTCACATATAAATGACTTGTTTTTCCAAATGTGTATAATAACCTATTACTACAACCCTTTGGTGACACCATTGGGGCTTGTTGCCTGAAGGTCCACTAGACTAGCCACATCTGACTCCTGGCTGTGGACTCCAGGAGCAGCACTCCATCAGCAGAGTTCTGGAGGTGGAATCACTGAACGTCCCCTCCCCCCTAATGAGAAACATGGTTATAAAACATGGGTGTTGGTGCTTTCAAGGGTTCATTAAAATAGTAATCCTGTAACCCACCAAAGCTGCCATGTTTACTTATTATTTATTTATTTATTTATGTCTTCTTTTATTTCGAGGATAATGGAATAAGCACTCGTGATTTTTTTACATCCCAGTCCCCGTGTGTATGCATTTTTGTAAATTTTGTCATCCATTCCCACCGGCACACAATGGCCTACTCTTCCGAAAAGCGGAACGGGTTTTAACTTGTGCGCAAGATGTTCCGCGTGGGTTCGCACATGGGACATTGGTTTATAGTCTCACCCGAAGGACTTTCGGGGGAGTGGATCTGCACTGATGTTAACTCTTGAACAGGAATGGAACTCGGGTCAGCAGATCACGAACGCATCACGCTAACCACTAGGCTGTTCCGTGTGGGAATCAGAATCAGAATCAGAATCATAAATTATTTATTGTCATAATTCACATGGACTTATTTGACACAACAAAATAAACTCTTCATAATTCAATAATACAACATATTACTCACTGGTCAGCCTGACTGACATGATGTGCATGAAAAAACCCAACTATGTTGCATTATAATATTGTATTTTAATTGAGCTCTTTTTTCAAAACAGGTATGAACATAATTAATCATTTCAGCTTGATGATTGCTAGTTACAATTATTTTGCTTAATTTGTCTATACCATTCGTATATTCTTTGACACCAGCATTGAGAGTTATCAATAAGGTTTTTCTTTTGTTCGGTATATAAAATGCACTCATACAGTAAATGAAACTCGTTTTCTGTTTCGTTACAGTATTGACAAGTTCTATTCTCTCTTGGTATGTTTTTGTCTTTCTTTATCATCAAGTCATGGCAACTTGTACGAAATTTACAAAATGTTTTCCTATGGCTTTTGTTTTCACAGTTAACCAGATATGATTCTTATGTATAGTCTTTGGTTACAAAGTTATAGAAGTTATGTTTTGTGGAATCTTGTTTCTGGTTGATCCAAAACATTTTATATAAACTTTTCAGTTTCGTTTGCACTGCATGGCATAATCGATGTACATCAAGTGTGCTTTGGTTCTCCCATACATGTATAAAGCCAATTTTATACAGAACATTTTTACTGTGCTGATCAAACGATCATATTCATTATTTTGATACATATAATTATACAATATTTTAACATGTGAGTTTGTGTCTTTCTTTGTTACATGTATCCAAAAAGATACTAACTGACTTAGAATTCTCCTAAAGTGGGTAATGTCATTGCTTTTCTTTGTAATCCCAAAGTTTACCTACAAACATGTGCATGAATATTTTCGTGAATATATTTACTTGATATGCTTCATTTAAATAGATCATGAATAAGAAAGTCTCAAAAATGTAAATAATCGGAAAACTCCGCTACCAACCATGCTCCTGTCCAATGTCCAGTCCCTACGCTCGAAAACTGACGAGCTTCAAGCTAAAATTGACTACATGCACCAGTACAACAAAGCTGGAATTCTTGACCTTACTAAACCTGGCCGAGTCCCTCTATAGACAGCTTTGGTCAACCCATTCGGCTTGACAGACCCACACACAAAGGGAAGGAACAGGGTGGAGGTGTGTGCTTTTACATCAACCAGCGTTGTTGTCGTGATGTTAAAATTAGAACAATGCTGTCTGTGGAGGACATTGAACTGCTGTCTATTTCCCTCCAGCCTTTCTACCTACCAGGGAATTCCCGCAACTATTTTTACTTTGGTTTATACCCACCCCAAAGCAAAAATGGCTAGAGCAATAGAACATATATTAGATCACCTCCATGTGCTCAATTCTATATCCCCTAATGCCCCTAAGTTTATTCTGAGTGATTTCAATAGCTGTTCCCTTAGTAAACTGCTGAAGAACTATGAACAGTATGTGACCTGCCCTACGCGAAGAAATAAGACCTTAGACTTGTGCTACGGGACTGTAGCAGGCGCCTATAGATCGTTGCCTTTGCCTCCCCTGGGATCGTCTGACCACAACTGCGTTCTTCTTGCACCCATGTACCAGTCAGTGTTTCAGCGCCTTCAGCCCATAGTCAGGACCCAAAAAAAATGGACTGCTGATAGTATAGCTAGTCTGCAAGGCTGCTTTGATTGCACTGACTGGGATATGTTTTATAGCGTGTGTTCAGATCTGAATGAGCTCACTAATGTAATTTGCTCTTATATTTCATTCTGTGCTAGTTGTGTCATTCCAACAAAGGAGATAACCTATTTACCCCAATAACAAGCCTTGGGTTACAAAGATCTGAAGCGTGTATTAAACAAAAAGAAAGTAGTATTTTACACAGGCACAGAAAAGAAGAAGGAAGTAAATAAAGAAGTCAAAGCTGCTGTTGCACGGGCCAGACATATATATAAAAATAAGATAGAAGACAAGTTTGCAGGGAACAGTTTTGGTGCTGCATGGCAGGGTATCAAAAATATGTCTGCAGTAAACATGGTAGGTGTCCAACATAGGTCAAAGATCAGTTTGCAGGGGGTATGTGATAACACCTTACCAGACCATTTAAACGGGTTTTTTTAAACGCTTTTATTTTACTCGCTTTAATGAGCATGATTTCTCAGATGAAATAAATGAAAGCAATCCCTAGTTTTTGATAAAAGCGTCATTGTTGATGAAGAAGTTATCTGTAAGCACTCACAGGCAATCAATATTAACAAATCTCCCAGACCAGATGGTATATGTTGAAGAACCTTGAAATTCTGCACTACTGAGCTTGCCAGTGTCCTTCAACACCTGTTCCAAGCCTCACTGGATACTTGTCAGATTCCAGTTATTTGGAAAACTTCCAATATAATACCTCTTCTGAAGAAACCCAATCCTTCTCGGCCTAACGATTTAGACCTGTAGCTCTTACATCTCTTGTCATAAAAACGCTAGAAAAGATCGTAACATCTCTCATTCTTTCCGCTACAGAGAAAGACCTTGACCTATTACAATTTGCATACAGGTCTCGAAGGGGTGTCAGAGATGCCAAACTATTCGTTTTGAACAAGTTGTATAGCCACTTGGAAACACCTGACTCTCATGCCAGAATATTGTTCGCTGACTTTAGTTCAGCTTTCAATACAATGCAGCCTCATATTCTGCTTAACAAAATAATTTCAGAATTTGATGTAGACAATCAACTTTTTGTTTGGCTGATTGAATTTTTAACCAACAAACCACAGCGTGTTTTTGCCAACAAAATATCTTCTTAGGTTAGATTTACCTGCACTGGTTCTCCACAGGGTTGCGTCCTCTCACCTCTTCTGTACATTCTATACACAGGTGATTGCAGAAGCAACTATGTAAATTCCTTTCTGGTAAAGTTCGCAGACGACAGTGCCCTGTTATCTCTTTTATCCGGATCAGTCTTAGACCACGGTCCAGCCCTTACCGAGTTTGTACACTGGTGTGATGACGCCTATCTAAAGCTAAATGTTTTTAAAACTAAAGACCTGCCTTTCGACTTCAGAAGATCAGGGCATACTCCTAAGAATATTATTATCCATAATCAATAAGTTTCGAACTATAAGTATCTGGGAACTGTTTTTGACCACAAGTTAAACTGGAAGTTAACACTGGCACTATTGTCAAAAAGGAACAACAACGTGTGTATTTTCTGAGGAATCTGAACTCATTTTTTGTATACAAAAAGATTATTTCCTTGTTTTACAAGTCTTACATAGAGAGTGTTCTAAGTTTTGCTTTCATTTGTTGGTACAATAACCTTAGTGTTAAAAACAGGCATGGCCTGCAGAGAATGGTAAGAATCTGCTCAGAAATAATTGGAGAAGAACAAAGAGATCTCATGTCGTTCTACAATCAACAGCTTGTGCGCAAAACGACTGCCATTTTGGCCGATCACTCCCATGCTTTGATTCCAGAATTTCACTTGTTGCCTTCAGAATGCCGTTTTCAGTGCCCCATCAGCAAAACAAACAGAAAAAGAAATTCTGTTGTGCAAGTAAGCATTCGAATTCTAAATTCACAAGTATATTGACTACAGAATTTTTACATTTATCTAAATTACTTGCCTGATTGTCATTGTTATGAGTGTAGTCAATATATAAGTGTTATTTATTATTTTTATTTAGTTAGTTATTTTATTTTTTATTTAATTGTTTTATATCGAGGATCATGGAATAAGCACTTATGGGCTTTTTTACATCCAGTCCCCGTGTGTATGCCGTTTTATAAATTCTGTCATCTGTTCCCACCGGCACACAATGGCCTACTGTTACGAAAAGCGGAACAGGATTTAACGTGTGCGCAAGATGTTCTGCGTGCGTTCGCACACGGGACCTCGGTTTATAGTCTTATCCGAAGGACTTTTGGGGAGAGTGGAGTCTGCACTGATGTTAACTCCAGAGGAAAATATCCCCTTAAACGGGAATCGAACCCGGGTCGTCAGATCGCAAGCGAAATGTTCTAACCACTAGGCTATCCCGTCCCCGTGTGTGTGTGTGTCTGAAATAAGTCTGTCTTCTAGTCAATGGTCTTTAAAACATTGAATTCATACATTGGTGTATGCATGTGTACGTGTTGCGTATGTGCGTTCGTAAATAATAAGTTTTTATGTCTTCTAGTCAATGGTTTTTTATAACATCGTGTTCCCAATTGGTGTATGTGTGCGCGCGTGTGTGTGTGTGTGCGCGCGTGCGTGTGTATGTGTGCGCGCGCGCGCGCGCGTGTGTGTGTGTGTGTGTGCTCGTGATATTTTTATTTGAAGTCATTTTGGAATGTTTTAACCAATATGAAATGTAGCTTTCTTGTGTCTTTTGAGATTTTGATGGCTATCTATCTGCCTGTCAGTTTTGTAATTGCCCTTCATGGGATGATTAAAGTGTTTTTCACTTGAATGACCTATAAAATGTGTGTGTGTGTTGTGTGTGCGTGCGCGCGCGCGTGAGAGAGAGAGAGAGAGAGAGAGAGAGAGAGAGAGAGAGAGATAGAGATCCTCCCATGCAATCAGAGGCCTGTCACAGCATGGTGTGTCTATATCAGGACACACCTGCCAATTGCGCGACATTCCGTCTTTGGTGTTGGTTTGGAACTGTCCTTTATAAACACTCCACCTACATATTGGACTGTATTGTGCATATACCCTCTTCATAGAGGGCATAAGTAAACTGTTCAGCTATAGTATTCTTATAATAGTAAATGAAATTGATATAGTATTATATCTTACAAATACGAATCAAACCATGTGTCTTCAACATAATGTTTCACATACAACCAAAAACAATTGTCAGTGTTATCATATTCAAGTGTACCCTGATTTGTGTGACAAACGGACTTGCTAATCATTATTATATATATATGGGAAAACTAGAGATAGCGTGACTGATAATTATGTTCTGTGTTTATTAGTATTAGCGTTAACCTCAACTGATATGGGTAGTAAGGTATAAACTCCTGGCTTGTGCACCTGTTTCGCAGAAAAATCTGTCACTTTCTTCGTTTCATTTTTACTTTTCTTATTCATTCTTCTTCTGCTTGTCTTCCTTCCGGGTTTTATATTTAAATTTCTTGTTTGATTGTTCAACTTTCTTTTTTTCATTTATTGGTCTATTTACTTGTTGAGTTGAGAGAAAGTGTTAGAGAAGGGAAAGTATTCGTCCTTTCCACCGAGAAAGCTGGGGTAACTTCCCTTGCACCCTGTTAGCCAGGAAGTGGCGCGACCCATTCGTCAACACTGATTCTGCACTGATGATGGGGAGAGGAGCGCTAGTTTATGTGAGTGTCGGTAGCCATAAACAGTACATATGTGAGTAAGAACAGAGAGCATTTGAGGCATAAAATTTATCAAAATGTAGCTTCAGGAGCACTCTGAAATGGTTTAATTGCACATCGGCCTTGGGCCACAGTACAATGCCAAGTAGATTTGGGAAAGCATCACGATATAACGCAGTACATAACACACAGTAATCAACATTCAATATATATTCATGCGTTTTCAGTATACGTAAACACTTCTAAGGTGCAGATTAAATTTAGTTTTGCTTAATGCTTGGCTAGTTTTATCGGAAACAAGATTATGGTACATACAAAAATGAGAACATTGTTCCATACGTTATGGTTACTTCTATTACAATGAAAGTTGTTTACTTTCATTCTTTAGCTTCAGGAGGGAGAGAGAGAGAATATGAAAAAAGCTATTCATAAAGGGTAAAAGGATAAGCAGCAATTGCTTTGGCAAAAGATTTGTAAAAAAACCCAAGCCACCCAACCCCCCCCCCCCCCAAAAAAAAAACAACAAAAAAACACAACACCAAAACCCCAAAAAATATACTACCATGAAAAATTACCATATGCACACAGTGTAAAAGGTCAGGCATACAGTTTGTCTATGTTACTTTCATGTACTCTCCTCCAAGCGATTTCTTTTCTAATGTGGTGCTAATGGTTACCTCAATTTAACAAGCGTAATAATGATAACTATTGATGATGATAGTTAATTAAGGAGTATTTCTTTTACTCACCTTCTTTCTATATATGAACTCCTTCCTTCTCAAAAGCGATACAAAGTAAAAACAGTTTTATTCCCACCTAAAATTTTGCTGTTCAACATGGACATAGAAACAACGAATCGATATGAATAAAACACAAGAGAGAGAGAAGAGAGAGAGAGAGAGAGAGAGAGAGAGAGAGAGAGAGAGAGAGAACGCTAAGGTTTTATTGCTTTTCAGCTGTGTAGCTCATCAGCATAATGTATCGAAAAGCCAGAGGTTTACACCAGGTTCTCATGAAAAAAATCACACACACACACACACAACACACACACACACACACACACACACACACACACACACACACACACACACACACACACACACACACACGCACACACACACACACAAAAAACTCACCTACCAAAGAAAAAAAAAACAGCAGGAAAAACCCAAACCCAAACAGAATGAAACCAGAAATTGATAGAGTGAGAGAGAGTGAGAGAGAGTGAGAGAGAGTATGCGGGTACATTGAATTATATACTACTCTCAGTCACAGCGGATTTTTGTCTGCCTGCGTGCGTGCGTGCGCGCGCGCGTGTGTGTGTGTGTGTGTGTGTGTGTGTGTGGTGTGTGTGGGTGTGTGTGTGTGTGTGTGTGTGTGTGTGTGTGTGTGTGTGTGTGAATTTATTTTTGTTGTGTTGTGTGTTATGGGATGTGTCTATGAAGCGTGTCTGTGTGATTATTGAAATAGATTGAGAGAGAGAGAGAGGAGAGACAAACAGACAGACAGACAGGGACATAGACAGAGGGGACGTAGAGAAAGAGACATGATTAGATATAGATGGGGACTATGTAAGCGGCTGTATGATCTCAATCTTGTTGGTGTATTGCTGTGCCTGCTGCTGCTCTGACTGCTGCTGTGCTGCTGTGCGCTGTGCTTCTGAGACAGACGGCTAATTGGAAGTGATGGTATCAATCTCCTTCCTACACAATGATGACCTCCCCTTGTTTGTCTTCATGGGTTTGCTTCATGGCTTGTTTCCTTTCGTATTTGGCTCTCTGGGCTCGTGGCTTTGGCTGGCTTTGGCTTTGTTTGTTGGGCTTTGTTGCTGGCTTCATATTGCCGCTGCTGCTGCTGCTGCTGCTGCTGTTGTTCCTTTGGACTGTTTGTTGGCGTGGAAGGGCGTTGGAGGGGGGGGGGGGGGGGGGGGGGGGGGGAGGAGGGGGGAAAGAAGGGAATGGAAGAAAGAGAAAAGATAAAATGGAAACAAGGAAGAAAAAGAAAAATTGCTCTGTTGTGTGTGTGAGGTAAAATTTTGCTAATGGAGGAGAGGGGGAAAAAAAATTTAAAGGATAATGAAATTGCTGTTGTTTTTGTCCTTGTTTTTTTTTTCTTTTTTTTTTGTTCTTTCCGTGTGTGTATGGGGTTGGAATAATATTTTATAGTTATTAGTTGTCAGTTTGTCTCTTCCGCCTCATTTTCGCCTTCTTTCTAGGCTGTGTTGGTCTTTTTTGTTGGGTTTTTGTTTGTTTGGGTTCTTTTTTTGGGGTTTCGTTTCTCTTTGCTTTTCGGCTAGAGCTCCCTAGCTCCCCGAGATAGAGAGCCGCGAGAGACCTTGAAAGAGCTCCGCGAGGACCGGTGGATTTTCTCCACAAAGGTCAGCAGAATTTTTCAGCAGATTTTTTTTTTTTATTTTTAAGGAAAGAAAGTTCCAGATTTATTTTTGTTTTGTTTTTTTGTTTTTTGTTTTTCTTTGTTTGTTTTTTTGTTTTTTTTTGCATGTTGGCGACCCGTCCGTTGTTACCCAACGTTTATTATAGGTATAAAGCCGTACGTTTTTTTTATTATTACTTATTCGGAATTTTCGGAGAGATAATTGTCTAAAACACGACGACCTGTGATTGCGTTTTTCGTTTTTTTTGGAAGCGTTTGTTGTGTGTTATTACACTGTCCTTGTTTGGTGTTGTTTTTGATTAGATCTGTGCTGGTTGGGTTGTTGGGTGCTGTTTTTTATGCCTTTTTGTTTGTTTGTAAGTGTGTGGTTGCGCCTAGAGCGGGGTGCGGTGCTGGTGGTTTGTGGGGGGGAGGGGGGGGGTGGGTGTTGGGTGGTGTTGCGTGGGGGTGGGGTGGGGGGGGTGTGGTGAAGTGGTGGGGAGGGGTGGGGGGGGTGTTGGTGGGGGGGGTGGGGGGGGTGGGGGGTGGGGTTGGGGGGGGGGTGTGCGTGTGTGGGGTGGGGGTGGTCGGCTGGTGTTGTGGTTGGGGTTTGTTGTTGTGGTTTATTATCTTTGCGGATGTTTCGTTCTTGTCTTTCTGGTCTGTTCTAGTCTGTCCTGCCTTTCTTTCCTTGTCTGTTGGTGTTCTGTGTGTTGTTGGGGGAGGCTTTGTGCTTTCTCAAAACACAATTTGTATAAGATAGATCTTTGTGGAGGAGAGAGGCTCTTGATATAGAGGGAGTACAGGATATATTAATTTATTCACTTTTGCTCATGGCTGTTGTTTTTTACGTGGGAGGAGGGTGGTGGGGGCGTCCTTCCTCTGTGTTGCAGAAGGAACAGAAAGAACTGGGGATTGCTTGCGTCGTGGTGTTAGGAGTTGTGTTGTGTTTGGTGTGCCTTGCATTTGTAGTAATTTGTAAGTGTAGGTGTCGTATTTATGGATATTGTATTGTATTGTTGTTATTGTATTGTATTTGTATTGACTGTATGCTATTGTAATGTATTGTAATGTTATTGTATTGTACGGTATTGTATTGTTTACTATTACTGTATTTGTACTGTATCTGGTAATGAAATTGTACTGTATTGTATTGTATGTATTGTAAAATGTACTGTATTGGTATGTATTGTACGGTATTTATTGTCTGGATTGTATTTGCATTGCATTGTATTTCTTTTTGTATGTAAGCCTTTCACTTGTATACCTTTCAAATCCCCAGCCTCAAAACACACTTTTATTTCCTACCTGAGACTTTTCACCCCATATATTGCCCTAATTTTCAACAGCATCTTTCACCTTCTAAGTGTTGTTCGCCCGCTTAAGTGATGTGTGGAGAGTGTGTGTGTCATTCGGGTTGACATGTTGTGTGTCGTTGGTGTATTGTGTATACTATCTGTGTGTGTGTGTGAGTGTGTGTGTGGCTGTATTTGTTTTTAGTTCTGGTTGTGTTGTTTTTTCATGTTGTTGTATTTGTGGTGTCGTCTTGTGTTGTTATGTGTTGTACGTTGTGTTGTGTGTGCCTCGTTGCGGCGTCCGTTTTGCTGTGCGGTGTTATTTTGTTTCGTGCGTTCGTTTAGTGGTGTTTTTGGTCGATGCGTTTAGTCTTTAAGATCAGTTTAGGTGCGCGCGCATGGATTTGAAATCTGTTGCTCCATTTTATTATGTTTAAGGAGTGTTGCATTGCCTGTAAATATTCTTGAGTGCAGCATAAAGCGCCTTCGAATTAGTTTGTTTTTTGCAAAAGATTCAGCGCTATATAAATTCCATATATTAGTATTATTCATTACACCTTATTGCATTTGCATATTATTGCATCATCTTTGGCATTTGTATTATATTGTATTGTATTGTTATTTGTATTTATTGTATTCAAGGGCTTATTCTTCCCGCGGAGGTGAGTGAGAGTAGAGTTTGTGGCCACAAAGAGCAGCACCTGTCCTCCCCCCCCCCCCCCCCCCCCCTTCCTTTTTTTTTTTTTTTTTTATATACCTTTTTCCACATTGCTTATTGTTTTGGGTTGGTTTTTGCCCTATGATAGTTACATTTTCCTGAAGAATTTTTGCTTAGGAACTATCTATCGTGTTGTGTGGGGTTCGTTAACGTTGTTACTAATTTTGTGGGTTTGCACGCGGGGGGGGTGGGCCTCGGGTTTATCGTATCTTCTGAAGACTAGAGCTCCCAGACCACCACCAAAGATGAAACGATGGAACAGCATTCGTGTGGTAAAAAGGGGGGGAAAAAAAAAAAGGGAAAGAAAAAAATCACGATTTTCTGGGATTTTCCTGACGAGCGCCCTGGACCTCGGCAACTGTGGATCCATTCCTCACCATATGCCATTACTACACACGGTGATCCACTCCTGTGTGAGTAAGTTGTGGCGTTGTTTGGTGCGTTCCAAGCTTCAATACAGGGCCAGGTACTGGGAATACCTTGGCCCCAGGGCCACACAGCTTTGTTGTGTCAGGTATTGATGTCAGCTATAGTACCATGGTACTATACTAAATGTTATTATGTTGTAAAATGGGGGGTTTGGTTTTTTCCGGATTGCCTCAGCCATGGACAGCTCTTAACATAACAACTGTACTCCTTTAAAGGAGAAAAAAATCTCTGAGTTCGGGTATGGCTTTTTTGGCACTTATAGCGATTGTGGGGTACTTTTAATAAAAAAACAGTCATAAACGCAAATTTTACTAGTTGCAGTTTCAATCTCACAGTGATTCCAGGCGGGATGATGAGTGAGTCAGAGTGCACATTCTGGGGACCCATAGTGTTTTTGTGTTAGCAGGGGGAGACGAACAACAACCAACAACAATAACTGGGAATACACATCTGTTCCAGTCATCGTACCCGAAGAGGAACACATTGAAGGAAGGGAAGTGTATGTGTGTTATGTGTGGTGTTGCTTGTTTACGTCAGCACTTACAGGCAGCCATATCCGACTTCAGAGAAACCTGGTGGTCCTACTTCAGGTAGAAAGAATGGAAGTTGTCATGCCAGGAGGTCTCACCTCCCAAGAGAAGGGACAGACTGCTGATGGCGGGGTGCTGACGCAGTCTCTGACACAGGGGTCGGTGGGCCCGGGGCCTGCAAGGAGGTGGTCTGGCTGGGTGAGGGGACTCTTGCAACACGTGCCACACGCACCTACACCTGCTGCACTGCGCTGCTGCAAGGAGGGAGGGGCAGCGGCAGGCAAGCAGGCTGTTTATTTTCATCCGCCTCTACCTCATTAACTTCCCTAGGGATTGCACAAGCTTTTACCTATATTGATTTTCTGCATCCGTATACATATGAGCAGAGGAAGAACGTATTGATTTTTTTTTTCAACAAACTTAATGAAGTTTACTGTCGTTTTAAGTGTGGTTATTTTCAGGAATGTTTACAATCGGTGATATCATATTGTGATAAAGATAACTTTGTGTGTTTGACATCGACAAATCCAGAGTTACGACATTGCTCAGAAAGTTATACACAAATAAAGCTGCAGGGCATGATAGTATAATTATCTGAAAAACTTTTAACATTGTGGTCTGATCAGTTGTCCTTTGTCTTTTACAAAGATTTTCTCGCTGTTTTTAAAACTCTGGAGTTATTCCTTCTATCTGGAAGAAACCCACCATCTCTCCTGTTTTAAATGTTAAACAGTCTCAAAGTATTGCATAATTGAATTAAAAAATTCCCAAAGTATTGTATAATTACAGAACTGGTAACGAAACCTTTCAAGCGCATTGTATTTCAGTGCCTCCTACCACAAGTTACAGAGACCCTTATCCATTACCAGTTTGCTTACAAGCAAAACAGAAGCCCAGATTGGGCAGCAATCACTCTCTTAAATCATGTTTATACATAATCTTGAAAGTAAGGATTCATTTGTTTGCATTCTTTTTATTGATTTTTCTTCTGCTTTTAACACAATACAACAGCATATCAAGGCCTAACAAATCAAAACACTCCAAGTCCAACCAAAACTGATTTCATGGATTGTATATATTCTTATTAACCAATTCCAACATGTCTGTTTTGGAGGAACTAATTCATTGTAGAGAGCCACGTCTACTGGTGTGCCCCAAGGCACTGTCCTAATCCCTGTACAGTTCACACTGTATACCAATGACCGCACCAGAGCCTTAGACATCTGTAATAAAATAATTAGATGACTCTGCAATTGCAGATTTATCAAACTCAGCTGCTATTTATTTCAAAGAAGTGTGAAGATTCTATGATTGGTGCAAACACAACTCTCTCGATCTTAATGTTAGCAAGACAAGAAATGTTAGAAGAGCTTCGTACAAATGCATCTCCAGTTCCTGATTTGTTCATTGAAGGCACAAAAATGAAAGAGTACAAATAATAATGAATATTTGCAATTAATTAGATAATAAATTTAATTTTAATACATCCACTGTTTCAATTAATAAGAAATGCCAATCAATAATATACTGTCTTCAGAATCTACGATCATTGGAAGTAAGAAAAAAAGGATATTCCTGTTCATTTTATCACAGTTTTGTTGAATCAGTTTTATCTTGTGGATTGTTATGTTGGTTCAGCTGTTTGAGAGTGAACAACGTCAGCATTTTGCACAGGGTTGTGAATGTGTGTGGTAAGAGTGCTGGTGGAGGGCAGACGACGTTAAGTTCATTACACGTGAGCCCTGTCACCAACAAAGCCAAAGGCATTGTCGGTGATGAAAGACGTGTGCTATCACGGCATTAGCAACTGCTTCCATCTGGCTGAAGATACAGGATGCCACAACGAAAAAGAAAGAAAACTAGAAACAGTTTTATACCCGAGTCACATCAACTTTTCACCATTGCTGATCTTTTTTCTTTCTTTTTTTTTTTTTTTACTAGATCATTAAATTAAACCATGTGCCATCTAATAACAGTGAGTGCATAAAGTATGAGTGTGTATTTGCTTGCTTGCGTGCGCGCGCGCGCGCGCGTGTGTATGCGTGTGTGTCTGTGTGCATATCTGTGTGTGTATGTGTGGGTGTATGTGTGTGTGTACGCGCGCGCGCACGGAGAGTAAAGTACATTTTTATCTGAAAATGTGTTTAAACTTGTTTGTCAAATTCATATGCGCTGGCATGGGTGTAGAAAGAAAGGGAGATGACTGACAGGCGTATTGTTCTTAAAATTTTATATTTTTCATTTTGATGAAAATTATGTATGACGGTCTATATATATAATATATATATTTATATATATATATATATTATATATATATATATAATATATATATATATATTATATATATAACG
>CM054152.1:48611538-48631538 GCA_028751875.1 Rapana venosa
GGTTGTGTTGTGTTATGGTGGGTTGATTTGGGTTGAATTAGTTCGGATCAGGTTATGTTTGGTGGCATGGCGTCGGGTCGGGTTGGGATGGGTTGGGTTGGGTTGGATTCGGTTGGATCGGGTTGGAATTTTGCTGGGTTAGGTATCATTGCACTGCTAAGAGATTCGTTGTACTGTGTTCATTCTGTTGCACTGTTTTGTACTATAATGGTTTGTATTGTCTTGTCTTGCCTTGTGTCATAATGGGAGTTGCCTTGTACTTTACTGTTGTGTTGTCTTGTGCTGCGTTTTGCAGTGTTATGCTGTACTGTGTTGTACTGTGCTGTGTTGTACTGTGCTGTTGTACAAGTTGTGCTGTACTGTGTTGTACTATGTTGTGTTATACTGTGTTGTACTGTACTGTACTGTGATGTGTTGTATCTTGTTGTACTGTGCTGTGCTGTTCTGTACTGTGTTGTGCTGTACTGTGCTTTGTTGTGCTGTGTTGTGCTGTACTTCCATTTCGACAACCAGTCTTCTCCAGATGTCAAACGTTTTTCTCTTTCTCTGTCCAACCATTCTCTCTCTCAATTGGTAAACGAAGCAACGCACAGATCTGGTCATATTTTAGACTGGCTGATTACTAATGCTTCATTCAATCTTGTCACATCTGTTTCTGTCACCGACGAACTGCATTCTGATCATTCCGCCATTCTTTTCCATCTCAACATCACAAAACCTGTCAGAAAGAAGAAATATGTTACTCGTCGCAATCTTAAGGTCTTAGACATTCATACCTTCTCTTCCCAAGCTTCCGAACGTTTTTCACAAACCTCTGACCACACTGACCTCTCTGATCACTATAACACTATTCTCCGCCAACTGCTTGATGAGCATGCACCTCCTACTGATCATCTCCTCCCTGACAGACCCTGTGCGCCATGGTATACCCAAGACATCTTGATAACGAAGCGCAAACGCCGGCAACTAGAACGGCAGTGGCGGAAGTCAAAAACCGAAATCAACAAACAGCTTTTCCGAAAACAAATAAACAAAGTCAAACTCTTAATCCATTCAGCAAAAACAGACTACTACTCTTCCCAAATTCTCTGTGCTACATCCATAAAATCTCTTTTTCCCCTCACCTCAAATCTCCTTGGATCTGCAAAAACAACTCCTCTGCCTAACACCCACAGCCTGTCTGAACTTCCATCCATATTTTCTGCCTTCTTTTCAGACAAAGTTCGAAACATACGCTCCAGACTGGATCAGACTCAATTCCAGCCTGCGCCTCCTGAACCCCAGTTCACTGGCACTCCTCTCTTTTCCTTCTATCTCACAAGTGAAAAAGGGATCATGACAATTCTGAAGGAAATGACTATAAAATCATGCGACCTTGATCCCATACCTGCTCCTCTTTTCTCACAATGCCTTCCACAACTTGTGCCTATTATCACTAAAATAGTAAACTCATCTCTTCAGTCAGGAAATTTTCCATCAGCTCTTAAAACAGCAATAGTCACACCTCTACTGAAAAAGCACGACCTCGATCCCAACATTCTGAAGAATTATAGGCCTGTCTCAAACTTACCCTTTGTCTCTAAAGTACTAGAAAAAGTTGTTCTCAAACAGCTCAACAGTCACCTTCATTCCAATGATCTTCTTCCCACTTTTCAGTCTGCCTATTGTCCCAACCACAGCACCGAAACCACCCTAGTCCATACTTTAGATACACTTCTACTTGCTTCTGATGCAGGAAAAATCTCCCTCCTCACTCTTCTTGACTTATCTGCAGCCTTTGATACCATAGATTACTCAATTCTTCTTTCTCGCCTCCAAAATACGTTTGGTATTAATGGCACAGCCCTCATCTGGTTTACTTCATACCTCACAGACCGGTTCCAGAAAGTTATTGTAAACAAAATTCAATCAAAACCTGTCAAAATGGAATGTGGAGTCTCGCAGGGATCAGTCCTGGGCCCTGATCTCTTTACTCTCTACACTGCTCCACTCTCACATATAATAAACAACCACTCTATTGATCATCATTTCTATGCCGATGATACTCAACTTCAGTGCAGCGATACTGTTGAAAACTTGCCTTCCCTCCTGACAAATATGTCCTACTGCCTTCAAGACATTCAAAACTGGATGACTCAGAACAAGTTACAACTTAATGCCGATAAAACCGAAGCCATGCTCATAGGGACACAACATAAACTTTCCTCTATCACAAAAACTTTAATAGAATTCGGCAATACGTCAGTTCCTTTGTCCAACTCTGTGAAGTATTTAGGAGTAGTTCTTGACAACACACTCTCTATGAAAAAATTCATCACCCAGACCTGCCAGTCTTGCTACTATCAATTACGGCGCATAAGCGCGATTTGCAAGTATCTGTCCACTGATGCAACTTCCAAGCTTGTCACATCTCTCATTCTTTCACGTTTAGACTACTGTAATTCTCTTTTGGCTGGCCTACCAGCATCATCTATCCACTCTCTTCAACGCATACAAAACTCTGCAGCTCGACTGGTCCTAAGAAAGAAAAAATCTGAACACATCACTCCTCTTCTGCGATCTCTTCACTGGTTGCCTGTCTCACAAAGACTGGAGTATAAAATCAATACCCTCTGTTTCAAAATGTCTCCACAAATCTGCACCATCTTATCTTTGTAACTGTCTTCACCTGTACACTCCATCCCGTTCCCTTCGTTCAGCGCAGATACTTTGTGCTTTCGAACACCCAGATTCAAACAAACCACTGTTGGCCGTCGCTCCTTCTCTGTTTCTGGTCCATCCACCTGGAATGACCTCCCTCTTTCACTTCGTCAAAAGCCTTCACTTGATTCCTTCAAATCCAGCCTCAAAACACACTTATTTCCTACCTGAGACTTTCCCCCACATCTGTCCTAATTTTCAACAGCATCTTTCACCTTCTAAGTGTTGTTCCGTGTGTGTGTGTGTGTGTGTGTGTGTGTGTGTGTGTGTGTGTGTGTGTGTGTGTGTGTGTGTGTGTGTGTGTGTGTGTGTGTATGTGTGTGTGTGTGTGCGTGCGTGTGTGTGCGTGCGTAGTGCGCGCGCATGGATTTGAAATCTGTTGCTCATTATGTTTAAGGAGAGTTGCATGCCTGTAAATGATTGAGTGCAAGCGCTTCGATTTGTTTGTTTTTTACCAGATTCAGCGCTATATAAATTCCATATATTATTATTATTATTATTATTATTATCATTATTATTATTATTATTACTGTGCTGTATTGTGTTGTGCCGTGTTTCGCTGTTCTCTTCTGTTCTGGTTGTATCGCCAATGTTTTTGTTTTGGAAATTGGCTTTACTGTGTACATTTTTCTGTGCTGTACTGGGGCTATGTTGTGCTGTGTGTATTGAATTTGTACTTTTGCAAAATTTGGGTTTTGTTTTAAATTTGGCTTGTAAGTAGAAATGCTTTGGGCCGAATTATCCAAAACTTTTTGACAAAATTTTGTAGCCCGAATGTTTGTCATCAGAAAACCGCATGTGCAAAAAATTTGGGTCGCTTTTTTTTTTTCGCTAAATCTTAAAAGGGGAAAAAGCTTACTTAAATAAAAGGGGAAAAATTGAAGGATCTTATTTTTATTATTTTTTTTTCCGAGAATAGTGGAAAAAAGAAGTGCGTTTTTTTAATTTTCCCCCGTTGTATGCATTTGTAAATTTTTTTCATCTGTTCCCCCCCGGCCCTAAAATGAGGGTTTTTTTCCCAAAAAAAGAAAAAGGGGTTTTTAAACGTGTCCCCAAAAGGTTCTGCGGGGCTTTTGGCAAGGGAAAACCCTTGGGGTTTCTTTGTTTTTTCCCTTGGACTTTTAGAGACAGACGGAAAACGGGAGCCCGGAGAGAGAGGGGGAGCCAGAGAGGGGGGGAGACGGGAAGACAGACGATTGACAGAGAGGGGGGGGACAGTAAAGACGGAGAGAGAAAAAGACAGACAAAAGATTGAAGAGAGGGGGAGAAGAAAAGCAAGAGAGAAAACGAGAGAGAGAGAACAGAAGGGACAGAAAATTTTTGGGACAAAGAGGGGGGGCGAGAGAGGAAGAGAGAGGAGACAACGACGAAGATTGACAGAGAAGGGGAGACAAAGAGGGGGAGGGGGAAAAGAAAAAAAGTTAACGCCCGATGGCTTAAAAAAGGCGGGAGAGAGAAACGCAGTAAAAAAAAAATCCAAAAAATTTGAAACCCAAAGAGAAAAATTTCCCGGGGGAAGAAGAAGAAGAAGAAGGAAGAAAAGAAAAAAGAAGGTTTTTTTTTCCCGAGGCAAAACGATAATATTTTTTGTACACCCCCCTCCCCCCCCTTTTTTTTTGCATCCCCCCTTGGGCTGTGAATAAAATTTTAACCCATAAACATTAATGAAACAAGAAATTTAAAATTTTTTTAAAGTGTGACCCCCACCCCCCCCCTTCCCCCCCAACCCCCTTTCTTCCCCTTTTCCCCCTTTCTCTATTCCCCTCTCCCAATTCCTCTTTTTCCTTTTCCTCCTTCTTCATAAAAATCAACCCTGCCCCGGGATGATGCTAACAAAAGTAAAATTAACCAAAAAACAAACAAAAAGACACCCCCGTTTTTTTTTAAATTTAAAGTGCGGGAGCAAGAGTCACTGAGGGGCAATTTTTCACCCAGTAAGTGAAGCACCAAGGGCGAAAATTGATGTTGTAAAAGAGGCAAGTGTGGCTCTTAAACCCCTTTTTTAAAGTGGAAGGGACAAGGTCAAGTAGAAAGGTACCTTTTTAAATTTAAAGGGGGGTTAGGTATTGCTGGTGGATTTTCGAATTTCCTAAAACTGTGGGAAAGAGCTCTGTGTTGGGGAAAGGGATATTAATGGTGAAAATGATGACTGTGACAAACGTTGTGCCTAAAAAATTATGCAATGTTGTTTTAAAAGAAATAAATAAAACAACCAAAAAAATTTAAAAGAATATCAATGAAAGGAAAAGGAATTAAAAATAAATTAATAGATTTTAAAGCTAAAAAAGTAAGGGCATTCAAGGTTTTAAGGAAAAAACCATAGGGGCCCCAAGTTAAAAGGTGTAGTCATTTGGTCGTAGTGTTTGAAAGAACTTAGAGAAAAATTTGGAAAGCTGTAGTAGTTTTTCTGTAGTTTTTCCCGAATTAAAAGGCCCAATTTGAAAGTTGCGGTTATTTTAGTGTTTAAAAAAGAAAAAGAAAAAGTTAAAAAGCTGCGTCAGTTATTTAGTTTTTTTAAAAAACTTAGGCCCAAGTTCAAAGTGATCCGTTTTTTAGATTTTGCCGGGCCTTAGAGCCAAGTTAAAAGTGCTATTTAAACTGAGTCTTTCCCGAATTAGGGGCCCAAAGTTAAAAAGCTGCATTCAGTTATCTTTAGTGTTTGCACGAATTAGAGAAAGTTGAAAGTTTAAACCATGTTTTTTAAGTGTTTGCAAAGAAATAGAGACCAAGTTAAAAGCGGGGAGTCGTTATTTTTTTTTTTGCACAAAAACCCTTGGGGGAAAGAAATGCAGTATTTCTTTTGTTTTTTGACGAATTTGGGGAAAATTAAAAGCTGCATCTTTATCTGTAGTGTTTTGGCAAGAATTAGAGCCCAAGTTAAAAGCTGCAACAGTTTACCCTTTGTGTTTGAAGAATTGAGAAAAATTAAAGTGCAGTCATTATTGAAGTGTTTGAAAAAATTAGAGCCCAATTTAAAAGCTGAAAGTAATTTTATCGGGAATTGTTTTGCCAGAATAAATTTGGGTTGTGGATCAAGTTTGATAGGGTTGCCCAATCCGTTGCCTGTTGTGGGGTGTGGAGCGTGGCTTGGGGATGATTTGGGGAACAGGTGAGATAAAGGAAAGAAAAAAATAATGAAGGGGGCTTGGGAAAAGGGAGGAGGATGGGGACATGGGGGTTTACGCGGAATTGGGTTAAAAGAGAAGGGCCCTTGGGAGCGAGTAAAAATTTCAGGTTAAAAATAATATTTTTTTCCTTATCTTAAATTGGGTCCATGAGGTGAAGAGCATTTCCCGAAAAAAACCCCAGCAGAACGAATCTTTGCAAAGTCCCGAAAGTGGTAAGGCCCTTGAGTTTAGGTTGCCCTTCTTTTTCCCTTAATGGACAAAACGTTCAACTGAGCAAACCCCGGTTTTAAAAATACCGGGGTTTTTTTAAAAAAGTTTAAAAGAACCCCCAAATTTAAGGCAATAAAGATTTTAAAATTGAAAAAAGGGGAATTGACTAAACAAAACTTAAAAAAAATTAAATATTTAATGCCTTTTATTTGGGTGTTGTTTTCACTGGTTGATTTTAACGCGATAAAGTGAGCATTTTAAAAACAAGCTTAATATTTTTCGGCCCGGGCCCGGCAGGGGATTTTTGGATTCCATTAGCGACATAAAAAACCATTAAATAAAGGCAAACATTGTTTTTTTGCCCAGGAGTTAAGTTTTGTTTTTAAGACGAGGGGTGCAGGCACATACGGGAATTGGAAACCCCCAAAGTCTAGCCCATCAATGGAACAAAAATTTTTTTGCCATTGAAATTTGCCGACGCTAGTGTCGATAATAAATTGGTTAAAAACGGGAAAAGTGGGGAAAACTGCCCAATATATATTGTTGTCTTTAAAAAAATCTAGAGTAAAAAACCTTGTTTGTGACAGGTCCGTGCAAGACAGATTTGGGAATGTGAAGAGCCCTGGAAGATGAGGACTGAAAAGGGGGTTCCTGAGACAAGTGAGGAAAGGGACGTGTACGGGAAAAGAGTGGGGACATGTGCGAGCCCCTAGGGGACGAGTGAGGACATGTGCCCGGCCCCAGAGACAGGTGGGGACATTTTGCAGTGTACAGAGACTGAGTGGGGACATGTGACGGGTGTACAAGACGGTGAGAACATGAAAACAGTGTACAGATGAAAAAGAATGTGAAATGTCAGAGACAGATTTTAAAGAATGTGACAGATTAGAGACAATTGTTTATAGATGTCACATTTTTGGGTTGTCTGTACCTGTAATGCCCTCACCTGCCCTATACACTGTAATTGCCTCACTCTGTTTATCAGGGTAATGTCCTCACTTGTTCTAAAACATGTACCTGCCCTGTCTGTTTTAAAAACCTTTGTCAGGGGTTAGAGACAGATTGGGCATTTTAAAGGGAATGGGCCAGATGGGAAGGGCTTGTACAGCCAACAGAAATGGGGCGCTTGGGAGACGAGTTAGGCATGTGGCAAGGTAAAAGGGGACAGGTGAGGCTTGGAAAATGTAAAAAACAGAAAGAACATGTGACAGTGAAAGGCCCAAAGTGAGGACAGGTGACAATGTAAGAGCAGAGAACATGTGACAGGGGTATGGAACAAGTGAGGACATTTGACATGAAAAGGAGCAGACAAAACATGTGACATTGTATAGGAAACCGTAGGACCTTGAAAGTAAAAAGACAAAAAAAAGAACGTGACGTGTATAGAGCCCAAAACATGGGGAAGAGTTAGAACAGACAGAACTTTGGGGCAATGAAACAGAGAAGATTGAGGACATGTGACAATGTACAGAGACAACGAAATGTGACGTGTTAAGAGACAAAGTGGGGGAATGTGAAAAAGTAAGAGCGAGGAGGAATGTGACAATGTACAGAGCCAGATAAGGCCCGGAAAAGAGGTCCTAGGAAGGTGGGTTTTTGGGGACAATGTACAGAGAAGAAAAAGCGTGACAGTTAAGAGACAGACAAAAATTTTACGTGTTAGGGAAGAGGAGGAAGAAATTTCAGAGACAAAGGAAAATGTGACCTATAACAAAACAGGTAAAACATGGGGAAATGAAAGGGGAAGATAAGCCCGTGCAGTGTATAGAGCAGGGGGAGGAATGTGAAATGTACAGAGCCCGTTTAAAATGTGACAGTGAAAAACAAGTGAGGACAGTGAAAATGTACAAAAAGTGGGCTGTGACAATGTCCCGAGACGGGATAAGACCTGTGACAGAGCCCTGAGACAGAGTGAGGACTTTTTAAAAAAAGAGCCGATAAGACGGTGCCCGTGTAAAAAGAAGAGGGGACTTTGGGGAAATGTATGGGGCGATTTGAGGCCCTGGGGAAAATGAAAGAGACAGCCCGGATGTAAATGTACAGGACGGGGGAGGAATTTAACAAAGTACGGGGAGAAGAAAAACCCTGTGAAGTGTTGGGCCGAGTGAGGAAAAGGAAAAAATGTAAGAGCAGAAAAAATTGTGCCCAGGTATAGAGAAGAGTAAAAAACCTGTGACGTGTATAGAGACAGAGGGGAAGTAAACAATGTACAGGGCCAGGTGGGCATGTGAAATTTAAAAGAGCCAGAAAAGCCGTGACAGGGGATTTTGCAGGAGGGATGGACAGTTATAGAGACAAAAAGGGGAAACATGTGAGGAAATAGAGACGGGAGGACTTTGTGAAAAATGAAGAGCAAAAGGAATGTGCAGAAAAATAGAACAGCCCGGGGCATGTGACATTGTAAAGGGGCCCAAAAGGGACATGGGGAAATGTACGAGACGAAGGAAGGACATGCCCGAGACGAGTGGGGACATGGACAGTGTTATAGAGAAGTGGGAAAGTGAAAATTTACAGAGACAAGTAAAGGACATGTGAAGTGTACAGAGAAGACGGGAAATTTGTAAAAGTGAAAGAGACAAAAGGGAATTGACAGTGTATAGAGACAGAAGGCCATGTGAAAGTGTATAGGACGGGATTTGGGGGAATGTGTCATTTTAAAAATAAAAATTTAAAGGGAATTTATATAGCCCCTTCTTGCAGGAAAAAAAAAAGGGTTGCATCAACTCATTCTTAACGCCCTACAACCAGAAAAAAGAATATTTCCCATCAAGCCCAAAATGTGCCCAAAAACACCCCCCAAAACAAACACACACACACACACAAAACAAAACAACCCCCAAAGGTCCCCTTTGGCGGGGCCCAATAAAATTTGGTGTTAAAGGGGGGGAAAAAACATGAGATAAAGCGGGGAAAAAAAAAAATTTTGGGTTTGAAAAAAATGTTTGGGGATGGATTTAAAAGTGTCATAAGAAGGTTTGGGCGGAAGAGAGAGAGGGAGATAAATTCCACATCGAGGACCATAAAAAAAAAAAAAAGGCGACCCCCCGAGGGTGGTTTGGGTTTAAAACAAAGGATTCGTGGGGAAAGGGTTCTGGAAAGGGGAAAAAGGGAAATTTTTACAGTGTATAGAGAAGGGGAGGACTTGTGAAAAGTGTAAAAGGAAAAAAAAGAGTGAGGAATGTGAAAAGTGTACAGAGAAAAGGACAGGAAAAGGGGACAGTGTAAAGGGGGAAAAGTTAGAGTGGGGGAACTTTGTGGGGGGGAGGAGGTGTTTGGCCCAAAAGGGTTAGGCCTTCCCGTCGGGCCAAAAAACCGCCCCGCCGGTGGAAAGAAAAATAAATACTTGCGGGAAAGGGAGTGATTAAAGGGAAAATTTCGGAAAAGATTGGGGAGGATACGGGTAAAGGGTTATTTTCACAAAACCCAAATCCCGGGAGGAGGGGGCCCAGTATAAAACCTCCCCGCAATATTTATAATATAATAATATATACAAATTATATATATATAAAAAAAAAATATATTTTTAAAAAAAATATTATTTTAAAAAAATTTTTTATAGTGTGGGGTTGTGGGTTTTTGTGTGTGTGGGGGGGGGTGCGCGTTGTTGATTTTGGTACGAGCGGGGGGATTTTTTTGGTGTGTGTGGTTTTGGGTGGTGAGCTGTGCGTTGTATGTGTTATGTGTGGTGCGTGCGTGGTGGTTTTGGTGTCTTTGTTCTTTTAGACAATCAGGCTTTTCCCAAAACCCCCATAAATAGCTTTGATTTTAAGAAATAAAGGCAAGACAAAAAAGTTTTTTTAAGCCCAAAAGGATACGTCAACCCAACTTCGACGAAAAAAAAAACCAAAAAGGGAGAAGAAAAACCAAACAGACAGACAAAAGGTGGGGAGAGCTATAAAAGGAAAGAATTTTTTTTCCGTCCTGACGTACTTTACCCTCTCCCCCAAATTCCCTTTTCCCCCAAGTTTGCACCCGGGAAAGGTAAGGAGTATTTTATCTTGGACGCTGCCCCAGTGGATGATAAAGGTTGCCCCCCACCCATGTCCCCCGGAAGAAGACAGACAAAAAGACAGACAGACAACGACGACAGAGAGGCAAGAAGAAACAGTGAAAAGACATCTTTCAGGGGTTGGGAGGGTGGGAAATTGGGGAATTTTGTGTCACTCGGGGTTTTTTTCCCCGTGGCTTTGTTTCCCTGGTGGGTTCATTCAGATTTAAGGCTGGGGCCCTTAAATTGGGAAAGAAAAAAAAAAGGAAAAAAAGGGAAAGGGGGAGGGAGGGAGGGGGGGGGACCCTGTCTGTTTTTGATGTGAAGCGTCCCCTCGGGGGTCGTTGGGACTAACGATGGGTGGGTAGGAGACAGAAGAAAAAATTTAGTTTAAAAAGAAGAAATACTTTTTGTGGCAAGGTGGCTGTCAGTGTTGCGCTGCAGTTTTTGCTGCTGCAATTTTGGCGTTTTTGCAGTTGCCCCCAATGCTCCCGTTTTTCCTGATGCTTTTTCTTTTTCTTTTTTGGTAAGTGTTAAAGGGTAATTAAAAAGGGAAAAATAAGGGGATTTTCCTTTCTGAGGGTTTTGTTTTTTGGGGGGGGGGGGGGGGGGGGGGGGGGGGGGGGGGGGGGGGGGGGTTTGAAGGGTTATTCTGTAGTGGCCCACCAATTTTCCCTAGGCCGCTGAAATAGCGTGCCTTTGGGGGATTGTTCGTCAGTTGCTTTTTTTGAAAAAGGGAAAAAAAAAGGGATTTTTAGTTTGGAACAGGGGGTGTTTTAGCCTTTGTGAAGGGAATATAAAATATTTTTCCTTCTTTTTAAGAGGGGGGGAAAGTGCATCTTTTGGTGTGTGTGTGTGTGTTTGGTGTGGGTGTGTGTGTGTGTGTGGGGTGTGTTGTTGCGTGTGTGTGTGTGTGTGTTGTTTGTGTTTTTGGGGCCGTTGGGGGTTTTGGGGTTTGTCTGGTTTGGTGTGTTTTTTTTGTGGTGTGCAGCCGTGTGTAAAATTTTGGGACTGTGGATGTTATGGGTGTGTATGTGTTTAGTGGGGTTTTAATTTTGTGTGTGAGTGTATGGGTTTTGGGGTTTACGTATTGGAATGCCCGGAAAAGGGGGAGGTTTTTAAAGTTGCCTGTTCAAAAGAGTGTATTAGAAAAAAAGGAGGAGATTCAATGAAAATCCCGACGAAAAAAGAACCCCGAATCAAAAATTTTAAATGTTTTTGGCCCTTGGGCCCATAAACAGGGTTTGGGTGTGGGGGAAAATTGGCCACAAGGGTGGGCCAAAAACCCTTTAAAACCCTCCCAAAAACCCAAAGTCATTTCAGTGAAAGAATAATAAAAGGACAAGCCCCAATGATAAAAAAAAATAGTATAAAAACAATTCACTTTTTTTGATCTTAGGGGGCCCTTCCAGGTCTGGAAAAAATAATTTTAAAATAGGTCTCCAAAAAAACCTATCCCGTTTTAACTTTACCCTTGGTTTTTTGGATTAAATTTAAAAAAAAGTTTTTTTTCTTTTTGGGAGGGCATTGAATAAAAATTTAAAAAAGGCATGATTTTTTTTTTGTTTTTTCCTTTAAGTAGATCGTCCCAAAGGTTTAAACAATTCAAAAAATGTTTTTTAAAAATTTTTATACAAAAACCCATTAAAAAAGGAAAGGGGGTTTTTTTTAAAATTTGGGGGGTTAAAAAATTTTGGAAAATTGTTTTTTGATATGTTAGTTTAATTAAAGGGTAATGGGGTTGGGGGAAAAATTTAATTTTTTCCCTGGGGCGGGAAAACCAAAAGGGGGGAGTGGGGGGGGGTTTTTAAGGGTGAAAGAAATATTCTTTTTAAAAAATTTTGGGGGTTTTGAAAACGGTTGTGGAATTGCTTTTGGTTTGTTTTAATTCCCTGGATAAACATATCAACTAGTTTTTGGAAAGGGGAAGTTAAGTATTAAAAGTCCCCAAACCCCCTTTAAAGCCTCAAAGTGAACCCGCATCAAAAAAATGTGTTAACATAAAAACCCAAACCCAGTTTTTTCCAATAAATCCACCCAAGAAATTTGAAAAAGCATTAAGGGTAGTTGTTGGGAATTAAATTGTAAAATTTTTAAAAAATCTTTTCTTCTTTTTTTCCCCTTGGTCGGGAGCCCTTTTGGTTTTCCCCCAGGGGACGCGAAAGGGGAAGGGGGCCAAAAGGGTTTCTGCCCTGGCGCTTTAGGAGGTTTGGGTTACAGTGGGGGTCCCATTTGATGGTTTTCCGTTTTTGGGTTTTGGTTTTGTTTGTTTTCCAACCTTTCCCCTCAAAAAAGTTTTGCCCGGCTTTTAATCCCTTGTTTTTGGGCCCAAACCATTTTTTTCCTTTTGTTAAACAAAGAAAGGTTTTTTTTTCCCAGCCGGGCCCTCGATCTCTCCCGGGAACGTATCATTTTTTTTAGGGTTTGTGGTGTGTTCGGATCCCCTGGGACTTCTCCGGTTGTTTCCCGATTTTCTAGATGGGCCAGAAAATTTCCCGGGGTTCACATGAGAGGTTTTAAGGGTTTGATGAATAGAGGAAAAACGCCCAAAAGTAAATTACCCTTTTTTTGGATTTTTAAAAAAAGGCCACCCCTTTTAACCTTATGTGTACTTTTTTTTGTTTCACTTTTGAACCCCCATATTTAAAATTAATATGTAGTTTGGGTGATTTTAATGTAAAGATCTTGAAAAATGTTTTCAGGTTAATTTCTTTTTTTATAAAAAACCCCCTTTTAAATTTACAAAAATTTTTTTTCCCCTTGGTCACGAGTTCTGTGAGCTTAGACTAAGTTTTGTGGAAAAAAATTAAATAAAAAAGGAAAAATTATTTACCATTTTTAAATTTTGAAAAATTATAAAAACCCCACTTTTTCTTTTTTTTAAAAGAAAAATCCTTTTCCAAAAAACCAAACTTTTTTTATAAAGAGTTGCCCATTTAAAATTTGAAAATCCCCCCAAAAAAAAACCGATTTCAATATTCATTTGGGTTTTGAAAACCCTAGGATTGTTGAAAAAAGACCCCACATAATTGCAAAGGAAAAATAAAGTTTTCCCATGATGTTGGTACTAGTTGTTTTTAAATGTTTATTTTTCCCCAAGGTCTCAATAAAGGGTTTTAAATAAATAAAAAACAGAAAGACAAAGAAAGAGCAGAGAAAGAAAAAGAGGAAGGGGCAGACAGCCCCCCACCTTTTCCCTTTAAACCCAAAAATTTACCTTGTTTTTTTTTTTTTTGGGGGGCCCCAATGAGGTGGTGTGTGTGTGTGTTTTTGTTTGTGTGTGTGTGTGTGTGTGTGTGGTGTGTGTGTTTTGTGGTATAGCGGGCGCGCGCGGTATGTGTGTGTGGGGTGTGTGGTCTGTTTTTGCCCTGTTGCCTGTTGAGGGGTTGTCGTTTTGGGGTGGTGTGTGTATGTGTGTGTTTTAAGTTGTGTGTATTGTAGTGTGCGCTGAGTGCGTGTTTTCGTGCGTTGCGTGGCTAAATCGATTTTTTTCGTTGGTTGTACTGTGATTTTCTGTGTGGTGAGGAAAGGAAATGGGGTATTTTGCCCCTGGTTTTGCAAAAACAAACACAAGAGAAATGCGCACAACCCCGGAAAAAACGTGGTTTTCCCTTGACTTTTTGGTTTTGTGCTGAAAATTTCCCGATTTTTTTGGGGTTTTTTGTTCTGTTTTTTGTTTTTTCTTTGTAGGTTTTTTTTTCAGCTTTTTTCCCCCCCCCCCCCCCCCTTTTGTTTTTTAGAGTTTTAAGTGTGGACGTAATGGGATTGCCCAAAATGTTTTTGCTTGCCCTTCTGCCCAGTGTTTTTGCGAGTAGGGATGAAAAAGTGAAGATGTGTGTACAATTTTGGGAATTTTCCCAAGCACACTAAAAAAATTTTTATGTGATGTATGTGACAAAAATGAAGAAATAATTGCATGTTAGACATAAGCTGAGCGGAAATTTTTTTTTTTTTTAAATCCCGATATTAAACCCACAGCAGCCCAAGGGATCAGACTGAGGCTGGGTTTAAGAAAGCCCTTTGATAAAACAATACCCAAAAACAACCAGTTTAATTTTTTTTATGGCGGTTTGTGTGGGAAGGTGGGTGAAGAAAAAAAGGAAAAAAAGGGTTCCCCAGGGCCCTAACCAAGATATTACCCCTTTTAAATTAAAGCGGCCCAAAAAGAAAACCCCCCTTTTAACTTTAAGAAAAAAAAACAGTTTCTAATAAAAAACCACCATCTCCCCCTAATATATCAAACCCCTCCCTCCCCTACACAAAAAACTCCAACTACATCCCTTTTAAAACCCTACAGCATCCCTACAAAACCCAAAACCCCCAAAAACCCCAAAAACACTAAAAAAATAATACATGAACTACGCTAAACAACACTAAAAACCCACATAAAACCAAAAACCGTACCACATAAAAATTTACATAGAAACATAAAAACCCTCGAAACCCACTAAACTAACACAAAACCCCTTCCCAAAAATTTCCACAAATAAAAAATTACAAAACTCTAAAAACCCCTTACCATACATCAACTAAACTTTATAACATCAAAATACACTAAAAATACACTACAAAAAATAAACATACATCTTACATAACTACATTTAAACTACATACATTACACTACATATAAAAATCATCCGTACACTCCCACCCTAATACATAATAAAAAACCCCTTAAATACATACACTATTTAACTACCTCATCCCAACCAAAAAAATCACTACACCTAAAATACAAAAATACATTCCCAATAACTAAAACTACACTACCCCACATATTACATCACTAAAAAAAAACCCTTCTAACTAAAAACCATAAAATCATACTTTAATACAACTACTTTCACTACATACCCCAATACTCTACACAAATACTACATACATCATATATACATCCTTTAAACACTAATACTAACAAAAACCCATAAATAATACATAAAAAACCATCATTAAAAAAATTTACACTATTTTCCAAAAATCCCTAAAATCACTGCATACACGGGCACTTATAAACAAATTTTACACTAAAATAATTATTAACTAAAAACTCCAAAACTATCATACAAATTCATGATCAAACAAAAAACCCTACCCACTACACTCCCTAAAACCAACTAATTCCTAATACACTACCAAACACTGCCCTACAACATTCCATATTAAACACAGACTACATAAAACTCCAAAAACCCCAATTAAAAGGGGGACGGGGGAAGTAGTGGTTAGAAAAATTGCGTTCCCCTAAACGCCCCTTTCCCGATTTTTAAGGGGATTTTTTCCCCTAAAATTTTAAATCAGTGCGCCCCATTCCCCCAAAAACCCGTTTTTTCGAATGAGAAAAAAACCGGAGCCCCATGTACAAAGAAACCCGAATTTTTGCGACTCGATTAAACCCTTTTTCCCGTTTTTCGAAAGAGTAGGTTTTTTGTGCCGGGGGGGAATAGTTTAAAAACTTTAAAAAACCGTTCCCGGGGGGGAGGGATGAAAATGATATACGGTTTTATTTCCATTATCCCTGATAAAAAAGAATTTTTTAAAAAAACAAAAAAAATTTACACTGTCTTCTGATGTAAATTTTAAAATGTGTTTTGTGAGTATGTTTTTTGTATATTATGTATGTAAATTATGATGTTTTTGAATTATGCTTGGGCACCCTTTCAGTTTCTAAAAACTGAAGGTCCCTGTGCAAAATATAAATATAAAAATATATAAATAATAAAAATTTTTTTAAATAATAATATATATAAAATTATATAATTAATATATTCAGAGAAAAAAGAGATGAGGAGATAGGGGAGAGTTATTTAGATAGTAGAAAAAATAGAGATAGGATAAAAGATAAATAAATTGGTTTTTTAAATTATTACGTTTTTTTTAAAAGTGATGTTTTGTTGTTGTTTAACATTCTATTTTTTCAATGTAGAATTTGTTTTGTTTTTGATTTGTTGAAAAAAATAATAAATGGGAAATTTGTTTATAACCCAAACTCTTTGCCAAACCAATAAAAAGCGGAGCAAAACCTTCTCTCAAAAGGGGCAACGGGGTTTACAAATTAATAGTTTAAATCAAATTTTTGAAATTTTTTTAAAAAAAACCGGCGGGGCCCAACCAAAAAACAAACCCCCAACCAAACACAAAACCCCCCCACAAAAACCCAACCACAAAAAACACAAACAATTCCCATTTACTTTAAAAATAAGGGGTGAACAAAATCAAAAACATTACAAAAAAGTTCGCTTTTCAAAGATAAAAATTGTTGCGGGGGGAAACGAGGCAAAATTTCAAAAACCGCATACTGGAATGGGGGGGGGGGGTAAAAACAAGGAGAGGGGGGCTTTTCCTGGGGTATTAAAAGTATTAATTCTTATAATAATAAAATTTAAAAAAATTAATTAATTAATTAAACTAACAGTCAACTTTGAGGGGTGGTTGGGGGGGGGTTTTTTCCCCGGCTGTTAAAAGGCGGAGGGAAAGAAAAAGGGGGGATTTAATTTAAAATAAAAATTTTTTAATTATTTTAAATTAAAGAAATTTTTTGGGGGGGGGGGGTTTTCCTTGGGGGTTAATGGAAAAAAAATAGAAAAAAAGGGGGAAAAGGCTTTTGTTGGGTTTTGGGTGAATTTAAAATTTTTTTTGGGTAAAAAAAGGTTTCCCTTGCCCAGAAAAAAAAGAGGGGCCGGGGTTGGTTGGGTAACCCGGTAGTAACCGGTTTTTTCACGGAAAAGAAGGGAGTGTCCAGGTAAAGGGACATTAACGGGTTGGGAAGGGTTCCCGTTTTGTGGAGACTTTTTGTAAAAAAGGTACGTTTATAGTTTATCGGGGGGGGGGGGGGGGGAGAAAGGGGCCCCATTGGAAAGAGGCAAGGGGGAAACGGCTAATTTTTTTTTTATGACTAGGGGCCCCGGGCAGTTTTGATCTTTTAGAAGTGGCCAAAGATGATGGAAAAACACAGAAGAAAATTTGGGAAATAATAGGCTTGGGGAAATGAGGGGCGTGATTAGTTTGGTTTTTGAAATCAGTGGACAGGTACTTTCGTACTGCACCAATAAAGCCGTAATTGATAGTATAGATGGAGGTTGGGTGGGAAAAATTTGATGGAGGGGTTTGTTTCGATAAAGATAGGTTTTCCCGAGTGGCTAAGGGGGCAAGTTTTGCCGAATTTATTGAAAGCGTTTTTGTGGAAGACAAAATTTGTTTTGTACCCCAAAACATGGGTTTGGAATTTTATCCCGCTTTAGCCGTAACTTGTTTGTATCAAACCCAGTTTGAATTTTGAAGGAATGGAAAAATTTAAACAAAGAGAAAGGGAGAAAGTTCAGAGTAACAAATGCAAGAATCTGAGAGTATCTGCATAAAAATGATGGTTTATTTTTGACAAATTTTAAATGTGAAAGTAAGCAGTGTAGAGGGGTGAAAAGAACAGGGGCCCAAAAAATTTAAATTGTGGGATCCCCATTTTCCCGTTTTTCAGGTATTTAAATCTTTTTTTCTGCCAAAGGTTTTTGGTGGTTGTGGGTAAAGAAAAAAGCCGTTGGGGGGTGTCCGGGAATACCCAAAAAGTTTTTTAAGACGGGAGAGGAAAATTTTAATGGGGCAAAAGTGTGGGTGCGTTTCAAAAAGGAGAAAGGGGTTTTTTCCCGTTAAAAATTGTAGAAAACGTGTTTAACCCTGTGGACCCAGGGGGGTTTCGGAATGTGGTTGGGATAGCAGACTGGGGGAAAAAAAGGGGGAAAGGGGTTATTGGGAAGAAATGGGTTTTTTTGTTTTTTTAGAAAAATTTTTTTTGGCTTTAGAAATGAACGGGGAGGTTTAAAAAAAGGGTTTTAAAATTTTTCAGAGTGTTAGGGTTGGGGGTGTGGTTTTTGTAGGGGGGTAAATAAAGCGGGTTTGGGAAAACAAAAGCGTTTTAGGGGAAAATTTCCGGAAATGATGGGGTTTAAAAATTTTTTGATGGTTGGTATAATTTTGGGAAACATGAAAAAAAAGAGAAGGGAAGGATAAGATCACTGATTTTTTTGTCCCTTTTTTCGGGGTTTTGATTTTTTTCGTTTTTGGGTGAAAAAAAGGGAGGAATTCCCCAAATTTGGGGGTCAGAAGGCGCAGGGGGGCGGAGTCTGAACAAATTGGACAAAGTTTCGGACTTGTCAGGAAGAATGAAGAAAAAAATAACAGGAAGTTCAGGGGGTTTAAAAGTTGGGGGGCGGGGCTTTTCAAGGGGTGAGGGGAAAATTTTAGTAAGGGGGGAAAAATTTCCTGGGGTGCATCGGCCTTTGGGAGAGTAATAGGGTTTGTTTTGAGATTGCTTAAAATTGACTTTGTTTATTTTTAGTTTTTATTTTTTTGCCCCTCCCCCTCTTGTTGTCGGCGTTTTTTCCAAATTTGGGCAGTTTTGGGCTTTTAACGATGCAAAAACCCAGAAGAAAGGGGCAAAGGGGGACAGAAGCACCACACAGAAGATTTAAAAAGGGAGGTTGAAACATGCACAACAAGAAAAATACCCGGGGAGTGTAATTTAAAAATGAAAAAGAAGTAAAGGGCCCAGTGGGAGACCCGATGCAAAAAAGGCAGAAGATAGGGGAGTGTAGACCGGGTGCAAAAGGAAAAAGATACCGGGAGGTAGCAGATGCACAACCCCAGAAGATAGGGGCGTGTAGAAGATGAAAAGGACGAAGATAGCGGGCAGGAGACAGATCACAAGGACCAAAAAATAGGGGCTGGGAGACAGATGTCCCCCCGAAATAGCGGGCAGTGTGACAGATGGGACCACAAATAAAATTTGCGGGGGAGTGTAGACAGTCACGACAGAAGGTAAGGGGGGCAGTGCAGACGATGCACAAAGGACAAAGATAGCGGGGGAGTGTAGACAAATTTTCCCCACAGAAAAATAGCGGGGAGTGTTGAAAGATGTACCACAAGAAGATGGGGCAGTGTTAAAAGATGCCAAACCCCAAAGAAAGGGTAGGGGGGTGTAGACGATTTCACCCCACAGAAGATTTGCGGGCAGTGAAAACAGATTTCCCAAAGGACAGAAAATTGCGGGAGTGTAGACAGATTTTACCCCACAAAAGATAGCGGGCAGTGTAACAGATGCACAAAGGAAGAAAAGCGGGGAGGGGTAGAAGGTACCACACGGAAAGCGGGCAGTGTGGGGGGATGCCCACAAAGAAGGTAGGGGCAGTTTCAGGGCTTTGCAATCTCTGGGGCAAGGTTTCCAAAATTTCCGCACAGAGGGATGTTTCTGAAAATGTGAACGCCCGGGCCGGGGCACTGAGGGGGAAGGGGGGGGCCCTGTTTTGGCTGGGCGGGTTTATTGGGCCCGACAGGGGGGGGGGGGGGGGGGGGGGGGGGGGGTTTTTTTAAAGGAAAGTCCGGAATGTGATGGGGTCACTTCAAGTTGCACAAAGGGCTGTGGCCGCGCCGGGTTTTTTGAATCTTCTTGGGGGGCCGGTCTTTAGTTTTGAGTGCCCCAAAAACAGGAAAATTTTCCCTTCCCCCCCCTCTTCGCTTTCCCCAACCCAAAAAAAAAAAAACCCCCAAAATAAACAAAAAAAGGGAAATTTTTTTCCCCAAATCCTTCCCCCCCCTTTTTAAGATGATGAATGGACATCTTAAAGTGGTAAAGTTTTAAATGTGCCAGGTGAAAATGCTAATGCCTTTAAAATTTTTTTATTTTTGGCACTGCCCGAAATTTAAATATTAAACCCCCAACATAGGTTTTTTTTTTTGTTCCCCGGTTTGTGCGTTTTTAAAAAAAAGAACCCCTGATGGGTATCAGACTTAACAGCCCGTGGATTTGGTTATTCCCCGTGTAGTGTTTGCCCGTGGGGTTACGAGGAAATGCATCCCAAAGTGTAGGGGAAAACGGGGGAAATTGTGGGGGGGAAAAAATTTAACCAAAAAAACCTTTCCCACCGTGGAGAAAGGGAAACGTTGTGCTGGGCACAAAAAAAACTACAGCTGCCGGAAGGGGGTGG
>CM054152.1:48634264-48641764 GCA_028751875.1 Rapana venosa
ACAAAATTTTTAATCATATTAACCCAAATACAACAATGTGCTCGCCTGCACACATGCACAAAAATGGAAATTGACATACAAAATTTTGCCCACATTAAAAAAATGTACCATGTGATTGAATGGACAAGAGAGAGCTAAAAACTCGTGTGTTAATAGCATATTATGGTGGTATATGTTTTCTGGTTTCCCCTGTCTGGCATAGTGTTGTCTTGCTTACTGATCTTTCCCCCCTTTTGTTATCTTTGTCTATTTGGTGTTTTTCTTGATATTTTCACAATTTTTAAATGGATCGGTGTCTGAGGTAACGCGCCTGTCTAGAAAGCGAAAAGCCGGTCGGAAGTGGGGGTGGTTCAAAACCCGTGTGCCCCGAATTTTTTTCCCCATCCATTGATAGATGGTCTGAGCGCTAGTCTTTCGGATGAGACTAACGAGGTCCCTTTGTGTTGCACACTTTTTAGCGCACGTAAAAGAACCCACGGCAACAAGAGAGTTGTCCCGGGCAAATTAGTAGAAAAAAGTCACTCTGATATGGAAACAAATACTATTGCGACAGGAAAAAAAAATTTAAAGGGTGGCGCTGCTCTTGTGGCGACTGTCCCCCGGGGAGAGAGCCCGAATTTCACCAGAGAAATCTGCGTAAGTTAAAGTGTATAAATAAATAAAAAATAATAAATAAATGTTACAGTTATCTCATTTTACTGTTCATGTTTTTGACAAAGTTTGTTCCCCTGCACCCCGTTTTCAATGTAAGGTTTTTGAGTCTGATAAAGCTTTTGTTTGTGGATCATTTCATTTTGGGCTACGGGTTTGAACAATGACATTTGTTTAAAGAAACTAATAAGCCTTGTCCCCAAAGCGGCCTTTAAAAAAAAATACAGGGTCCTGGCTGTCTGTGGGAGTCAGGAGCACACATCCAGCCCAGGCTACGACCCCAGCGGGAAACCACGGTTGGGTTGTTTCCCAAAAAAAGGAAAACATGGCAGAAATAGTTGGCGATTGCGATAAAAACCGCCATCTTCTCCCCGTTTTAAAGACACTGTTTTTAGACGGGTTGTTTTAAAAGGTGGAGCGTATGTACTGAGTTAGTTTTAAGCTCGATGTACGATTGTTTTAAGTGTATGTACTGAGTTAGTTTAAAGTCGTAGTATGGTTATTTTTAAGCTCGTTGATTAAAAGCTCGTATGTACGAAAGCTCGTATGTACTGAAGTCGTATGACTGTAAGTGTATGACTGATTAGTTTAAGTCGTTGAGAGTTAGTTTTTAAGCTCGATGTACTGAGTTAGTTTTAAGCTATATGTACTGAAGCGTATGTACGAGTTAGTTTAAGTCGTATGTATGAGTTATTTTTAAGCTCGTAGTACTGTAAGTCGTATGTACTGATTAGTTTTAGCCGATGTCTGTTATTTTTAAAGCTCGTATTATGAGTATTTTTAAGTCGTTTACTGGATTAGTTTTTAAGGTAGTTTTAAAGTTTAAGCTCGTATGTATGAGTAGTTTTAAGCTCGTTGTACTGAGTTATTTTTAAAAGTCGTATGTTTTAAATTTTAAAACCCGTAGTATTAAGTTTTAAGTCGTATGTTTTAAAGTTTTAAGTCGAAAGTATGGTTTTTTAAGCTCGTATTAAAAGTTTTAATGTATGTATTAATTTTCGTGTATGTATTAAGTTTTAAGTGTATTTGAGATTTTTTAAGCTCATGTATTGAGTTTTTTTAAAGTCGTAGTTTTGAGTTAGTTTTAAGCTGATGAGGTTTTTTAAAGCTGTAGTATTGAGTTAGTTTTAAGCCGTATTTTTTCTTTTGTTTTAACCCGTACGTATTGTGTTAGTTTTAACTACTATTGAGTTGCCCCTTTACGATGTCAGAATGCATTGATTTTAGTATCATTGATTTCAGCTATTGATTTCAGAAATGTATGATTTGCTGTCTATTGATTCAGTGTCTATTGTTTTTCAGCTGTTATTGACTTTTGATTTCAGAGCTATTGAATTAAAGCTACTTCTTTAAAAATTTTTCATTTTTTTTGCTGGCCAATGTACGTACATGTTTTGTCATTTAATTGTAGTTGGGGAACCAGCCACAACTTTTTAATAGAAAAAAAAAAATAAAACCAAAACAAATACAACCGCTTGTGTTGTAAAAATACAACTTTTTAAAAACAAAGAAACAAAACAAAAGCAAAACAAAAGCCAGTACAATCCCAGCAAAGCGTTCAATCAGCATTTGCATCAACTGAATCTGAAACAGAATTCTCTTCCCAACAACAACAGCTAAAAAAGGTGTTAGTACGATTTGCTTAAACTCCGCTGGGGACACGGTTGTAGGGAACGGTTTTCAGAAAGGATTTTAAAAATGTTTTTGAAATCCTTTTACACTTTTTTGTTTCAAGTTTAAAGGGGTCAGTGGTGCTGGCCCTGTAAGTGTGTGCGTGCTGGGAAAAGGAGGATGAATAACGCGAGTGTTGGGTCAAAGTGTGCTTGTGGCATCAAAACTTCTCCACCCACAAGGAATGCTACTCTCTCGAGCTGGGGTAATCGCCCCAGGGTTTTATTGGTCCCTGTGCAAAGTTTGTCAAAGGGAGGGGTGTATTTATTATCCCCAACCAACACCCCACACCACACAAACACCAATATATAAAATATATAGGAGAGATAGAAGATAGTAGATAATAGACAGACAGCAGAAGACAACAGACAGCGACAGATAGATAGATAATAGATAGTAGATAGATAGATAGAAAATGATAAAGAAGATAGATAGATAGAAGATAGGGAGATAGGTAAAAGGGAGTAGATAGATAGATAGAAAAATAGACTTTAAAAGCGCCCCCCCATGGTTTACTTTAAAGTCACGTGGGCTGTAATGCTCTTTCTCTTTCCCCTGTCCGAGAGACAGTGACATAGCCTTTAGGAAACCCCCCCCCCCCACAGCGTGGTGTCAGGGCCCCCTATCCATCCCATCATGCTTAGCACGTCTCCCCCACCCGTGTCTTCCCCACAAGTCTCTCTGGGAAAACCCTCTCGATTTTAAAATTTAGATCAGAATCGTCGTTTCAGATGCCATTTGGATGTGACGCTTTGCCGTGGTAGTTGGCCATAAACCTGTTACACCCCCCCCCCCCACCCCCACCCCCACCCCCAAACCCCCCGCCCCGGGAAAAACACCGTGTCTAAATATTCTGGGTGAATAGGGCTGCCGACAATAATTGTAATCGGGTTGTTTTTTTATTAAGTCCCCAAACACGGGGTTTCAGATTTGACTGCAGACTAGACCGTTATCAGACACTCTGGTCAGTTCGTTTTTCAATTCAGCCTGCTGCCCACAGTCCTGCTCCGCTTCATCTGAATGGATATCCCTTCGTCTCCTCCTCACCTATCCCCTTGTCCCGTGGACCGTGGGGGCAACACTGAAGGTTTGGCAACCAGCTTCCTCCACTCCCCTGCGGTCCTCTGCTGCCTCTAGCAATTCGTTCCCTTCCAGGCCTGCAGTCCCCTCTTCCTGATGTTGTCTGCCTCTTCCTGATGTTGTCTTCCCATCGTGTTCTCTGTTGTCTTCCTCTTCCTGATGTTGTCTTCCTCTTCCTGATATTGTCTTCCCATCATGTTCTCTGTTGTCTGCCTCTTTCTGATGTTGTCTTCCTACCGTGTTCTCTGTTGTCTGCCTCTTCCTGATGTTGTCTTCCCATCATGTTCTCTGTTGTCTGCCTCTTCCTGATGTTGTCTTCCTACCGTGTTCTCTGTTGTCTGCCTCTTCCTGATGTTGTCTTCCCATCATGTTCTCTGTTGTCTGCCTCTTTCTGATGTTGTCTTCCTCTTCCTGATGTTGTCTTCTCATCGTGTTCTCTGTTGTTTGTCTCTTCCTGATGTTGTCTTCCTACCGTGTTCTCTGTTGTCTGCCTCTTCCTGATGTTGTCTTCCCATCATGTTCTCTGTTGTCTGCCTCTTTCTGATGTTGTCTTCCTCTTCCTGATGTTGTCTTCCCATCGTGTTCTCTGTTGTCTGCCTCTTCCTGATGTTGTCTTCCTCTTCCTGATGTTGTCTTCCCATCGTGTTCTCTGTTGTCTTCCTCTTCCTGATGTTGTCTTCCCATCGTGTTCTCTGTTGTCTGCCTCTTCCTGATGTTGTCTTCCCATCGTGTTCTCTGTTGTCTTCCTCTTCCTGATGTTGTCTTCCCATCGTTTTCTCTGTTGTCTGCCTCTTCCTCTCCCATTAGCGACTGAAGAAAACAAGAAGGAAGAAGGTGGAATATCAGTGGCAGTCACAGTAGCAACGATTGCAGCAGTATCAACAACAACAACAGTATCAACAACAACAGTATCAACAACAACAACAACAACAGTATCAACAACAACAACAACAACAACAGTATCAACAACAACAATAGCGCTAAGAACAATCCCAACAGCAAAGTTGTGGTCTAGAGTAACACTCCTGCCTAGATTTTATTAGAATTAGTATTAGTATTATTATTCATTTATTTATTCTTTTATTTCGAGGATAATGGAATAAGCATTCATGTGCTTTTTTACACCCAGTCCCCGTTTGTATGCAGTCTTGTACATTTTGTCACCCGTTCCCACCGGCATACAATGGCCTACTCTTACGAAAAGCGGAACGGGTTTATCTAAGTCGACATCCTTCAGTCTCGGAAGACTGGAGTTGCGCTCTAGGTGTGGATTGTGGTCAGCGTGGGTTGTGGCTGGCCAGTCCCACACGGCAAGGACAGACAGTGCCTCTGGCAGAGAGAGGGCACAGAGCAAGTCTGACAATGCTGGTCTGTCTGTCTGTCTGTCTGTCTGGGCTGCTTCAGCCTTTCTGTGTGAGATACCTCTATGTTTCTGTCTTTTCTCTTGCTTATCTTTTGCTATACCCCCACAAGACATCAAGAAGAACGACGTGGCACTCACCAAATGGAAAGATACATAACCAGATTGACTACATCTTGGCCCCCAAACGATTTAAGTCGAGCATCAACAAAGCCCAGACAAGAACTTTCCCTGGCGCTGATATCGGCAGTGACCACGACATGGTACTCATGACCCTACAGATCAAGCTGAAGACCAAGAACCAGAAGAGAAATCCCCGTTTACGGTTCAACATGGAAAAGCTGAAGGACCCCGAAGTCGCTGAAACCTTTAAAGCTGAGATAGGGGGCAGATTTGCAGCATTGAATTTCCTCCAAGATGACATCAACAACCTCACTGAGACCTTCAGCAAGACCATTCAGGAGACAGCGCTGGAGATCCTTGGGAAAGAAAGGAAAAAGAACCAACCGTGGGTTACCAACGATATCCTGGATCTGTGCGATCAACGTAGGGAGCTAAAGCCAGAGAAGAACAAAAACCCAGAAACGGCCGAAGAGTATAGAACAGTCAACAGGTCAATCAAGAAGAAGATGACTGAGGCCATGGGGAACTGAATGTCAGAACAATGCTCCAAGGTTGAGAAGGCAATGGCGAAAGGAGACAGCAAGGAGGCGTACCAGACCATCAAGGTACTAACCAAGTCCCAGCAGCCAAAGACCTCCGTTATTGAAGACAAAGAGGGGTCAGTCCTTACAGAGAGCGCCATTATCATGAAGAGATGGACAGAATATTGCAGCGACCTGTACAACTACAAGCTGAAGGCTGATCCGAACAAACTTCACGAGCAAGATCCCAGACCATCAGATCCTGAAAGCACACAGGTGCTGGAGGAAGAGGTAGAAGAAGCAGTAATATCCTTGAAAGGAGGCAAGTCACCAGGGATTGACAACATCCCGGCTGAGCTCATCAAGAACGGAGGCCCAGAGATGATCAAGGCATTAACAATCATCTGCCAACGCATCTGGACCAGCAAAGAGTGGCCTGAACAGTGGACCCAATCCATCATAGTTCCACTTCCAAAGAAGGGAGACCTGAAGAAGTGCCAAAATTACAGAACAATCAGTCTGATAAGCCATCCAAGCAAAGTTATGCTACGCATTGCCTTGAACAGACTGAAACCACAAGCAGAATAAATCCTATCAGAAGAACAGGCAGGATTCAGACCAGGTCGAAGCACTGTCGAGCAGATCTTAAACATCAGAATGCTCATAGAGAAGCATCTCCAATATCAACTACAGCTCTACAACAACTTCATTGACTTCAAGAAGGCCTTCGACCGAGTGTGGCAAGAAGCTCTGTGGCAAGTCATGAGAGACTATAACTTCGACGAGGACCTGATTCAAGTCATCCAGGCGCTGTATGACAACTCCCACAGTGCAGTCCTCATGGGTGGAGAAATCAGGGAGTTCTTCCGGACTTCAGTTGGAGTTCGACAAGGCTGCCCGCTATCCCCGTTCTTTTTTTTTTTTTTTTTTTTTTTTTTTTTTTTTTTTTTTTTTTTTTTTTTTTTTTTTTTTAAATTTTTTTTTTAATTCCTTTTGTTGTTACAAATACATATATGCATGACAAGCATTATCAATATCAATAAACGTTAACTAGACATAACAAAGAAATAACGTATATACAGCATTCCTGCATAATTACATACATATACACATACAAACATACATACATACATACATACATACATATATACATACATATATGCACAACGGCATTTTATACAGTACACAATTCATATGCCATGCCATCTGAAGAATATTACACAGTTTTTCAATTGCCATTCCTCCCTCCCCCATTACAGGAGGGCTTGATGGGATGTTTGTTGGGGTTTTTTGTCCAAAGCTGTGTGTCTTCTGATGTTTTATTCATCCTTTATGTGACAAAAAACAATGATTTGTAGTTATTCCATTCTATTTCGAATTTCATAAGGTTATTTGCAATTCTTGCATTATACTGCTCGGTTTTAAATCTATTGTGTAGCTGTGTCTGAAAAGCAGAAAGTGTTGGTACTTGTCTGTCAATTTTGCATCTGTAGATGTGTAACTTTGCAAGCAACATTATCAAATCAAAGGTCATATCTGTTTTAATGTGTTGGTCTACCCCAAAAATGACTAAATTACGAGAAAATGTTATGTTACAGACATTTGTGCATCGTTCTTTAATAACCTATCCCCCGTTCTTTTCAACGTGTTCCTGGAGAACATCATGCAGGAGGCCCTCCTTGACTTCAAGACCACAATCACAATAGGAGGAAGGCCAGTCTGCAATCTTCGATTCGCAGACGATATTGATCTGATGGGCCGCAGTGAAGAAGAACTCCAGGATCTCATCACCAGACTGGAAACATCAGCCAATGCCCACGGTATGGAGATCAGCACGGAAAAGAGCAAGATCCTAGTGAACAGTACCACACCAACCACTCCCACCAGCATCAAGATGAGTGGTGAGACACTAGAGGAGGTGGAAACTTTCAAGTACCTTGGAGCAGTCATCACCAAAGAAGGCACGAGCACACAAGAGGTGAAGATCAGACTTGCTGTGGCACTCTCCTCCATGACTAAGCTGGCGAAAGTGTGGAGAAACCATAACATCAGAACCCACACTAAGGTCAGACTCTACAAGGCACTCATCACATC
>CM054152.1:48646764-48654264 GCA_028751875.1 Rapana venosa
TTTGTGTGGTTTAAAGGGTTGTTTTTTATATTTTTGTTGCTTCATTTTCTTTCTGTTTTCTTTTTTTGGTTATAGTGTTGTTTGTTTTTCTCATTAGTTCAAATAAAGAAACATAAGGTAGAAAAAAATGTCGTTGAAAATTAGAGAGTGGGGGGGTGGGGGGGGAAAACTGTTAAATCTTTAGATTCCTTTTTTTTCCCCTATTTGGTTTTCAGAGTTTTTATTTTCTAAAGTATTTTGCCGTGTGTGTGGTGTGTGTGTGTGTGTGGTGTGTGGGTGTGGTGTGTGGGTGGGTGTGTGTGTGTGTGGGTGGTGTGTGTGGTGTGTGGTGTGTGTGTGTGTGTGTGTGTGTGTTTGTGGGGTGTGTGTGGTGTGTGTGTGTGTTTGTGTGTTTGTGTGGTGTGTGTTTGCCCTTATTTTGTGGGGAAAAAACGGTTTTTGGGGGGGGGGGTTTTTTAAAATTTTTTTTATATCGGGATAAAGGAAAAGCACTTTTGGGTTTTTTAAAACATCAGTCCCCTGTGTATGCGGCTTCGTACATTTTTTTATCGTTCCCCGGGACCAATGGCCCCCCACTCTTACGAAAAGGGAAAAGGATTTTTAAAGTGTCGCAAGTGTTTTGCGTGCGTTGCACACGGGCCCGGTTTTATCTCCCGAAGGACTTTTGGGGGGAATGGGGTCTCATGATGTTAACTCCAGGGAAAAAAATCCCTTGAACGGGAACGAACCCCGGGTGTCAGATTGCGAAAGCAAGTTCGACCACTAGGCTATCCCCGTCCCCCTCCGTCTGGGGGGAGAGGGGAAAGACAAGTCAGGCCTTGTAAAAGACATCAGAAGTTTGACTATGAACAAGCACCCCCATACATAGCACATGCAAGTCAATCCCGGGACTGGATCCTCGTTGTTTTACAGGAGCAAAAAACCCGTACGTTGGGGTTTGGGAACGATGTATTGGGGGTGGAGAATGTAATTTTAGAGGAGGCCTTTACAGAGAAGGTGGCAAGGGGGGGGAGCCGCCAGAGGTCTGGTGTGTCAGTTTTAAAGAAGGAAGGATACTTGGCCTTGCCCCGGACTCCCTTATGGACTTTCCCCACCTGAAAACCTTTTTGAATTGTGGGGAACTCAACCCAACCCCTGGCCCTCATTACTTTTTATGTCTTTTACGTTCACCTCCAAACCTTGGAATAACTGACGTCGTCATCTTCCATCAAGAATTCGTCACTCCCGGGTATACAGCCCCTTTTCCCCGAAAGCTTTTTATTCTCGGCGACTTTAACTTCCACTTTGACAACCCGTCTTCTCCTGATGTCAAACGTCTTTCTCTTTCTTTGTCCAACCACTCTCTTTCACAGCTGGTAACTGAAGCAACACACAGATCAGGACATATCTTACACTGGCTCATTACAGATGTATCACAAGAGTTGGTCTCATCTGTATCTATCACTGATGAAGTACTTTCTGATCATTCTGGTGTTCTCTTCTCCCTCAACATTGCAAAACCTATCAGAAAGAAGAAATGTGTCACCCGTCGCAATGTCAAGCCATAGACATTGAAACTTTCTCTACACAAGCTGCTGAACGCCTATCACTAACCACTGACAACACTGACCTTTCGAAACACTACAATACTGGTCTCAGCCAACTGCTTGATGAGCATGCACCTCCCACTGACCGTCTCCTGCCTGACAGGCCCTGTGCACCATGGTTCACCCACGACATCCTGATTGCAAAGCACAAACGCAGGCAGCTAGAGCGGCAGTGGCGAAAAACAAAAACGGAAATCAACAAGCAGCTCTTCCAAAAACAAATAAACAAAGTGAAATCTTTAATTCTTTCAGAAAAAAACAAAATACTACACTTCTCAAGTTCTTGATGCCACGTCAATGAAATCTCTTTTCTCTCACATCAACTCTTCTTGGATCTGTGAAGGCAAGCCCTCTGCCTTCCATCCACAACCACTCTGAACTTCCTTCTATATTTTCTGCATTCTTTTCAGACAAATCCGTAACATCCGTTCCAGATTGGATCAGACTCCTTTCCAGCCTGCAGTTCCTGATCCCCAATTTTCTGGTACTCCTCTCCTTTTCTTTCATCCAACAAGTGAGAAAGAAATCATGACAATTCTGAAGAAATGACTATAAAATCATGTGACCTCAATCCCATACCTGCTTCTCTTTTTGTACAGTGCCTACCACAACTTATACCCGCTATCACGAAAATAGTAAACGCATCTATCTCTTGTTTCAGGAAATGTTCCATCATCTCTCAAAACTGCATTAGTTTTACCTCTACTCAAAAAGCATGACCTTGATCCTAACATTCTGAAGAATTATAGACCTGTTTCCAACCTACCTTTCATCTCTAAAGCCCTTGAAAAAGTAGTTCTATAACAGCTTAACACCTTCTCTCCAACAGTCTCCTTCCTGAGTTTCAGTCTGCCTATCGCGTTAACCATAGTACTGAAACTACCCTAGTCCATACCCTAAATGTACTTCTGCTTGCTTCTGACACGGAGAAAATCTCCCTTCTCACTCTACTCGACTTATCTGCAGCCTTTGACACTATTGACCATTCAATTCTTCTCTCCCGTCTTCAAAACTCATTCGGTGTTACTGGCACAGCCCTCTCCTGGTTCAGTTCATACCTCTGACCGATTCCAGACAGTCGCAGTAAACAAGATACAGTCAATACCTGCCAAACTGGAATGTGGTGTCCCGCAGGGATCAGTTCTCGGCCCTGTTCTTTTCACTCTCTATACTGCTCCACGATCACATATAATAAACCGTCATCATATCAACTATCGCTTTTACGCAGATGACTCTCAGATTCAAAGTAGTGTTACACCTGAAAATCTGCCTTCTCTCTTGACAAATATGGCCTACTGCTTTCGAGATATCCAAAACTGGATGATACAAAACAAGTTACAGTTAAACGCAGATAAAACCAAAGCCATGCTTGTTAGGGACCAAACACAAACTCTCATTACAACAGCTTCAGTAGAACTCGGCAATACATCGGTCCCTCTGTCCACTGCTGTGAAGTATCTAGGAGTTGTTATCGACAACACACTGTCTATGCAAAAATTCATCACCCTGACCTGTCAGTCTTGCTACTATCAATTACGGCGTATTAGTGCAATTCGAAAGTACCTGTCCACTGATGCAATATCTAAACTTGTTGCGTCTTTCATTCTCTCACGTCTGGACTATTGCAATTCTCTTTTAGCTGGTCTGCCAGCAAAATCTATCCACTCCCTTCAACGTATACAAAACTCTGCAGCTCGCCTAGTCCTCAGAAAGAAAAAATCTGAACACATTACTCCTCTCTTGCGATCTCTCCACTGGTTGCCTGTGCCACAGAGAGTAACTATAAGATCAGTACCCTCTGTTACAAATGTCTCCACCAAACAGCACCCTCCTACCTCTGTGAATGTCTTCACCTGTACACTACTTCTCGTTCCCTCCGCTCTGCTGCAGATACCTTGTGCTTACGAATACCTAGATTCAACCAGTCCACCGTTGGTCGTCGCTCTTTCTCTATTTCTGGTCCATCCATCTGGAACGACCTTCCTCTCTCTCTTCGACAAAAGCCTACTTATGACACATTTAAATCCAGCCTCAAGACATTTTTTTTTCAAACCTAACTTTTTCCCTCTTTTCATCTCAAAACTGCCCCTGCCTTCAACAGCCAAAATCCCATTACCCTGCCAAAGCCTACAACCTGTGTGTGTGTGTGTGTGTGTGTGTGTGTGGTGTGTGTGTGTGTGTGTGTTGTGTGTGTGTGTGTGTGTGTGTGTGTGTGTGTGTTGTGTGTATGTATGTATATATAGGTGCGTACATTTGAATTTTGTTTAAGCTTTTGATAGTTATTAGCTGTATGACTCTGTAAGAATATGTTGAATGCAAGCGCTCTGATTTGTCTTTGCAAGATATAGCGCTATACAAATTCCATTTATTATTATTATTATTTGGGAAAAGCTAGGTATTTGGGGGTTAGAATAGAGGACTAGCTTCTTCGTCGTCGTTCAGACAGCAAGTTGTGTTCGTCATACCAGCACCACTGCCTCACGCTGCCGTGAAGCCACTGACAAGTCAGGCCCAGCACAGCCGGCGTTGGCCTAGGAGAGAATTGTTATCTGTTAAGTCTTTCTGGGGAAAAAGGCAGGAGAATGGACCAAGAAGGCAGAAAATAGACCAGAAGGGAGTGACAGGGGGAAAAGGAACAAGGCAGAAACAACAAGACTGATAGAAAAGAGGACAGTTCTTGCACAGAACTTGCAGAAGGTGGGGATGCTCTTGATACCGACAGCCCCCTGACATCTCCAGGAGGGGTGCTAGACTATAAGAAGTGGGGGGGAGGGAGGGAGGGCACAAACATACTGAGACGGCAGTCTGGTTGGTTGTGTGTGGGCTAGATTAGTGTCCAATTCATTGTTAGGTTGGGGTTTTTTACACCGATAGGCTGATCTATTATGTTAAGGAGGAAGTGTGTGTATGTGTTTGTGTGTATGTGTGTAGGGGAGGTGCAGGTGGAATAGTGAGAGAGAGAAACAGACTGAGACAGAGACAGAGACAGAGACGGGTCTAAGTTTGTCAATAGCAAAACGCAAGGATCTGTCGTCCTCTTTCTTTTTGCATTTGATATAGACTGAAAGGTCAAGGTGCCCCATCACCTATGTGGTCGTCGGGGAGCGAGGCGTCAGAGACCTCAGCATCTCTAGGGGCCAGCATATTGAGGGCGGTGCCCATCTCCTCTCCCTCGCTGCTTTACCTTCCCTGACCCTAAAGAGGGCAGGTACCCATGTACAGCTGGGTGAACTGGGGGACTGTACTTAAGCCAAGGCGCGCAAACGGTCTCCCATCCACTTTGTAATTATGCTCAAAGCTCAATGTTCAATGATATAGATAGGCAGCACTTAACTAAACTGCCCCCCAATCACACAAACGCACGCGTGCACGCACCCACGCACACACACACACACACACACACACACACACGCGCACGCGTGCACGCACCCACGCACAAATACACACACACACACACACACACACACACACACACACACACACACACTTCTGTTGATTCATTAATAACACCAGTATTTTTTACTCTTCAGAACTGCAGCAGCAGCAGCAGCATCAAAGAAAGAATCGACATAGGAGTGTTCTCAAGTCTGGCTATTGGTGTTGTGTCAATGGCACTTTAAATACAGTGTGGTGTTTGTTGGGGGGAGGGGGGTTGTTCGGTTTTTTGTTAGTTTTTTTTGTTCTGCTTTTTCTTTTCTGACCCGAAATGTCAAGGCAGGGCTGTGAGAAGCGCTGTTCTGTGTTGACGACTGGAGGCTGAAGAAGTCCGAACATGGGGTCTGCTTCTGTGGCCTGTGGTTGCCGGGTTGTCTGCGCTTCTTTGACATCATGGAGCTTCAACCTTCGGAGCTGTGCGTGTGTGCGGGGGGGGGGGGAGGGATGAGTGTGTGCGTGTGCGTGTATGCGCGTGCACTCTCACACTCACTCGCTCACTCACGCACGTACGAATGCATGTGCACAAACATACTCCCATATCTCTCTTCCTCTCTCTTTCTCTCATGTATGTATGTATGTATGTAGGTATGTATGTATGTATGTAGGTATGTATAATATACTATATTATATGACACAATATTGTAAAAGTTCGTTGTTATATCCTTTTTTTTGTCTAATGCAGCTGTGAGAGAAGAGAAATTGAGAGGAGGGAAACTCTCACCTTGAAGTCTGTCATCAACCTTCACTACTGGGCTTTTCAGATATTCCTTCTGTGGTTGTGTGTGTGTGAGTGCCTGTGTATGTGTCTGTGTTTGTGTGTCTGTCTGTGTGTGTCTGTGTGTCTACCTGTGTGTGTCTATCTGTGTGTGTCTGTGTCTCTGTGTTTGTGTGTCTATCTGTGTGTGTCTATCTGTGTGTGTCTGTGTTTGTGTGTCTGTGTGTCTGTGTTTGTGTGTCTCGGTGTGGGTGTGTGTGTTTGCGCGTGTGCACACATCCAGGTGGAGGATGCAAGAGAGAGGGAGAAATAGTAAAACGAGTATACAATGCAATATATGGTTAGCAATTTCTGACTAAACTTTATTTAAACCAATGACCATGATCTTGCCTCCACTCCCCCCCCCTCCACCCCCCACCCCCCTCCCAAAAAACCCCCACAACATACAAAATATAGAATTTGTAATTTTAAAGCTCATTGCTATTGCATAAGTATCAAATGAATCAAAACATAAACATGTCTTGTGCTAAGCAGCCTGCATAGCACAGTGCCAGCCTCTTCCAGGGGCAACGAGAAACACAGCGGTTCAAGTTTTACAGTGCAGGCCCAGTGATGGCAGTCATCTTGCTGGGATTGCTTGTAACTTCTTTGTAATCACGTCATCACCTGCTCATACGTTTTTAGTTTTTCTCTTCTTTTTTGGTTGCTGCGTTTGTTCAACGTGCTTAATTCTACCACGCAGAATACATAATTTGTTTGTAACAAAAAGGGAAACAGAAATAATATCATGCATATTGTTATATGTTCTTGCCTTTACACATATTAGGTATGCCACGTTGAAAATTGTTATTTTTTCTGTTCGTAATTTCTTCTCAAACGTTGTAACAATATGGCTGTATATGACAATGTTATGGTAAACACATTAGGATGACGCAAGGGAGGAGGGGAGAGGGGAGGAGGAGGAAGTGTACTAGTTGCATGCCTGCATTAATGTGCATGTGCATGAAACACAACTACAACATAAGGAACCCAACTTTAAATAGATAATTATCATGTATGTCCACATCATGGTCAGAAGCTCCCTGGCAGATGGAAACAGAGTTAGCTCCAACTCTGGCTTCTTCGTCCTCGTCCTCGAACAACTATTGTTGTCTGTCATATGAGCGAAAATGCGTCACGCTGCCGTTAAGCGCCTGACAAGTCAGGCCCAGCGCATCTGACTTCGGCATAAGAGAGAATTGTTATCTTTTTAAGTCTTTCTGGCAAAAAAGGCAGGAGAATTGACCAAGAAGGTAGAAAATGGTAAAGAAAGCGATGACAGGAAGAACAGGAACAAAGCAGAAACAAAGAGAGGGATAGAAAAGAGGAAATTTCTAGCACATAATTTCCAGAATGTGGGGGTGCTGTTTATACTGACAGGCCCCGGCACCCCCACGGGGAAAAGAGAGTTACGTCCCTGCTTCATGTTGTCGGGAGCTTGCCCAAAGTGAAGCGGAATCAGCACTGACACACTGTCCCTGCAGGCTCCCGGGGAACAGAAGACAAGAGACGTCAAGCGACGTTAAAGGCTGATACTGGGTGACCATGTCACCTGCCTGCACCCCCACATGGCCCGCCGACAGCTGACACCAGCTGGTGACTGGACGCTCCCTGCCTGCCTGTGCTGGTGCTGTCCAAGGATGGCTGAAGCCTGGGTGTACACAGAGCTGGGTCTTCACACACAGCCCAGTTGGCATCACGCCAGGTGTGTGTGTGTGTGTGTGT
>CM054152.1:48656764-48661764 GCA_028751875.1 Rapana venosa
AACACACACACACACACACACACACACACACACACATACACACACACGCAAACACACACACACACACATACACACACACGCAAACACACACACACACACACACACACACACACACACATACACACACACGCAAACACACACACACACACATACACACACACGCAAACACACACACACACACACATACACACACACGCAAACACACACACACAGAGGCATGCACACGCACAGACACGCACGCATACACATACACAACACGCAAACACACACACACACAACACAGACATGCACACACACATACACATACACACACAAACACACACGCAACGCACAACACACAACACACACACACGAGCGCGCGTGCGCACACACACACACACATCATTTCCTTATGACACTATAAGCCGAGGTCTCGTGTGCAAACGCACACAGAATATCTTGCACACATGTTATAAACCCCTTCCACTTTTGGGAAGAGTAGGCCCACCAATTCTAAGGTGTGAAGTAGACACAGCTATTAAACAATTGAAGAAGGGAAATTCCCCTGCAACCGATAACATCCCAGCTGAACTCATAAAAAATGGAGGGAATGAAACAGCAAGGCGATTCACAGAACTTTGTCAGAAGATTCACAACACCAAAGAATGGCCAGAAGAATGGATACAGTCTCTTGTAATACCCCTACCAAAGAAAGGAAACGTCAAGCAATGCCAGAACTACCGAACCATCAGTCTCATAAGCCATCCTAGCAAGATCATCCTGCGGGTAGTCCTCAACAGACTAAAAAACCAAGCAGAAAAACTCCTGGCAGAAGAACAAGCCGGCTTTAGACCAAAATGCAGCACAATGGAACAAATTTTCAATCTGAGAATTCTGATAGAGAAACATCTCAAACACCAAAAAGACTTGTACCACAATTTCATAGACTTCAAAAAGGCCTTTGACAGGGTATGGCATGACGGCCTCTGGCAAGTACTCAGGCACTTCAACATTGACAACTGCCTCATTGAAGTCATCAAGGCACTGTACGAGAACGCAAGAAGTGCAGTTTTCATGAACATGGGCGAGTTCTTCAAGACCATGGTTGGGGTCCGTCAGGGCTGCCTTCTCTCACCTGTACTTTTCAACCTCTTCCTCGAAAACATCATGACAGAGACACTGCAAAACCACCACACTTCCACCTCCATTGGTGGAAGACCTCTTTGCAACCTCAGATTTGCAGATGGCATTGACCTCATGGGCGGCAGCAAACAAGAACCGCAAAAACCTCACAGATAGTCTATCAGATCGAGCGAGCACATATGGCATGGAGGTCAGTACAGAGAAATCAAAGATCATGGTCAACAGCGCAAGTAATGACAGCACGGAAATAAAGATGAATGGAGAAATACTGGAAGAGGTGAGCCAATTCAAATACTTAGTCTCCATCCTAACAAAAGATGGCACATCAAACAATGAAGTGAAAGCTCGCATTGCAACAGCAACATCTGCTCTAGCCAGACTCGAGAGGATCATCAGAAGCAACAACATCAGCTTCTGCACCAAATATCACCTTTACAAAACCCTCGTGATATCTATCCTCCTATATGGCTGTGAATCATGGACTCTGTCAGCAGAGCTAGAGAGGAGAATCCAAGCATACAAGAACAAGTGCCACAAAAGACTCCTCAAAATATCATACAAAGAACACAAGACCAACAACTATGTAAAAGAAGAAATCAAAAAGCGTGTGGGCCCCCAAGAACCTCTGCTCTCCACCATAAAGAGGAGAAAACTGATGTGGTTTGGTCACACCACAACACCTTAGCAAAAACTATCCTGCAGGGAACAGTCGAAGGCAAGAGAAGAAGAGGCCGCCAAAAGAAATCATGGGTTGACAACATCAAAGACTGGACCGCCCAACCCCTGCAACACCTTCTACTAGCCACACAGGATCGTGAAGCATGGAAAAAGATCTCTGTTGCGTCTTCTCTCATGTCCCCCCTACGTCCTTTGGGACATGGGACTGAGTGAGTGAGTGAGTGAGTGAGGCAAATGTGTGCCGGCCGGAATGGATGACAACATACACACGGGAACTTGAGTAAAAAAGGCACATCAGTGCTTATTCCATTATCCTCGAAATAAAAGAATAATGAATTTAAAAATGAAATAATAAACACACACAGAGGTTTATATATATATATATATATATATATATATATATATATATATATATATATATATATATATATATATATATATATGTCACCTTGTTTTAGCAGTGGTCATTTTCTTGGAGGGGGTCCTAATATTTTCAGTCTTTCAACACTCACCATTATCTCATTTTTTAATTTATTTGACACCATTGTTGTTTAGCTGCAGCCCCCTTTCAAACTTAAATTCTCCATACTCACAGAAGCATGGCTTGTTGTCAGCATTTCACGTGTCCGTGCCACAGTAGTGTTCCGAACGAAAGACGTTTAAACCAGCAAACTTGCTTTCAGAAAAGGTGGGGGGGGGGAGGTATTATTCTGGAAGACTTGATAGACTAGATTTTGCGTACACATTTAAAAGGCGACAATTCTTAGATCAAATCATGTCGTGTTTGAAACATGGCTCTCTCTCTCTCTCTCTCTCTCTCTCTCTCTTCTCTCTCTCTCTCCTCTCATCACACACACAACACACACACACACACACACACTCAGTCACTCCCTCTTATGTTTTGGCAGTTGCCATGCATGTCATTTTTGTGTTGGCTTTGTTTTGCTATGCTCTAATTGATCCCATTCTAGGGGCTGGAGGCCTGAAGAGTGACTTGTTTATTGTTCTCTCCTCTCTCTCTCTCTCTCTCTCTCTCTCTCTCCTCTCTCTCTCTCTCTCTCTCTCTCTCTCTCTCTCTCTCTCTCTCTCTCTCAGTCCGGATGAGACAATAAACCGTGTCCCTGTGTGCGAACGTACCCAAAACATCTTGCGCATACGTTAAATCCTGTTCCGCTTTTCGAAAGAGTAGGCCATTGTGTGCCGGTGGGAAGGGATGACAAAATTTACCAAACTGCTTACAGACGGGGACTAGATGAAAAGGGCACACGAGTGCTTATTGCATTATCCTCGATGTAAAGAATAAATTAAATTAAATAATTAACCATTACATCATAACTCAAGATCTGTGTGGTGATCTTACAAATATGGAATGCAGAACAAAACAGAGGTCACTGCAGCTAGGCTCACCCAGGCATGTCCTTGTCTGGTAAAAGCCTCATAAAAAAAAACTTTTCATAAAGCATCAATCGTCGCTTCAGATCAGAGCAAAACAGAGAACTTGAAATAGCCACTCAATACTGTAAAAAGGAAAAAGAACCTAACGGAAATAAAAGGCAGGAAAACAATGCAGATCAAAGCCGACACTGTGGCTTGTTAAGGCCATCATCACAGAGAAAGCAGCTCACATTGTCCGCACAGGAATATGTCAAGACTACCACACACACACACAACACACACACACACTTCAAAAAAATCAAAACGAAACAACAACAACAAAAAGACAAAACCCAAACAAGGAAGCCAAAACAAAGCACAGACCGATCAACCGATAGCTCCACAGACAGATCGATAGCTAGATAAATGTGTATCCACCTAGATAAATACATCTATAGATAAACAGGTAGATAGACAGCACATGGATACATACATACATGCATACATACATATACAGAGAAGAGGACAGAGACAGAGAGAGACAGAGAGAGACAGAGAGAGAAAATCAAATCAAATTAAATCAAAGTAAAGTAAAGTAGAGTAATCGAATAATCATTATTTCGAAGACTACGAGCAAGCATTTATCTATCACTGTACACCCTGTCACTATCTTTATCACTGATAACATAAAAAGAAAACACACACATACGCGTGCGCGCGCGCACGTACGCATGCACGCGACCCACACACACACACAACACACACACACACTCCAACACACACACAAACACGCACGCGCACACACACACACGCACGCACACACACACATACACGCACGTACGCACACACGCGCGCTCTCGCGCCCACGCACACACAAAAATGTACAATTGAAGACACACACATTCTAGTTCCTGTGTTTCATTTTGACGTGGTAACTTCTTCTCCTGTAAAGGGAGCATTCAATGCAGATAAATTGCAATCTAAATGCACGTGAGACTATAAACCGAGGTCCCCTGTGCGAACGCACACAAAACATCTTGTGCACACGTTAAAACCCGTTCTGCTTTTCGGAAGAGTAGGCCATTATGTGCCGATGGGAATGAATGACAAAATTTACAAAACTGCATACACACGCGTACTAGATGAAAAAAAGCACAGTGCTTATTCCATTATCCTCGAAATAAAAGAATAGCTAAGTAAAAATAATAAATAACTTCTGGCTGTTCTGACCCAGCACTAGGTCAGCTAAAGCGATCAAAGCAGTCTTTCGTGATCATGAATATCACTGGAGTGAGTCACTGCTTTCTTTCTCTTTTGATCTGTGTCCAAAACGTTTTAGATTCATGTTTTCATTTACGTAATTCCACGTGGCATTTCTTACTTGCAACTCTGTGCTCTTCGAAGTGTCTGTTTGTATTGTAGGAATGCTATAAATGATTGCTACGTTGATAAAAGTCCTGGAAACTCTTATATAAGTCCACAACTTTCTATGTCTTTGTTTTGGCCGATACGTAGGAAAGTCGCAATCTTTTTTTAACAACCAAGGGATATAAATCTCTTGTGAGAGGGAGACACTACAATATGCTTGCTTTTGATCCTGAACTCTAGAGGATTCATTGTCGAGCAATTTCTTTTCAGTTTGTGTTGAGATCTAACGTGTTTCTTTTCGCGTGCCGCATTAAACTATACTATGACTGATTTTGCCTTTTCTTATTAGATCGAAAAGAATTGCAAGTTAAAGTTCCAACTGTGTCCTTAGCAAGTCTGTGACGTAATTATGAATGACGTTAACGTCGTCAACACGTTGATTAGCAGGCACTTTTTCT
>CM054152.1:48669264-48676764 GCA_028751875.1 Rapana venosa
TCACTTGCTCTCTCTCTCTCTCTCTCTCTCTCTCTCTCTCTCTCTCTCTCTCTCTCTCTCTAGAGAGAGAGAGAGAGAGAGAGTATGAGTATGGGTTGATTATTAAGATGTATCCCTACGGGCGGGTCTGGCTGTAAACAGCACATGAGTCCTTATTCATTATCCTCGAAATAAAGTAATTCGTCATTTGCATTCTCTCTCTCTCTCTCTCTCTCTCTCTCCTCTCTCTCTCTCTCTCTCTCTCTCTCTCTCTCTCTCTCTCTCTCTCTCTCTCTCTCTCTCTCTCTCTCTCTCTCTCTCTCTCTCTCTCTCTCTCTCTCTGTCTTCTCTCTCTCTCTCTCTCTCTCTCTCTCTCTCTCTCTCACACACACACACACACACACACACATACATACACACAAGTTAATTGATTTGATGGATAAATGAGGGGTTTTTTTCTTTTCTTACTAACATTGTTCTTATTATTGTTTTTATTCTGTTCTTCTTTATTTTTGAAGAAAAACAAATATTACAATTTTTAGTTTTACCTGTTTTAATTGGGAATGCATGTCAGTTAGTGAGACTCTCTCTCTCTCTCTCTCTCTCTCTCTCTCTCTCTCTCTCTCTCTCTCTCTCTCTCTCTCTCTCTCTCCTCTCTCTCTCTCTCTCTCTCTCTCTCGTCTCTCTCTTTCTCTTTTGCATAATCTGCTAAAGTCTGCTTATATAACATTTGTGTGTTTGTGTAGTCTACTATTCTGTTGCTTTCCCTATTAAAAAAAAACGTACAATGAATTTATTGACGTTAATGGTTTATTCTCCTTTATATTGTGGGGTTGTTATTGTTTGTTTGGTGGGTTGGTGTTGTTGGGTTTTTTTGGGGGAGGGGGGGCGTTCGGGGGGGGGGGGGGTGAGTTGCTTTGTTGTCTATCCCCCCTCCTTGTTTTTATCCTGCTTTTGGTTTCTTTGCTGTTTGTTTTTTGTGTGTGCTTTTTTTGTTTTTTGTGTTTTGTTTTGGCTTGATTGTTTGATGTTGTCTTTTCTCTTTTTCCTTTTTTGTGTTTTCTGTGTGTGTTTTGGGGTTGTTTTTTTCCTTTACTGTGTGAGTGTATGGGTATTAGGTCTACTTTATTATGATATGATGTCATCCTAAAGGCGGGGATTGTATTTAAAAAGCACATTGGTGCTTATTCATTATCCTCGAAATAAAAGAATTTGTCATTGCTGCCCTACACACCACTGGGTGTAATGGTTAATGATGATGATGATGTTGATGTTGTTGTTGTTGTTGTTGTTGTTGTTGTTAATTCTTTTATTTCGAGGATACTGGAATAAGCACTCGTGTGCTTTTTTACATTCAGTCCCCGTGTGTATGCAGCTTTGTAAAGTGTGTCATCTGTTCCCACCGGCACACAATGGCCTACTCTTCCGAAAAGTGTGTTTGTGTGTTTATTTGTTTGGTTGCTGGGGTTTCGTATGCATCAAGTCTTACAGCACTTCCATGACAACAGCTCATTGCGGCACACACTCTAAGGAGGGGACACCGCTGCAGAGCATTGCTTTTCCAGCGGACTGGGATGGCGCTCCGTGAGCTGCAGATAAAGCTGCCCCCAGCCCCGCACCTTGCCACCACACGCCATCCCTCCATTAAAAGCAAGCCTGGACATTTTCCAGGGGATTCTAAACGGATCCCTGGCTGACGTCACACTGCCTCATTCTGGCATCAGTTTGGGGCTTGAGTATGTCTTGGGCAACTGCTTGGGTACGCAATAGCTCAGTGGTCAGAGCATTCGCTACCCCCCCCCCCCCCCCCCCCCCCCACCCCCATCAAGCTAAGTCTAAGGTTAAGTAAAATTGAGCGTGATTACCAAGTAGATGGATGACCATTTTGCGCGCCTTGGCTTCAGCACGGCTCACCCAGCTGTCGATGGGTACCTGCCTCTTTAGGATCAGGGCAGCAGGAAAGTAGTAAACCAGTGAAGGAGAGGAGATGGGCGCCGCCTTCAAGATGCTGGCCCCTAGAGAGTGAGGTCTCTGACGCCTTGCTCCCCCAACGGCCGCATCGGTTATGGGAACATAACTGCTGGTCCCGCTGTCCATTGCAGTCTGCTTGCTATCATTGTGATGAAGATTGTGATTCTGTTATCTTTCTCCTTTTTTATCTCTAAGGACCATTGACAGAAGAAGGTTAAAGAAAAAATATAAAGGTGTCCCACAACCTATGTGGTCGTTGGGGAGCGAGGCAATAGAGCCCTCAACTTCTCAAGGGGCCAGAATCTTATATTGAGGGCGGCGCCCATCTCCTCTTCCTAGCTGCTTTACCTTCCCCGACCCTAAAGAGGCAGGTACCCATTTACAGCTGGGTGAACTGGCCGACTGTACTGAAGCCAAAGCGCTCAAATGGTCACCCACCCACTTGGTAACCACGCTCGATGCTGCCTAACATTGGCTGGGGGAAAGCGAGTGCTCTGACCCCTGAGCTATCCCGTGCCCCCAAGAGAAGAAGACGCAGGGGGAGATAAAAGAAGAGGGAGACAGACAACCTCCCAGACAGGCCAGACTGTCTGACATGGCAGCAGTACCGTGACAAACTGAAGACACACCAGTCTGGGGAGAACATGGTGACCCATGAGGATCTCGTATCCTCCCCCAAAACCATCTAAGTCAATGAACATACACACAGCGTGCGTGCGCGTACGCACGCACGCACGCACACACACACACCACACACACACACACACACACACAAATATCAATAATATAAATAATATATTAATGATATATTAATAACATAATAAATATATATAATCCCTGGAAATAAAATTTGACTTGACTTGACTTGACTTCACACACACACACACACACACACACACACACACACACACACACACACACACATACACGTAAAAAGCAAAACCGTGGATTTGAGTGGCTTAGAAATACCGTTTGTGTCTTCGTGCGTGTTCTACCACGCTTATCCCCCTTCCGTGACATCGCCCCACTGGAGAACATTCAGCGGAGAGAACAGATTCAAAGCAAACCAGTGGCCGTGGTGCAGTGGTTAGCGCATTGGGGCTGCTGGCTGCAAGGTCGCAGGTTTAAATCCCAGAAGAGTCATTCGGTGTGTTGTGTTTTTTCCAACTCCGGTTGGCAGCTACACAGACTGAGTTTGTTAATTGAGAAGACATGATACTACAGTATAGCGTCATGGTATTATGGGCTAATTGAGAAGACATAATACTACAGTATAGCGTCATATTACTATGAGCCTGTTGAGAAGACAGGATAATACAGCCAAGCGTCATATTACTATGGGCCTGTTGAGAAGACAGGATAATACAGCCAAGCGTCATGTTATTTTGAGCTAATTGAGAAGACAGGATAATACAACCCAACGTCGTGTTATTATGGGCTAATTGAGAAGACAGGATAATACAACCCAACGTCGTGTTATTATGGGCTAATTGAGAAGACAGGATAATACAGCCCAACGTCATGTTATTATGGGCTAATTGAGAAGACAGGATAATACAACCCAACGTCATGTTATTATGGGCTAATTGAGAAGAATAAAATAAATAATAATAAATAATAAATGGAACTTATATAGCGCTATATCTTGGAAAGACAAATCAAAGCGCATGCATTCAACCTAATCTTACACAGTCATGCAATCAATGATGAATAATCAATAATGTAAACAAACAGATATTTACAAGCATGATGCGCTGCAGACCAAATCAATGAAATAAAATTGCAGTAGTCAAATGTTTTTCAAAAGCACACACACACTCACACAGGTCGTATGCTTTAGCAGGGTGATAGGACATGGGTTAGTGAAGGTGGGATAGCTCTGATATGAAACAGGAGGGGGGAAATCTTACGTTTGAAATAAATATGTCTTGAGGCTGGATTTAAAAGTGTCATAACTAGGCTTCTGGCGAAGAGAGAGAGGGAGCTCATTCCAGGTCGTTGGACCCGAAATAGAGAAAGAGCGGCGGCCAATAGTGGATTGGTTGAATCTAGGTATTCGTAGGCACAAGGTATCTGCAGTAGAGTGGAGGGAACGTGAAGGAGTGTACAGGTTAAAACATTCACAGAGGTAGGAGGGTGCTGTTTTGTGGAGACATTTGTAACAGAGGATACTGATCTTATAATCTACTCTCTGTGGCACAGGCAGCCAGTGGAGAGATCGCAAGAGGGGGGTACTGTGCTCAGATTTTTTCTTTCTGAGAACTAGTCGAGCTGCGGAGTTTTGTATACGTTAAAGGGAGTGGATAGATGATGCTGGAATACCAGACAAAAGAGAATTGCAATAGTCCAGACGTGAAAGAATGAGAGAAGTGACAAGTTTGGATGTTACATCGGTGGACAGGTACTTTCGAATGGCAATAATACACCGTAATTGATAGTAGCACGACTGACAGTTTTGGGTGATGAATTTTTTCATAGAGAGTGTGTTGTCGATAACGACACCTAGATACTTCACAGCAGTGGATAGAGGGACTGATGTATTGCCGAGTTCTATTGAAGTTGTTGTAATGGAAGAGAGTTTGAGTTTGGTCCCTACAAGCATGGCTTCGGTTTTATCTGCATTTAGCTGTAATTTGTTCTGTGTCATCCAGTTTTGAATATCTTCAAAGCAGTGGGCCATATTTGTCAGGAGAGAAGGCAGATTTTCAGGAGTAACACTGCTTTCAATCTGAGAGTCATCTGCGTAAAAATGGTGCTTGATTTGATGACGGCTTATTATATGTGACAGTGGGGCAGTGTAAAGAGTGAAAAGAACAGGGCCTAGAACTGAGCCCTGTGGGACTCCGCATTCCAGTTTGGCAGGTATTGATTGAATCTTGTTTACTGCAACTGTCTGGAATCGGTCAGTAAGGTATGAATTAAACCAGGTGAGGTCTGTGCCAGTAACACCGAACATTTTGAAGACGGGAGAGAAGAATTGAGTGGTCTATAGTATCGAAGGCTGCTGATAAGTCGAGTAGGGTGAGAAGGGAGATTTTCCCTGAGTCAGAAGCGAGTAGAAGCGTGTTCAAGGTGTGTACTAGGGTGGTTTCAGTGCTGTGGTTGACGCGATAGCCAAACTAAAACTCAGGAAGAAGATTGTTGGAGAGAAGGTGGTTGTTGAGCTGTTTGAGAGCAACTTTTTCAAGGACTTTAGAAATAAAAGGTGGATTGGAAACAGGTCTATAATTCTTAAGAATGTTAGGGTCAAGGTCATGCTTTTTGAGTAGAGGTGTGACCATAGCAGTTTTGAGAGCTGATGGAACATTTCCTGAAACAAGAGATGAGTTTACTATTTTCGTGATAGCGGGTATGAGTTGTGGTAGGCACTGTGTGAAAAGAGAAGCAGGTATGGGATCAAGATCACATGATTTTATAGTCATTTCTTTCAGAATTGTCATGATTTCTTTCTCACTTGTTGGATGAAAGAAAAGGAGAGGAGTTCCAGAGAATTGGGGATCAGGAAGAGCAGGCTGGAAAGGAGTCTGATCCAGTTTGGAGCGAATGTTATGGACTTTTTCAGAAAAGAATGCAGAAAATATAGAAGGAAGTTCAGAGTGGATGTGGATGAAGGCAGAGGGCTTGCCTTCACAGATCCAAGAAGAGTGGATGTGAACGGAAGACAGGGATAATACAGTATAGCGTCATGGTATTATGGGCTAATTGAGAAGACAAGATAATACAGCCCAACGTCATGTTATTATGGGCTAATTGAGAAGACATGATAATACAGCCCAACGTCATGTTATTATGGGCTAATTGAGAAGACATGATAATACAGCCCAACGTCATGTTATTATGGGCTAATTGAGAAGACAAGATAATGCAGCCCAACGTCATGTTATTATGGGCTAATTGAGAAGACAAGATAATGCAGCCCAACGTCATGTTATTATGGGCTAATTGAGAAGACAAGATAATGCAGCCCAACGTCATGGTATTATGGGCTAATTGAGAAGACAAGATAATGCAGCCCAACGTCATGGTATTATGGGCTAATTGAGAAGACAAGATAATGCAGCCCAACGTCATGGTATTATGGGCTAATTGAGAAGACAAGATAATACAGCCCAACGTCATGTTATTATGGGCTAATTGAGAAGTCAAGATAATGCAGCCCAACGTCATGGTATTATGGGCTAATTGAGAAGACAAGATAATGCAGCCCAACGTCATGGTATTATGGGCTAATTGAGAAGACAAGATAATGCAGCCCAACGTCATGGTATTATGGGCTAATTGAGAAGACAAGATAATGCAGCCCAACGTCATGGTATTATGGGCTAATTGAGAAGACAAGATAATGCAGCCCAACGTCATGGTATTATGGGCTAATTGAGAAGACAAGATAATGCAGCCCAACGTCATGTTATTATGGGCTAATTGAGAAGACATGATAATACAGCCCAACGTCATGTTATTATGGGCTAATTGAGAAGACAAGATAATGCAGCCCAACGTCATGTTATTATGGGCTAATTGAGAAGACAAGATAATGCAGCCCAACGTCATGTTATTATGGGCTAATTGAGAAGACAAGATAATGCAGCCCAACGTCATGGTATTATGGGCTAATTGAGAAGACAAGATAATGCAGCCCAACGTCATGGTATTATGGGCTAATTGAGAAGACAAGATAATGCAGCCCAACGTCATGGTATTATGGGCTAATTGAGAAGACAAGATAATGCAGCCCAACGTCATGGTATTATGGGCTAATTGAGAAGACAAGATAATGCAGCCCAACGTCATGTTATTATGGGCTAATTGAGAAGACAAGATAATGCAGCCCAACGTCATGGTATTATGGGCTAATTGAGAAGACAAGATAATGCAGCCCAACGTCATGGTATTATGGGCTAATTGAGAAGACAAGATAATGCAGCCCAACGTCATGTTATTATGGGCTAATTGAGAAGACATGATAATACAGCCCAACGTCATGTTATTATGGGCTAATTGAGAAGACAAGATAATGCAGCCCAACGTCATGTTATTATGGGCTAATTGAGAAGACAAGATAATGCAGCCCAACGTCATGGTATTATGGGCTAATTGAGAAGACAAGATAATGCAGCCCAACGTCATGTTATTATGGGCTAATTGAGAAGACAAGATAATGCAGCCCAACGTCATGGTATTATGGGCTAATTGAGAAGACAAGATAATGCAGCCCAACGTCATGGTATTATGGGCTAATTGAGAAGACAAGATAATGCAGCCCAACGTCATGGTATTATGGGCTAATTGAGAAGACAAGATAATGCAGCCCAACGTCATGTTATTATGGGCTAATTGAGAAGACAAGATAATGCAGCCCAACGTCATGTTATTATGGGCTAATTGAGAAGACAAGATAATGCAGCCCAACGTCATGGTATTATGGGCTAATTGAGAAGACAAGATAATGCAGCCCAACGTCATGTTATTATGGGCTAATTGAGAAGACAAGATAATGCAGCCCAACGTCATGTTATTATGGGCTAATTGAGAAGACAAGATAATGCAGCC
>CM054152.1:48686764-48696764 GCA_028751875.1 Rapana venosa
TCTCTTTTCTATCCAGTCCCTCTAGTGCATAAGGTTTTGGTAAATGTTTTATTCATTCCTTCTAGCAAAAGTGGCCTACTATTCCGAGAAGCGGAACAGGTTTTGACCTGTGCGCCAGATGTTCAGGGCGCTTGGCACAGGGCTTTCTGCCTGTCCTCTTGCCAGGCCGACTGCTGGGGACGTTCAGCTGGCACTGACGTTTTCCCGGGGAAAGTCACCCTGAACGGGTCTGGGTGAAGGATCACACCTGGGTTCCAGCCCAGGGTGTCACATGGCGAGCGCAAAGCCCAACGCTCTGACCACCAGGCCATCTCCTACTGGTGCTGTGTCGGCCATTCATTGTTCTGCCTACAAGTACAGTCATTTCGCTGTGAAAGTATTTTCCTCAATAACTATGCATCTGAAAATATCAGTTTTCTAACTCCCGTGGATTTTTTCATCTTCCTTCATCCCGTAGTTCAGTAGACCGTGGGGGAAGGGGGGGGGGGCACCACAGAAGATTTTACAACCAGCTTCCTCCACTCCCCGCGATCCTGTTTTCCATAGCAGTTTGTTTCACTCAAGGCTACCAGTCTCCTCCATGATGTTGTCTTCCCATCGTTTTCTCTGTCTGCCTCTTCGTCTCCCTCCTTGTACTGTTCCCTGTAGGACAGTCTTGGCCAGTCTAGATGTTGGTGTGACGTGCCCGTACCACTTCAGTTTGCGTTTTTTCACTGAAGTCAGGAGCTTTTCATATGGTTTGATGGCGTTTTAAATTTTGGTGTTCACTCCCTCATCAGTAATTTGATGACTGTAGGAGACAGCACGGAGTTAGCTGCATCCTTCTTCAGTGTCTGCTGTTTGGTCCACGAGGACCTTTCTACCTGCATTGAATGGCTGTTACAAACAGGGCTTCAGTTCAGGGTCTGAACTGAAAGCTGTTACCAGGCCTCCACTAGCAGTCGTGATCAAGGCAGTGAGGAACAGCGTGGTTCCACATGAGATACAAAGCCGTCTGTGTCTGGTTCTCTGGCAGGGCGCTGTGCCGCCAGACAGGACTGTCCATATCGCCATGGCCAAGGACAAGGAACGATACCTCCATCATGAAAACATCCACGCTCTCTTAGTCGTCAATAATTTATGAAACAGATAACGCTATAACAAAAAGCACCCACCCCAACTAATAATGTGGCACTGTGACCACTTTGATAGACAGGCAATAGAGGTCACAATGTTCAGCTCAACCGTCACTGGACTCCCTACTGAAGGAGTTGTCCCTGTCTCTGGGTGATGACGTCAGACATTGTTTGTCTGATTGTGACCGCTGGTGCAGCAGCAGAGAAATCCATGATCACCTGCAATGATGTTCATGGTTTGTCTTCCCCTTTGACCTAGAATGATAAATCTGACTTGTCATTCACTGAACCAACATGCTTAAATGCTTTTTTTACATATGTTAGTTCAAACAATTTAAAGAACAAATCAACAAAAAGTACTCTTCACGTATGTTGAATTATTTGCGTTATCAAAATAAATTTGAAAATGTGTATTACAATAATAATATTATTATAATAATAATATTAATAATAATAATAATAATAATAATAATAATAATAATAATAATAATAATAATAATAATAATAATAATAATAATAATAATAATAATAAATGGAACTTATATAGCGCTAAATCTTGCAAAGACAAATCATGAAATGTTTGGTTTCTAAGCTATGATAAATTACACAACATTTTTAAATTTTGTGTCAAAAGAAAACAGAGTTCAAACTCTATTCCCAGCTTCCTGTGACCTTGAGAATATGAAGACAGGACCGATGACACTGAAGCATTCCTCAGGCAGGGACACTGAAGTAAACCGCATTGGAACATTACTGCTTGTATTTCTAACACTACGAGGCAAAAATAGCATTCTCTATTTTCATCGTCTATATAGTTAGGGTGCCTTGGCTATAAAAAAAAAATCTCCAAAGCTCATGGTACTATAGGGTTATATTTTTCAAAGTCATATAAAGAAATACAATGATATCAGGAAAAAGTTATATAGAGTGGGAATAGATAATACGGTTTTTTTTCTGTAACACTAGTTACATTTTTCGTGTCTGACTACACTGGAAATGGAAAACCTATATATTGTCTATGATAAAAACTTTGATTCCTGAATACATAGCAACCGATCGTCATGTCACCCAAAACTAAATGAGTAATAAAATTACACTATAATATTGTTGACACACACACGTGGTCATCAATAAAATGTGACGGAGACATCGGCGTGACAACTAGGCTAATGCTATTGATTTACAGTGACGATCACTTGGACAGCGAGTCAGACCAGGGCGCTGAGCCTTATTAGTCAGGGGCTTGTCACAGTGCTCTGTAATGAGACGGTGTCCTTTCATCTCATCCTGATGTATGAGGCTGGCTTCTGGTCATAGCAGCAAAACAACAAAAAAGAAAAATGTCAGTACTGAGGTTTTCTTTGGTCGGTGTCCTTTCACGTTGACTTATATGGCAAAAGTAACTAGCATAACTAATCAGGTGATGAATCAGAAGTCCAGTTAGTGACAAAAACCAATACAAAAATGTAAACACGTTGGAAAAGCACATAGTTAAAGCAACTCATGCCAATGAAAGAAGCTCATGAGTTTAGTGAAAGGTTTGGTATATGACAGAAAAAAAACATCATATGTTACACAAATCATCTGACAAGTGAATTTCATGGCTTCGCAACAAGACGTTTTACTTGATCAAACATGAAACATGCATATTAACAAAGACAATCTAACTTTGTCAAATACTTATACAGTTACAGAAAGGTTAATGGTAAGCAAATAAAAATCATTTTGACAAGCAAACCAATAGCCAGATTGAAACTTGAAGAGCATGTATGTTTAAAGTAAATGTGAAGAATAAACCTACAAGACATTTTGTCATGTGTACAATATGACTTTCAGACGTACCTTGAATAGAATAGACAGAAAGCGTTTCAAATGACGAAATACAAACTGGTCATTCACTACAATACAATGCTGAAACTGAAACACCATATTTTTCAAATACGATTGAGTGCTAACAGTGACTAGAAGCATTCTTGCAAGATCATAGTTCTGACTTAACTAAAAAATACGTAACTGTTTCAAATTTACATATGACTCAAAATGTAAGACAAAAGATCTGCACTTAAAGATCATAATGAAATGCTGTGACATTAAGACAATGGCCTGTAAAAGATGATTAAGGCTGTCATGAATGGACAAATTGTAGTTTCATGAATTACATGTGACAAGAATTGTGGAGGACAATACTATTTATCATACCTTATTCAATAAACAATGGCATTAAAGGATAGATGTACAGACATGCCAATAGTGGAAGAGACTCTGTAGTTATAATAAAACACTGTTTACAATTAAACAATGGCCATGTAAAAGGATAGATGTTAAAGAACAATAGTCATGAAGGGACAAGATTGGTTATAATCAAACACTGTTTACATTAAACAATGGCCATGAAAGGATAGATGCTGACAGACATACAATAGTGAAGAGGAGAAGATTGTAGCTTATAATCAAACACTGTTTACAATTAAACAATGGCATTGAAAGGATAGATGCTGACAGACATCACAATAGTGGAAGAGGAGAAAACTCTGGTTTATAATCAAACACTGTTTACAATTAAACAATGGCATTAAAAGGATAGATGTTGACAGACATTACAATAGTTGAAGAGGAGAAAACCCTGGTTTATAATCAAACACTGTTTATAGTTAAACAATGGCCATGAAAGGATAGATGCTGACAGACATTACAATAGTTGAAGAGGAGAAGACTGGTTTATAATCAAACACTGTTTACAGTTAAACAATGGCCATGAAAGGATAGATGCTGACAGACATTACAATAGTTGAAGAGGAGAAGACTGGTTTATAATCAAACACTGTTTACAGTTAAACAATGGCCATGAAAGGATAGATGCTGACAGACATTACAATAGTTGAAGAGGAGAAGACTGGTTTATAATAATTTACATAATACATAATAGATAATAATAATAATAATAATAAATATAAAAATTATGAAAAGATATTAATAAATAATAATAATAATAATGTATGGTTTATGACCTGGTGAAGCTCTGATCTACAGGCCCAGCTTCACATCACCTAGTGGCGTTGCTGGGCTGAGGGGGGGGGTGGGGTTCGTGGGAGGGGGGAGGAAAGAAGGGTGTTGGTATGGTCTGTCAATCAGCTTCTATGCAGACCTGCCATTGCCTTACTTCTCTGTGTGTATAGACGCACAGAATGTTAAAAAACTTCCCACAGTAATAATCACCATTTGGTACGTTGTAAAAACACAAAAAGAACAGAGCAAATATAGTATATAGTTTTTTATGCATCTTTGATGTGGATTTTGGGGAGAAGTGGTAGATTGTGTTGGGATTTGGGGGTGGGGTTACATAGGGACCCCCCCTCCAAAAGTAACCATCACCAACCCCATTGTTTGCCTTCTAAGTCAGAAATAGAAACAAACAGAAAAGCTATAACCATGTGTTCTTGAGAACGAAGGAAAATCAAGTCCATAACTATCTGATTGTCTGCCTGAGGATGCCCTCGATACTTTAGTTTGTACTTTTATTCCATCTTTTCAGGCTGAATTCTTGTCAGTCTCTTCTATCTGATGTACCTTACCCAAACATCTTCTTCAAAAGCGTCAGAGATTTCAGACCACCAAAGCAGAGCATCTGATCCACTGCTCCTCTGATTTCTATCACAAATATTTATTTTCTGTTATCTTATTCTACCCATCACAGAGTTAGTGACAGAAGCACAGCTGCAGTAATTAATGCTCCTTGTGGCAAAGGTCAGCTGACAGTTTCCTCAAACCTCTGCTGCACATACGTGTAAAGAAGTCGTCAACCCCACTGGTCTGTTCTCCACTGTCATGAAGAGAGCGTGTTCTCCAACAGTAGCCTGGCTGTACTGTGCTGGTAAGTCACCACCACCAGCAGTAAGATCAGTCACCAGAACAAGGACAGGCACTGATTTAACTACACTTCTACTGGACTGGGTTGGGTTGGGATGGGTTTTGGTTTGGCTTGGCTTGGCTTGGCGTGGTTAGGGTAGGGTAGGGTAGGGTAGGGCAGGGCAGGGTAGGGTAGGTTAGGGTAGGGTAGGGCAGGACAGGGTAGGGTAGGGTAGGCTAGGGTAGGGAAGGGTATGGTAGGCTAGGATAGGGTAGGGTAGGATAGGGTAGGGTAGGGTAGGGTAGGTAGGGAAGGGTGGGTAGGAAGGGTAGGGTAGGGTAGGGTAGGGAAGGGTAGGGTAGGGTAGGATAGGGAAGGGTAGGGTAGTGTAGTGTAGGCTAGGCTAGGTAGGGAAGGGTAGGATAGGCTAGGAAGGTGGTAGGGTAGGGAATGGTAGGGTAGGCTAGGGTAGGGTAGGTAGGGTATGCTTGGTTTGGCTTGGTTTTGGTTTGGTGTGGTGTGGTGTGGTGTGGTTTGGTGTTTTTTTGTTTAGATTGGTTTGGTTTAAATGGGATCGGTTTGGTTTAATTAATTGTTTAGTTTGGTTTGGCTTAGTTTGATTTGAATTAGTTTAATTGATGGTTTCATTTGGTTTGATTTGAATTGGCTTGGTTTGGCTTGGTTTGGTTTTGTTTGGTTTGGCTACATTGTGTTTGGTTTAATTTCGTTTGGTTAGGCCTTGATTAGATGTGGCTTGGTTTGGTTAAGATTGGTTTGGTTTAGTTTTGAATAGCTTTGGCTAGGTTAGACATATATTCAGGTAGTCTCTCTCACACACACTCACAAGCATACACATACACACACGGTAAATGATGCAATAATGTAATGTCTTAGTATAATCATTACGAAATTTGTTCTTAGATAGATGGCTTGATGAAAAAAAGCAAATGCATTGCTTATTCAATGTACCATCTGGAAATAAAATTTTGACTTGACTTGACTTGACTTGACTCACAAACACACACATACACACATACACACACATACACACACGCACACACACACGCACACACACACACACACACACACATACACACACTTACAAACACACACACCCCATACACACATACACACATACACACACACGCACACATACACACGCACACACACACGCAACACCACAACACACATACACACACACTCACACAACACACACATACACACATACACACAACACACACATAACACACACCACACACACACACGCACACACACACGCACACACACACCACACACACACATCACACACTCACAAACACACACATACACACACACACATACACACACATACACACACACGCACACACGCACACACACACACACACAACACACACACCACACAACACACACACAACACACACACACAAAACACGTATCCACACAAATCAACAGAGAGAAAACAGAGCAAAGACAGAGACACAGAATAAGGATAGCGGAGAAGGGAATGAGAGAGAAAAATAAACACGAGACCGAGATAGAAATCCACAGAGAGACAGAAAACAGACAGATTGAAAACAGACAGACAGAAAACAGACAGACAGAAAACAGACAGACAGAAAACAGACAGATTGAAAACAGACAGACAGAAAACAGACAGACAGAAAACAAACAGACAGAAAACAGACAGACAGAAAACAGAAGATTGAAAACAGACAGACAGGAAACAGACAGACAGGAAACAGACAGACAGAAACAGACAGACAGAAAACAGACAGACAGAAAACAGACACAGAAAAAAGACAGACAGAAAACAGACAGAAAAAAGACAGACAGATGTGCGTTGTTTCCCTGAAGAAGAAACCTAATGCCTTTGATTACCAGCCAGCGAACAGTGACTGACAGACAGCCCGAGTCACAGGATGACCCTGACCATGCCGTGGTCATCAGGAAACCCTCACCATCAATCACAAAAGTCCAGCACAGCTCTCCCTCTTACTGACCACTGAGCTCTCCTAATGAACTGACCATCCCTCTCCTGTCCAAGCTTGTTATGGCTAGTAGGAAACCAGCTACTATTCTGTATTGTGGGGTATTGTATTGTGTTGTCTTGTGTTGTATTGTGTTGTGTTGTATTGCATTGCATTGTATTGTGCTGTATGTCTTCCATTCTATTGTATTCAATACTACTTTAAATCACGGCAGATTTATCTGCGTGAAATTCGGGCTGCTCTCCCCGTGGAGAGTGTCACGCCACAAGAGCAGCGCCACCCTTTTCTTTATTTGTAACTACGACTGTTTTCATTTTCCTATAAGAGCAACTTTTTTCTACAGAATTTGGCCAGGGACAACTCGTTTTGTCCAAAGTATTCAGTTGTCAAGTTGATGAATGACCATTCTGTGACACTGCACTTTGACACTTGTCTTTGTTCTCTACTTCAAACGCCCTTGCAGATGAGCATAGTGCTCATAGCCATTATTGTACATGCAGTGCCGTGTCTTCCTTCACCACAACAAACTAGCTGCTTTTCAACGAATCCTGGCAGCGTTTGACAGGGCCTCGGGGAGTCTGTCTGAGAGTTCCACAAAGAAATAGAAGAAGAAACGAATCCTGTCAGTTTTGTTCCTTCTTTTTTTCTTACTCCTACCTACATTCTTCTCTACTCGCTATTCCAAGTCCACACATTTTTTCTTTCATTCTTTGATTTCAAGGATATGGAATAAGCACTAATGTACTTTTTTACACATCCAGTCCCCGTGTGTATGCAGTTTAGTAAATGTTGTCACCCGCTCTCCCAACGACACGCTTCTTCAACACCTGTCATGGTTCTCCTCCTCCTCCTCCTCCTCCTCCTCCTCCTCCTCTTCCTCCTCCTCTTCCTGCTTGGACTACTTACTATATGGACTGCTCATTTCCTCGCCCTTGAGAGAATTCAGAGAAGGAAATCCAGTGCTACCTACCTACCTACCCACCTACCTACCTACTTACCTACCTACAGTCTGCTTCAGCATCGTATTGGCCAGTGTCTGCCAGAACTCTCCTGGTCTGACAATACAGGGCTACGACAGCAGACTTTCTGTCTTCTTTTCTCTTTCTTTTTTTAGCTGTGTATGGTGATGAATGACGAGCCGCTAATTGGACTGGTCTTGTCAGGGGGGTGGGGGGGGGGGGTCTTTTGTGAGGGATGATGCTAAGTGGCCCTGCTCCAGCTCCTGCTCCTGTTTCTGCTGCTGCTCCTGCTCCTGTTTCTGCTGCTGCTCCTGCTCCTGTTTCTGCTGCTGCTCCTGTTTCTGCTGCTGCTGCCTGCTCCTGTTTCTGCTGCTGCTCCTGCTCCTGTTTCTGCTGCTGCTCCTGTTTCTGCTGCTGCTCCTGCTCCTGTTTCTGCTGCTGCTCCTGTTTCTGCTGCTGCTCCTGTTTCTGCTGCTGCTGCTGCTCCTGTTTCTGCTGCTGCTCCTGTTTCTGCTGCTGCTGCTTTTCTGCTGCTCCTGTTTCTGCTGCTGCTCCTGCTCCTGTTTCTGCTCCTGTTTCTGCTGCTGCTCCTGTTCCTGTTTCTGCTCCTGCTCCTGCTCATGTTTCTGCTCCTGTTCCTGCTCATGTTTCTCTGCCCGTTGCTGCTGCTTCCTGCTCTGTTCTGCTCCTGTTGCTGCTGTCCTGCTTCCTGTTGCTCGTCTGTCTGTTTCTGCTCCTGTTCCTGTCCTGCTCCTGTTCTGTTTCTGCTCCTGCTCCTGTTTCCTGCTCCTGTTCTCCTGCTCCTGTGCTTCTGTTTCTGCTCCTGTTCCTGTTTCTGCTGCTGCTCCTGCTCCTGTTTCTGCTGCTGTTCCTGCTCCTGTTTCTGCTGCTGCTCCTGCTCCTGTTTCTGCTCCTGTTCCTGTTTCTGCTCCTGTTCCTGTTTCTGCTCCTGTTCGTGTTTCTGCTCCTCTTCCTGTCTACCATGGGTTATCAGTCCTGACTGTGTTTTCTCTTCCTCTGCTGACCACTCGGTGTGGTCTTGGTCCCAAGGCTTGTCACCGACCTGTCCGTACAGCGCCACATCATTATGAAGACGATGACACTTCTAGTTGTGTTTGGCTGGGGTGGTCGTGTTCGCGCGCGCGCACGTGTGTGTGTGTGTGTGTGTGTGTGTGTGTGTGTGTGTGTGTGTGTGTGTGTGTGTCTGTGTCTGTGTGTCTGTGTCTGTGTCTGTGTGTCTGTGTGTCTGTGTCTGTGTGTGTCTTTGTGTATGTGTGTGTCTCTCTTTTTCTCTTTCTCTCTGTCTCTGTCCCTCTCTCTCTGTCTCTGTGCCTCTGTCTGTCTCTCCCTCTTTCTCTCTCTCTATCTATAGTAGTAGTATTTCATGATGATGGTCATTTGAATCTTCCTTTGAATGTATCTATAGCTGCTGATTATTACTGTTTCACACGTTTGTTTTTTTGGAGGTTTTTGCATTGGTGTGTATTTGTCTTTTTCTTCTTGTGGTGTTGGTTTTCGTGTTTGTGTCGTGTTCTGGTTGTGTTGTGTGTGTGTGTGTGTGTGTTGTGTGTGTGTGTCTCTCTTGTGTCGTTGTTGTGTCTTGTGCTCTCTCTCTGTGTGTGCTTGTTGTTTCCTTTTCTCTCTCTCTATCTTGTGTGTTTTCTGTGATGGCATGATTCCTTTGAATTATCTATAGTGCGATTTTACTGTTTCCACTTTGTTTCTTTTTAGTTTTTTGCATGTGTGTTTTGTCTTTTCTTACTTTGGTGTTTCGTTCTTCTCTTTTTGATGTGTGTTTTGTTGTGCTGTCTGTGTGTGTCTGTTTGTTGTTTCTCGTTTTTTTCTTGTGTGTCTTCTGGTCGTGTGTGTTTCTTCTTTTTCTTTCTTTCTTGTTTTCTTTTCTGTTTTTTGTGAGAGCCATGGTGTAAAGAAACCGTTGTGTTCTTATCCATTTACTCTTCAGTAATCAGTTTTAGTTCTCTCTCTCTCCTCTCTCCTCTCTCTCTCTCTCTCTCTCTCTCTCTCTCTCTCTCTCTCCTTCTCTCTCTCTTCTCTCTCTCTCTCTCTCTCTCGCTTGCTCGGTAGTCCCTT
>CM054152.1:48701764-48706764 GCA_028751875.1 Rapana venosa
TTTGGGGGATTCAACGTGTTCGTTTTGTACTTTCTAGTAAACTGTCAGGAGGTATATTACAACTAATCTCAACGATATGATAAGCTTAGTTTTTGACACACACACACACACACACACACACACACACACACACACACACACACACACACACAGAGGAGAGTTTATTCGTTGACTCAGTCTGACTGAATGAAAAACAGAAATATGGTTTGAACGACACCCGAGCAGTAACTAATGCTTCAACAAAAACTGATCAAAATTGTCTTCAACTAAAAAAAAAAGCAAACAAAAAAGTTAATGGACTTTTTCTCTCTTGAAAGTAATAACCTGATCTTGAGATCATAGTACAAAAAGTAACAATAAAACGCAATAACAATTTTAAAGCTGTATTAATTGACTTGATATTGTTAGTATGTACAAGCAAAAATACTTTGTTTATTCTTTTCTTTTAGTGTGCCACCATCTTTCTCCTTTAGATAGATAGATAGATAGATAGATAGATAGATAGATAGATAGATAGATAGATAGATAGATAGATAGATAGATAGATAGATAGATAGATAGATAGATAGATAGATAGATAGATAGATAGATAGATAGATAGATAGATAGATAGATAGATAGATAGATAGATAGATGTTGTTTTGATAGAAAAGTAAAAACCAACTTTATAGCATGTATTTATGTATAGCAACAATACTAACTCCCCAAGAGAATTTTTCAAAAGTGTGAAGACGATGAGAGTAAGAGATGAGCCATTCAATCCAACAACAGTAGTGAATGATGCAAATGGAGAGCACTGCACAAAGAAGAGGAAATTCTGAAACGATGGGAAGACTATTTTAAAGATCTTTTAAGCCCATCTGGAGTACAAGCTTCCAGCTCTCAGTTCTCACCACGCTATAAAGACCAGTTAGAGCCCCAAATCCTTGAAGCTGAAACAAGAAAAGCAATTAAGACCAGCCCAAAGGGCAAAGCGTCAGGCGATGACGGCATAACAACTGAAGCCATCCTTGCATGCGGAGAAACGGGAGTTAAGTGGCTCACCATCATCTTCCAGAAAGCATGGGAAGAGAGGAAAGTACCAATGGACTGGCAAAATGCAATAGTGGTGCCAATTTGGAAGAAGAAGGGCAGCAAGAGAGACTGCAGCACCTACAGAGGCATTTCACTTCTCAGCCATGTAGGGAAAATGTATGCAAAGATTCTGGAACAGCGCACAAGAGCCAAAGCAGAACACCTACTGAGCAATGCCCAGTTTGGCTTTCGGAAAGGAAGAGGGTGCACAGATGCCATTTTCGCACTCCGAGAGCTGTGTGAAAGAGCCATCGAATACAACCAAGACCTGCATACAGTATTCGTTGATCAAGAAAAAGCTTTCGACCGAGTCAACATAGACAAGCTCTGGAAGATCCTGGAGCAGTACGACGTGAAAGGGGCAGTGCTTGATAACATCAGAGCAATCTATGCCAACAGTATGAGCGCAGTCCGAACAGCCAGTGGAATATCCGACTGGTTCCCGGTTACATCAGGGGTCAGGCAAGGCTGCGTACTCTCTCCCCTTCTCTTCGTGATCTACATGGACCAGATTACAAAGGAAGCCAACCCAGATTTTGAGGCCCTGAACGAACTATTATTTGCTGACGACCACACATACCAACTCAACACAAGCTGCGAGAGGTATGACATGAAAATCAGTATCACCAAAACAGAAGTTATGTCTGTCAGCAGAAATCCAGGAAAGCTGGACATCAACATCAACGGCACCCAGCTGAAACAGACCAAAGAATTTAAATACCTTGGCAGCCTCTTCACTGAAGATGGAAAATTGGACAGAGAGATAGAAACAAGATGCCAGAAAGCGAACGCAGTCAGTTACCAACTCGCCCCCATTCTAAAACATTCCAGCATCCCAATGAGCACCAAGGCAAAACTCATCAACGCCATCTTCGTTCCAACATTCACATACCAGTGTCAGACATGGGCCCTAACAAAAGCCTTAGAGACAAAATTGGTCACATGTGAAATTGCGCTGCCTGAGAAAAGCTGTCAACAAGACCAGACGCGACAAGATCAAGAATGAGGTGATCAGAGACATGGTCGGACTAACACCAATTCTCCACCATATCGAACAACAAAGGATCAGGTGGTTTGGTCACCTCACTAGAATGCCGCCCAACCAACCAGCCCTACGGGCATACACCACCAAATACAATGGCTGGAAAGCCAGAGGTAGACCAAGGAGACGATGGAGCGACTCCGTGGCTGACACCCTGCGAGCCCATGACCTGTCACTACATCAAGCCTCCCGCCTTGCTGCAGACAGACGTCTGTGTCTCCCCGCGACGCCGAAGGGCACCAGCGGCAGATGAAAGAAGAAGAAGAAGAACAATACTAACATTAGAAGAGATGTCCCTGTTCAGCTTTGTTACTGCAAAAATGTGCTTTGGGGCTTCGTCGTTGTTGTTGTTGTTGTTGTTGTTGTTGTTGTTGTTGTTGTTGTTGTTGTTGTTGTTGTTGTTGTTGTTGTTGTTGTTGTTGATGTTGATGATGATGATGATGATGACGACGACGACGACGACGACGACGTTGATGACGATGACGATGACGATGATGATGTTGTTGTAGTTGTTGCTGTCGTTGCTGTTGTTGTTGTTGCTGCTGCCTATTAGCTGCTGGCTTGCATGTTTGTTTGTAGACCGCCTCGTCACTGGGTGGTGTACCCCGCTACACTCAGAAAGGGCTCACTCACTCTCAAATGGGGGTGATGGCACACGTCCTGTGTTACAAATGGGGGTGATGGCACACAAGCGATACGTCCTGTGTTACAAATGGGGGTGATGGCACACAAGCGATACGTCCTGTGTTACAAATGGGGGTGATGGCACACAAGCGATACATCCTGTGCTACAAATGGGGGTGATGGCACACAAGCGATACGTCCTGTGCTACAAATGATTGTTTGCACAAAAAATATTGATGCAGTGGTTTGTGCCTTGGGTTCTGGACTGGAAGGTCGCGGGTTTGATTCCCATAAGAGTCATAGGGATTTTCGGACTCTGCCCGGCTCCTACCCAGAGTGAGTGAGCTGTGGGCTCAGTGGGAAGACTGGGACCACACAGTCCAGCTTCATCCACTTAACGGATGCCAGTTTGAGTGTTGCCCAAATTACCTGACCAACACTGCAGGTGTCTGTATCTCTCAGGCCCGGTTGACGCAGGGATATACTTATGATACTAAGTGTGAGATTACAGCCCGGGTCAGTAGTTCAAAGCATATACACTTCCACGCAGCATCATTACGTCATCCTCATTGTATTGATCATATGCAATAAAAAAAATTGCCTCGATTCGGTGGTCCGGGTTGCTCTGGTCTCAGGGTGACCTGATTCGGTTCGCCCAAACCTCTTCTATGCCTGTGGTGAGTTAGTTCAAAGCCTTGGGGTTGGGGTTCGGGGGGCGGTCGTTGGAGGGACGCTGTGGTGGTTGCCATCTCGGGTGGGCGACTCAGTCTGGCTCCGCGACTGAGCTAATGCTGTCGTTAGAAGGTGGTGTCCTGTGGTGGTTTATGTTACCTGTGGTGGTGTATGTTACCTGTGGTGGTGTACGTTACCTGTGCTGGTGTATGTTACCTGTGCTGGTGTACGTTACCTGTGCTGGTGTATGTTACCTGTGCTGGTGTACGTTACCTGTGCTGGTGTACGTTACCTGTGGTGGTGTACGTTACCTGTGGTGGTGTACGTTACCTGTGGTGTACGTTACCTGTGGGGGTGTACGTTACCTGTGGTGGTGTACGTTACCTGTGGTGGTGTACGTTACCTGTGCTGGTGTACATTACCTGTGGTGTACGTTACCTGTGGGGGTTACGTTACCTGTAGTGGTGTACGTTACCTGTAGTGGTGTAGGTTACCTGTGGTGTAGGTTACCTGTGGTGTACGTTACCTGTGGTGTACGTTACCTGTGGTGGTGTACGTTACCTGTGGTGGTGTACGTTACCTGTGGTGGTGTATGTTACCTGTGGGGGTGTACGTTACCTGTGGTGGTGTACGTTACCTGTGGTGGTGTATGTTACCTGTGGTGGTGTACGTTACCTGTGGTGTACGTTACCTGTGGTGGTGTATGTTACCTGTGGGTGTGTAGGTTACCTGTGGTGGTGGTGGTGTACGTTACCTGTGGGGGTGTACGTTACCTGTGGTGGTGTACGTTACCTGTGGTGGTGTACGTTACCTGTGGGGGTTACGTTACATGTGGTTGGTGTACGTTACCTGTGGTGGTGTACGTTACCTGTGGGGGTGTACGTTACCTGTGGTGGTGTACGTTACCTGTGGTGTAGGTTACCTGTGGGGGTTACGTTACCTGTGGTGTACGTTACCTGTGGTGGTGTACGTTACCTGTGGTGGTGTACGTTACCTGTGGTGGTGTACGTTACCTGTGGTGGTGTACGTTACCTGTGGTGGTGTACGTTACCTGTGGTGGTGTACGTTACCTGTGGTGGTGTACGTTACCTATGGGGGTTACGTTACCTGTGGGGGTTACGTTACCTGTGGTGGTGTACGTTACCTGTGGTGGTGTACGTTACCTGTGGTGTACGTTACCTGTGGTGTACGTTACCTGTGGTGTACGTTACCTGTGGTGGTATACGTTACCTGTGGTGGTGTACGTTACCTGTGGTGGTGTATGTTACCTGTGGGGGTTACGTTACCTGTGGTGTATGTTACCTGTGGTGGTGTACGTTACCTGTGGGGGTTACGTTACCTGTGGGGGTTACGTTACCTGTGGTGGTGTACGTTACCTGTGGGGGTTACGTTACCTGTGGTGGTGTACGTTACCTGTGGGGGTTACGTTACCTGTGGTGGTGTAGGTTACCTGTGGTGGTGTAGGTTACCTGTGGTGGTTACGTTACCTGTGGTGGTGTACGTTACCTGTGGGGGGTGTACGTTACCTGTGGTGTACGTTACCTGTGGGGGTGTACGTTACCTGTGGTGGTGTACGTTACCTGTGGTG
>CM054152.1:48714264-48744264 GCA_028751875.1 Rapana venosa
TTTTTTTGAGAACAGTCGGCTGCGGAGTTTTTTATAGTTGAAGGGAGGGATAGATGATGCTGGAAGCCCAGACAAAAGAGAATTGCAATAGTCCAGATGTGAAAGAAAAAGGGAAAAAGTGAAAATTTTTGGGCTGTTGCATCGGTGGACGGTACTTTCGAATTGACTAATACCCCGTAACTGATATTTAGCACGCTGAAGGTTGGGGGAAATTTTTGATAGAGAGTTGTTGTGATAACAAAACCCTAGGTACTCAAAAAGGTGAATAGAGGGAGATGCATTCCCAAAGTTTATTAAAGCTGTTGTAAGGGAAAGAGGTTTGTTTTTGGTCCCTACAAGATGGCTTCGGTTTTATCTGATTTAGCTGAAATTTGTTCTGTGTCACCCAAATTTTGAATATCTTCAAAGCAGGGGGCCCTTTTTTGCCAGGAGAAAAAGGCGATTTTCAGGGAAACACTGCTTTAAATCTGGGGGTCATCTGCGTAAAATGGGTTGATTTGATGCGTTTTATTATATGTGACAGGGGGGCAGTGTAAAGATGAACAAACGGGCTTGAACTGATCCCGGGGACTCCGCATTTCAGTTTTGCGGGTATTGATTAAAATTTGTTTACTGAACTGTATAAAATTGTCGTGGGGTATGATTTTAAACCAGGTGAGGGCTGTCCCAGTAACACGAACTTTTTTGAAGACGGGAGAAAGAATTGAGTGGTTCTATAGTATCGAAGGCTGCGTAATCGGGGTAGATGAGAAGGGAGATTTTCCCTGAGTCAGAAGCTAGTAGAAGGTATTTAAAGTGTGTACTAGGGTGGTTCAGTGCTGGGTTTACGCGGTAGGGGACTGAAATCGGGAAAAAGATTGTTGGAGAAAGGTGGTTTTTGAGCTGTTTGAGAACTATTTTTTCAAGGACTTTAGAAATAAAGGTATATTGGAAACAGTTCTTAATTCTTCAGAATGTTTTGAGTCGGGTATGCTTTTTTTTGTAGGGTGTGCTATACAGTTTTGAGAGTGATGGAAATTTCCTGAAACAAAAAAGATGAGTTTTTTATATTTTCGTGATAGTGGGTTTTAAATTGTGGTGGCATGTGTGAAAAAAGAAGCGGTATGGGGCAAAGGTCACATGTTTTTTAGTCATTTTTTTCAGAAATTTTCGTGATTTCTTTCTCACTTGTGGATGAAGAAAGGAGAGGGGGTGCCAGAGAATTGGGGTCGAAGTACAGGTGGAAAGGAGTTTTATCCAGTTTTGGGGGAATGGGATAAACTTTTTCAGGAAAGAAGCAGAAAAATTACAAAGGGAAGTTTAGAGTGATTGTGGTTTGAAAGGGAGAGGGGTTGCCTTCCCGATCCAAGAGAGTGATGTGAGAGAAAAAGAGGATTTATAGAGTGGCATAAGAATTGAGAAGAGAAATATTTTTTTTTTCTGAAAGAATTAAAGACTTTACTTTGTTTACTTGTTTTAGAAGAGTGCTTATTAATTTCCGTTTTTGCTTTTCGCCCCTGCCCCTTAGTTGCCTGCGTTTCGCTTTGCGACAGAAAGTCATGGGTTTACCCTGGCGCAATGGCCTATCAGGAAGGAGACGGTCGTGGAGGGCATGCTCATCAAGCAGTTGGGTGAAAGAACATTTTTTGTGTGTTTAGAGGGGTTTTTTTGTTGTCAGGGTTTGTGATAGGGTTCAGCGCTTGTCAAAAAAAGTTTGAATATCTATGGCCCTTTAGGTTGCGACGGGTGTCATACTTTTTCTTTCTGATAGGTTTGCGATGTTTGGGGGGGGAAAAAAAGAACAGCGGGGAAAGATAAAAAAGTAGTTATCAGTGATAGATACAGATATGATCGATTTGGGAAACATCAGTAATTAGCCAGTCTAAAATATGTCCTTTTTGTCGTTGCTTCATTTACCGCTGAGAAAAAAGATGGTTTGACAAAGAAAAAAGAAAGGTTTGAGTCGGAAGAGATTGGTTATCAAAGTGGAAGTTAAAGTCACCCAGAATGATAAGCTTGATAGAAGTGTATGTACTACTACTACTACTATACTACTAATCTTTCTGCTGCTCTGCTGCTGCTGTGCTGCGCTGCTGCTGCTGCCTACTACTAACTATTATACTGCTACTTCTACTATCTACTACTGTGCTTTCGCGCTGCTGTGCTGCTGCTACAACTACTACTATACTACTTTCCGAGGCCCTCCTTCGAATACCAGGGGCGAACCAGGGCACTGACTCCTCCAGAATACACAGGGGCAGAACCCGACATGATTCGAATACACAGGAGCAGAACCAGACACTGATCCTCCAGAATAAAAAGGGGCAAACCCGACACTGATCCTCCAGACATACACAGGGCAGAAAACCGAACTGACACCTTCAGCATACAAAGGGGCAGAAACCGACACTGACTTCCCGACTACAAGGGGAGAACCAGACATGACCTCCAGACATACACAGGGGCGAACCAGACATGACTCCCAGAATACACGGGAGAGAAAAAGACACTGACTTCAGGGCTACACAGGAGAAAAACCAGAAACACTGACTTCAGACATAACAGGAGCGAACCCGACACATGACTTCAGACATACACAGGAGCAGAACAGACACTGACTCTTCAGACATACACAGGAGCAGAACAGCCACTGACTCCTCCAGACATACACAGGAGCAGAACGGGACACTGACTTTCGACATACACAGGAGCAGAACCAGACACTGACTTTCAGACAAAACACAGGAGCAGAACCAGCACTGACCCTTCAGACATACACAGGGGCAGAACCAGACCCCTGACCCGACATACACGGGGGCAAAAACAGACACTGACTTCAGACATACACAGGGCAGAACAAACACAGATCCTTCAGACATACACGGAGCAAAACCAGACCCCTGACTCCTTCAAAACATAACAGGAGCAAAACCCCGACACACTGACCCTTCAGACATACACAGGGGCAGAACCAGACACTGACTTCAGACATACACAGGGGCAGAACCAGACACACTGACTCCTTCAGACATACACAGGAGCAGAACCAGACACTGACTCCTTCAGACATACACAGGGGCAGAACCAGACACTAACTCCTCCAGACATACACAGGAGCAGAACCAGACACTAACTCCTCCAGACATACACAGGAGCAGAACCAGACACTGACTCCTCCAGCTGCCGACAGATGGTCAGTTTAGGTCTCTGTCTTGTGCTGTTATGGATATCGACAGTACTGTCTTTTTCTTTTTTTAAAACAAATACCTCTGTCTATTTCTCTTTTTCCCTCTCTCTCTCTCCCCTTCTCTCTCTCTCTCTCTCTCTCCCCTCCCCTCTCTCTCTCTCTCTCTCTCTTTTCTCTCTCCTCTGTGTGTGTGTGGGGGGGGGGGGGGGGGGGTGTTTTTTGTTGTTTTTTTTTGTTTTTTTCTCTTTTGTTTGTTTATTGGGTTTTTTGGGTGGTTGTTTGTGTGTTTGGGTTTTTTGGGGGGAGGAGGGTCTTTGGGGGGTTTCTTTTGTTTTTGTTTGTCTGGGGGGTGGGGTTTTTTAAAGTTTTTTTCCCTTTGTTGGGTTCATTATTAAGATGTATCTCTATGGGCGGGGACTGGATGTAAAAATGCGCATGAGTACTTATTCATTAACATGGTAATAACAGAATCTGTTTCTCTTACTTACAATGTGTAGATGTTCTTTTTATGACTTTATTGGGTTTTCCCCACCTCTTTATTATGTGAGAGTATGGGTATTGGGCTTACTTTATCATCATGACATTGAAATTGTATGAGTATAATCAAAAAGTGTTGATGGTGATCGTGTGCTATGTGAGTATTATATATTTAGTATTATCCCTGAACCCCCCCCCCCCCCCCCCCCCCCCCCCCCCCCCCCCCCCCCCCCCCCCAACCCCACACCAACCACATTCTCTCTCTCAATGACTTTTGTAGGTTAGATTTTTCTTTCTTTTTTTCTTGTTATCGATGTTGAGTGTATGGGTATTGATTTATTTCACTATCATGAATATAATTTGAAAAGTATAATAAAAAAATGGGTTGATTGTGATCGTGTACGTTTTGGGGAATTATATATTGGATATTATTTGAAATACACACACACCTCATTTTCTCTTCTCTCCTCTCTTCTCTCTCTCTCTCTCTCTCTCCTCTCTCCTCTCTCTCTCTCCTCCTTTCTTCTTTGTATGTTTTGGATTATAAATTGGATATTATCTTTGAAATTCACTACACAACATCTGCTCTGTCTTCTTCCCTCTTCCACTTCTCTCTCTCACTCTCTCTTCTCTCTCTCTCTCTCTTCTCTCTCTCTCTCTCTCCTCTTTTATCATTTTGCTTATAGTTATGTGTATCCATGAAGGATTTATAGTTTTTATTTCAATACTTTTTGGACTTGTCCCCTGTCTTAAGTCTTAAAGGTGCCCTATTTCAATATCTTATTGTTATGGTACAAGTAATGTACATTGACAAGTGTAGAGTTTATCTTTGACTTATTAAGTTGGTTGTATTCTTCTTGGTTTGTTGTTGTGTGTTCTTTTTCTCTTTTTTATTTTTTTTCTTTTGTGGTTTGGTTTTTTTTCTCTTTTGTTTGTTCGTTTGTTTTGGGTTGTGGGGGGGGGGGGTTGGGGGTTGGGGGGGGTGGTGGGGGGGGGTTTTTAGGATTTTCTTTTTTCGTTTTGGGGTTCGGGGGGGTGGGGGGGGGGGTTTGGGGGGGGCTGTTTGAAAGGTTTTTCCCAGTTTCTACTGTGAGACTGTATAAGTGTGGGTTATTATCAAGATGTTCCTACGGGCGGGGGATGGATTTTAAAAAAGAATGAGTGGGTTATTCATTATCCTCGAATAAAAGAATTTGCCATTGTCATTGTCATTGTTTCTCACCTTTTACGTTTGCTATTGTTAAAGGGATCCTGAGAAGGGGTTCATACTTTATATTTTCATACTTTTGGTTGGGTTTGGGGTACTTAGTTTAATGAATGCCCATTTAAATATCTTATTGTATATGTAACAACGATGAAGCTTTACAATGTGTAGATGTTTATCTTGTGACTTAAATAGGTTGTTTTTCTTGGGGTTTTTTTTGCTGTTTTGTTGTTTTTGGTTTCTTTTTTCTTTTTTTTTTCTTTTGCTGGGTTTTTTTTTTTGTCTTTTTCTTTTTTTTGTTTGTTTGTTGTTGGTTTTTTTGGGTTTTTTTTGGGGGGGGTGGTCGTTTATGGTGGGGTGTTTTTAGGGTTTCTTTATTTGTTTGTTTGTTTTTTGTTTTTGTTTGTTTTGTTATGTGGGGGGGGGGGTAAAGGTTACTTCCCTTTGTTTCTACTGTGTGGAGTAAGTATTGGATTTTTAAATTTAAAAGTATCCTACGGCGGGATGGGTAAAAAAAAAAAAAAGCACATGAATGCCATTCATTATCTTCGAATAAAAAAAAAGTCTTGTCTTGTCATTGGGTTTTTCTCTCTCTTTTCTTCCCCTCTTTCTCTCTTCTCTTCTCTCTCTCTCTTTCTCTCCTCTCTCTTTCTCTTTCTCTCTCTCTCTCTTTGCTGCATGTCGTCTTTTTGTCAATCTTCCTGGTGCGTGTCCGTTCATTTCTATTATTATATTATTTCTATCTTCTATTGTCTACTGTCTGTCTTTTTGTCTACTGCTGTTTATCTACTTTCTATCTATTTATTACATGTTTTATCTGTCTATCTATCTGTCTTTCGTCTATCTATCTACCCATCTATCTGTCGATGTCTATCTATTTACCTTTTCTACCTTGTCTGTCTGTCTCCTCTGTCTGTCTATCTAATTGCCCGCCTGCCTCTCTCTCTCTCTCTCTCTCTCTCTCTCTCTCTCTCTCTCTCTCTCTCTCCTCTCTCTCCTCTCTCTCTCTCTCGCTGCATGATCGTCAATGTATCTGTTTGCCTGTCTGGATGTTGTTGTTGTTTTGGTTTGTTTATTTTTTAAGTTTTTACCTTTGTTTTTACTGTGTGAGTGTATGAGTATTGGGTTTATCATTAAGATGTTTCCCTACTGGCGGGGACTGGATGTAAAAAAGCACATGAGTGCTTATTTATTATCCTCGAAATAAAAGAATTCGTCATTGTCATTGTCAAAGAATTTGTCATTCTCTCTCCCTCTCTCTCTCTCTCTCTCTCTCTCTCTCTCTCTCTCTCTCTCTCTCTCTCTCTCCTGCTTCTCACCGAGAAAGACTGACCGACAGACAGAGACAGAGAGAGAGGATGATAGACAGAGACAGAGAGAGAGGATGATAGACAGAGACAGAGAGAGAGGATGATAGACAGAGACAGAGAGAGAGGATGATAGACAGAGACAGAGAGAGAGGATGATAGACAGAGACACAGAGAGAGGATGAGAGGCAGAGACACAGAGAGAGGATGATAGACAGAGACAGAGAGAGAGGATGACAGACAGAGACACAGAGAGAGGATGATAGACAGAGACACAGAGAGAGGATGACAGACAGAGACAGAGAGAGAGGATGATAGACAGAGACACAGAGAGAGGATGATAGACAGAGACAGAGAGAGAGGATGATAGATAGAAACAGAGAGAGAGGATGATAGACAGAGACAGAAAGAGAGGATGATAGACAGAGACACAGAGACAGAGATCAAACAGAAGAAAAGTTCAGATGTTTGTTTTAGTGCATAAGTACAAGGACGGAGGGTGCACGGAGGGGGCGGGGGGGGGGGGCATGAGTGACTGGGGGGTAAATAGCCGTCAACTTTCTGCACATATAATCCATACTTAGACCCAGTTTGCACAAACTTCAACATGCCTATCTTTACAGCACACCTTCATCTTATTTTATATCCTTGCTCGCTTGCTGGCTTACACACAAGTACGCACGAACATACACATACACACAATGCGCGCGTGCACGCACGCACATACACACACAGAGACACACGCACACATACAGAGAGAGAGGGTGGGGAGAGAGATAGAGAGAGAAAGAGAGGGGGGAAGACACAGAGGGAGGGGGATACAGGGGGAAGAGAGAGGGGGAGGAGAAAGCGGGAGAGATAGGGGTGGTGGGAGGGAGGGAGGGCGGAAGGGGGAGAGAGAGAGAGAACTCGAACTCAAATTTTATTGAGAGTAAATGGATAAGCACAGGGCTTCTTTACACCATGCTCTCACCAAAAAAAAAAAAAAAAAAACCAGGAAAAAAACCCAGAAAAAATAAAAAGAAGAAAAAGTCGAGAAAAACTACAAAACTTCCCCCCCCCCCCCTTCCACACACACACACAATCAAAACAGAAGAACCGAAAACTAAACCTAGCAGCAACAAATAGACAAACACACAGCAATGCAAAAAACCCTTCAAGTAAACAAAGTATGCAACAGTAAGAATCAGCAGTTTTAGATACTTTCCAATGAAGATTCAAATAAGCATCATAATGAAATACTACTACTATTTTTAGATGAAAATCAAAGGGGACAATAAGAGAGAGAGAAAGAGGGAGAGGGAGGGAGGGAGGGAGAGAGACAACAGACAAATAGATAGGCAGAGACAGAGACAGATAGAGCCGGAGCTATAGACAGGTACAGACAGACAGATAAACAGAAAAATATACAAACGAAATTTAACACTATGTTGTGGGAAAAATTTGAATAAGTACAAACGTTCCTTTGCACCATGCCCTACTCCACTCCCCAAATTTTCCTAAGGAAAATATTATAGAATAAACCCAACAAGTCTCATCCAAAACCAAAGGAATTTGTAGAAGAATGCATAAACACACACACTCACACACACATACACACACACACACACACACGCACACACACACACACACACACACCCACACAACACACCAACACACACAAAAAACACACACACACTCACACACAAACAACAAAACAAGCCCCAATTATCAACGAGAACACGAAAAAAAAATGAACAAAAAGACAGCACACTCACAAAAAGGTTACAAGTAAATTATAACCACTCATAACCCCATTATATTCACAATCAACTAAATAAGACTTTATCAATAATGGCATAACAATAATTCTAGTCTAAGCGGGAGTAGGAGACATGTTGATGCAGCTTCTTTGATTGCCCCTGGTCCTTCCTTCAAGTTCTTCCCTGTCCATCTGTCCCACTCAGTCCACGTCTTCTGGTTATTCATTTCCTCTCACACAGGACCAAGTGCTAGTTCTTTCAGACCACTGAAACAAATTTTTTGAAACGATGGTTTTGAAGGATGAAAAACTAGGTTTTGTTTTAAGTGATCAGGGATTTCATTCCAAAGTTTACCTCCTGAATAAATTAAAGAAGACATGAAGAGATCATTCTTGGTCGTGGGATAAACAGTATACTTTTGCCTCGAACATTATTTACAATAAACTTGTTGTGAAGATAGGTTTGGCGCAGATTATACATAATTTTGTACATGAACACACCTTTGTTAAAACGACATCTTAGATGAAGGGAAGAATATTAAGTTCCTTGTAATCTGTACTTCCAAGGGTGTTGATTTAAGAAGCACTAATTTTTTAAAAAAAATCTATACAAAAACTTTCTAATCGCTTTAGACAATTTTTACTGGCTAAATCCCAGCATGTGGAAGCATAATCTATGTCAGGCTGTATATAAGCATGAAAAAATAGTTTGGGGGTATGTTGATCAAGCAAAAGTTTTATTCTATTGAGCTGAAAGATTTTCTGGGCTAACTTTTTAGACAAATTTGAAAGATGACAAAACCCAAGACAAATTGTTATCAATATTTAACCCCAAGCAATTTATGAGAATCCACTTCTTCCAAGGTGTATTGTAAACTTTAAGATCAGGTAACTTCAACTTAATGTTTTGTCGCTTTTGTCTGGTTGTAATTAGCATAAATTTAGACTTTCCAGGATGGAGAGCCATATGGTTAAGTTCAGACCAATAAACAAGTTTATCAATTCTTTTTGCAATTAAAAAAACAAAGCGAACTTGCATCCTTACCTTTATTATGGATCGTGGTATCATCAGCAAAATAGTTCACTTTGAGGGGGAAACGTTCAGTGGAAGATCATTTACATAAACTGAAAATAAAATGGGACCTAAAACTGATCCCTGTGGAACTCCATAATTAATAGGGAAAAAGGGGGGAGGTAACACAATCTCGGTATACTGCTTGTCGTCAAATTACCTAGAAAGGAACGATATAAGTCCAACTGATCAGAACATAAGCCATACATGTCTAGCTTTTTTAATAGAAGAGCATGATCAATAGTGTCAAATGCCTTAGTAAAATCTACAAAAATGGCTCCTGATAACATATTGTTATTAATGTTTCCATGCCATTGTTCTATGAGATTTGTGAGAAGAGTATGACAGGAATGGTTCCTCCTGAATCCACTCTGGTTTTGGTGAAATAAATCATACTTGATAAAGTGAGATTGAAGACTGAGACAGAGAGAGAGGGGGAGAGAGAGGAGGGAGGTGAGAGAAACAGAATGAGAGGAAGGTAAGAGGGAGGGATAGAGCTGGAGAGAGAGGGGAAGAGGGAGGGAGGGAAGGGGGGAGAGAGACAGAAAGAGAGGGAGAGAGAGACAGAGAGAGGGGAGGTGAAGAGAGACAGAGAGAGGGGGAAAGGTGAGAAAGGGACGGGAGGGAGGGGGGGCAGGAGAGACACAGAGAGAGAGACAGAGAGAGGGATCAGACTCAAGATGATTTATTCCGTCAGGTCAAAGCCCCTTCTGAGGGGGGTGAAACCGTGCAGAAGTGCTAGCATACAGCCATTACATTGACTGTCCTGTCTTCATGGAAAACCTAAACCACTCAATGAAAATATACCATAGGCTGAAAAATTCACATGAGCCTAATATCTGTTGTTTTCTTCAAAGAGTTGTACAAAACAAAATATTGCTAAAACTTTTTAACAGTTAATTGCTCATTTTCAGAGGGCCTAAGTTGAGCTGGTCTGACCAACAAAAGAGAACTCTGAACTCTGAACGTGTTTAGTATGTACATTGACCTTAGGCCACAATACACGAAGTTTGGGGGAAGGAGGACAATCAACATACTGGTATGTAAAGTGTTATGGAATAGGAAAGAACAAACAAAGAACCGATTCTTGTGAATCATGACCGCAATGATCATGTCTTGGACACCAATGAAAGTGAGAGTGAGCGAGAGAGAGAGAGAGAGAGAGAGAGAGTGAGAGAGAGTGAGAGCAATTTTTGAGGAGAGAGTGGGGAGAGAGTGAGAGAGAGAGAGTGAGAGATTGAGTGAGAGTGAGAGTGAGAGTGAGAGAGAGAGAGTGAGTGAGAGAGAGAGAGAACATAGACACACACGCACACACACAATATGTGCGCACGTGTACATTTGCATGCACTCACATGCACACACTAACACACACATACACACACGAATAAAGAGAGGCAAACATACTGACTGACTGACTGACTGACTGACAGTAATAGGCAGAAACAGAGACATGAAGAAAAACCAAAAAGGTGCGAGGAGATAGGAAAGAGAGACAGACAGACAGAGACAGAGAGAATCACACACACACCACACACCACACACACACACACCCACACACACACACAACACACACACACTAAAACCCCACACACAGAAGAAAGAGAGACAATGACAATGACAATGCTTAATGAATTTAGGCCTCTGCCCATTTTCATGGGGTACATAAATGTCTACAGACACATGAATGCATATATCAAGAAAAGTGACACCAATGAAAAGTGAAAGAAACCACATATGAATAAATGACATCAAGATTTGAAAATTCTATGTATACTGGAGACTGAGTTTACTGTCTCTGAGTTTGAAGGCTTTGTACAAAAAACATGCTAGTTGTCTGATTATTGACACATTCTGGGTGGCCATAAGGCTCACATACTTTGCTTTCTGAAAATGAATGGGAATCTCCTTCAGCATGTTTGGTCTTAAAGTAGAGTATGTGTCACACTGAAAACACATATGAAGTTCATTTTCTTCTGACCCTGGACAAAATGGACATTCATTGTTTATATTATCTGCACACAATAACGATTCTTATGGATTGGGAAAGGTCACTGTTTCCCAAGCCGTACTCGAATAAAAATGTTTCTGAAACACTTTTGCTGCACACAATCTAAATAAGTTTCTGGGATAAGGGAAGACTTGAAACACGCGTAAAGATTAAATCTGCCACTGTTACAAGCACTTGTCATCCATTCTTGCATGTACACGTCCAGGAGATTCTGCTTAAATGATAGCAAGAAATGCCTCTCGTTATCAACTCTTTGATTTATCCAAACATACCCAAACCCAACACTTTGTAACATATGTTTAAGCTTAGAAACCCAGTTTATTTTACCAGATTCGTCTGAGCTCATCATCATTTGATAAGCTTGTTTTGCAGTCGAGTATAATCCATTGTAAGTATACGAAGCCAATTTTTTAAACTCCCACGCATGCGACAGTTTGATTTGTAAAGGATACCTCCCGAGGTCACCATTATCCCATTTTATTTGGAGTGCGGCTGGAAACATTTAAAAATCTCTTGCAAGGAATAAATGCACTGACTCAACCAGATGAGTTCAGACAAATGCCCCAAAACTTTCAGAAGAATACAGAAGAATGGGTTAAAATTTTGGTGTCAAATATTTTGAAAATGTTTTCCTAGACATATTATTATATTGGTTTTTATATTCTGATAATATAAAATATAGCTCTTTTTTCCTTGTTCGCAAGCTGTTTGGCATTTTCATTCAAACTCATGGGGTTGTAAACGTAAAGCCTAGATACACATATTTGTTTTACCACTTCTACAGGAACACCTTCAACAAACCACTTCTCACTCCTACCTAGAAATCCTCCTTTTCTGAAAGCCATAACTTTTGTCTTATCTTTGTTAATTTTCAGACCAAGATCAGTACATACTTTAAGCATGCAGTTAATCTGGTTTTGTAGTCCATTTGGTGTGCAAGACAACAACACGAGATCATCTGCAAATAGTAGAATAAATAATTCAGCTAAACCTGGTAGCAGTATCTTCTAGACATATCACTAATTCATTTACTACAACCGAAAACAATGTGGGACTTAAAACACAACCTTGGCGCAAACCCCGTGGACATTCAAACAAGTCTGTATAGCTGTTGTTTACTCTGACACATGACATTACTTCCCTGTAAATTGATTTCATGAAATTTAGAAAAACAGAAGATGTGCCAGCGTTGCTCAAAGCCTTTATCATTATGCTTCGTTGAACAGAATCAAAGGCCTTGGACAAATCTACAAATGCAACATATATTTTTCCTTTCTTTTTAGATACGCTTTTCTGAATGACTGAATACAAGAGTAAATATATGGTCTGTTGTGGAGTAACCCTTCCTAAAACCAGCCTGATTTTCTGGAATTTTGTCATGGTCTTTCTAACCAGTTGTAAAGTCTATTATTTAGAATAGTAGTATAACATTTACCCATAACACTAAGCAGTGACACCCCTCTATGACTATCAGCTACATCTATTGATCCCTTTTTGTGTATCGGCACAAACAGTAGCTCTGGTCCAAATAGTTGGATACTTGCCATTCAAAAAAAAACTTTCATTGAAAAATTCAGTAATAAACTCTAACAGTAACTTGTCTGCTGACTTCAACATTTCTGCAAAAACATTGTCAAAACCACAAGCTTTTCCCATTTTTAATTTCTTTATTGATGTTAAGACTTCATGCTTGGAGATAGGATTATCAAGCTCCTCGATAAAAGGGAGGGTGTCATTCGGAAAAGTTTCTTCCTCTGAGCTACAGCCAGCATTAAAAACATTCTTAAAGTGTTTAAACCAGTCTTCCTTAGTAATCTGATTACTTGCCTGTTTCTTTTTCCCAAGACCTAAAGTTATATTAACTTCTCTCCAAAAGAGTTTTGGGTCTGTTATGTTGTCAGCTAGATATTGAGTTGCACTTGACTTAAAATTTTGTTTCTTAGCTCTTAGAACTTTACAATATTCAGTCCTAGCCTGAACAGCATTTTGCCGATCTACTGCACGTTGTGTCATTTTAACTCTGCGCATTTTCGCCCTTGCTTCCCTCTTCAAGTCAAAACACTCTTTATCAAACCAGCGAGCTTCTCTTTTACCATTGTTAGTCTTAACCCTCTTCATCATACATTTGCTTGCAGTGTTTAGACATTCATTAAATTCCTCTAATGCCTTGTCAGTGTCTAACTTTATAAGTGACCTTGCTTTTCTAAATTACCTTGGTTAATAGTTGAAGTTAACGACTCTAAGAATACTGCAACTTTTTCATTATCCCATGAAAGCTTTCAAACGATTGTACATTCTGCCCCTGTATTGCTGTCAGAATTTATATTGAGAACACTCTTAAGCATCAAAATAACAGGTAAATGATCTGACCCAACATATGTAGTTTCCACAATAAGAGAGACCAAAACATCAAATTTTAACACAAACTGTTTGATACAAAAATATCTACAGTAAATTGATCCAGTATTGGAAATGAAAGCTTCACTGTCATCATTGCCAAACATCTTACTCCCATTAAGTATAGAAACAATCTAAAATATCACACAATGATAACAACCCGGTACCAAAAAACCCCTTGAAGCCCTCATCTCGCGAAGTACGCGCAAATACATTTTCATCTTCACTGCTGGTGCTTAAACAGTCAGTCACAATCTGGCCATTTTCCTGCCCAGTACGGGCGTTAAAGTCTCCTGTCATTAGTATGTACATATCAGACTCTGCATTCAATACATCAGCTACACAGTGCTCAATGATTTCTATCCCAACCCCATCATTTGTCATGGTATACACAGGTGAGTCACGTGGGGGGATGTACACAAACACAAGACAGGTTTGTCTAAATGAAATAAATCTTCCAGCTTAGTCTTTAGTGATCGACTATTACTCTCTGACTAGGAGGCTTGACTTGCACAGTCCTTATGTGCTGCAGCCCTGGGGGCTGGTTGGCCTTTGGAGAGCATCTCCAACGCTGACTGTCCTTATGCCCACTTGGCCGAGAGAGTGGGGATGTGCTGTGGGCAAGGCATCTCCACTATAATCAAATTTCTGCCCAGTTTCCAAAACAGCAGCTGCCTCCTCTGTTGTTTTGGAGGTCATCGTCGGACACGACGGACAAACATACATACATACAAATCTTAAAACATTTTCAGAACAATCACATTTGAATAATTTACAGAAATCTCTTCAAAATGCTTGGGAAAAAGTTTCTTCACAAGAACAACAACACCCCCACTTCCTCTTCCCTGCTTACTGAGCTGGGGAGTTAAACACATCAAAGTCCTTAAATACATGAAAATCAAACTCTTGATCCACAAAGGTTTCTGTAAGGCACACCACATCAAAGGAATTAATATAGTTAATAAAGTCACCGCTTACCAGTTTGGCTGCAAGTCCTGCTACGTTAAGGTTTAGCAGTTTGAAGGGTACCTGAACATTTGACATGGGCAGGCCTTCCCATCATCTCCACTCGGTATTGGCTAAGTCAGTTGAACTTTTGTTTATCATTCAGGTCATCCACATCACTGTAACCTACACTTGTATTGTCCATTCTTCATTTTCTGAACGCACGTGGGAAATTTATTTTGGTTCCCCAAACCTTTCCCCTCTCTGGCTGGTGTATGGGGGGGGACAGTTCTGGTGATCCGGTCCTCTGCCACGACCAAAACCATGACCAGCATTCTCCCTGAAAGGCCATCTCTGTGTGTGCAGTGAATGTCTGCTACTTGCAACTGACGGAATGTGTGTGTGTCTATAATTGTCTGTCGCACTATGGTGATGGATGTGTTGTTTGTGGGTTTGTGAACTGTGAATGTTGGTGTGGCTTTTTGTCTGAGCATGTGGGATAACAGATGGGTGGTTGCCTTCATATTTGGATGATGCTGGCTGTCGCTGACCCTCAGACCGCTGCTGTCGCTGACCCTCAGACCGCTGCTGTCGCTGACCCTCAGACCTCTGCTGTTGCTGACCCTCAGACCTCTGCTGTCGCTGACCCTCAGACCGCTGCTGTTGCTGACCCTCAGACCTCTGACCCTCAGACCTCTGACCCTCAGACCTCTGACCCTCAAACCTCTGACCCTCAGACCTCTGCTGTCGCTGACCCTCAGACCGCTGACCCTCAGACCGCTGCTGTTGCTGACCCTCAGACCGCTGCTGTCGCTGACCCTCAGACCGCTGACCCTCAGACCGCTGCTGTCGCTGACCCTCAGACCGCTGACCCTCAGACCGCTGCTGTCGCTGACCCTCAGACCGCTGCTGTCGCTGACCCTCAGACCGCTGACCCTCAGACCGCTGCTGTCGTGACCCTCAGGACCGCTGCTGTCGCTGACCCTCAGCCGCTGCTGTCCGCTGACCCCTCAACCCCGACCCTCAGCTGGTGTTGGTCAGGCGGTGATCGTTGTTCTCTGTGGTTTTGCCAAACCCTCCCCTGGCGTTCCGGTTGGTCCCCTCTCCAGCTTTGGTACTCCTGCTTCTCCCGGTCGAATGCATAAGGCCACGTTCCCGTAACCTTGTCGTTCCGAAGTCTGGTCTTATTCATCATGGCGTCTTTCTTCATGAGAGGTACCAAACCAGCCCGTTTCTGGCGTACTTTTGCAGGCATGCTCTCCGCCAAAACAGGTGATTGGATTTCCATGAGTTTTCTAGCCTGTTGAAGTACTCTTGTTCGTTGTTTCAGTGACTGGAACTGAACCAGAATGACTGGCCCGACTGGGCGAGCTTGTCTATGGCCCTGGCTCTTTCAGCCATATCTTAGTAATCAAGTCTTTCACCTTCGCTTCACAAGTCCCATGAGTCACCTCGACATGGAAGACAAAGAACAGCAGGTTGTAACGCCGGCGAAAGCTTCAGTCATCTGATGCTCCCTCTCCATCTTCACAGTTTTTCTTTTCATAAAGGGGTGGAGGCAAGACCCAGTTTCCCACACTTGATTTTCCAGAGCGTCATGTCCAAAATTTCAGAACATTTTGTCCCCCTCCATTTCAGTAAACTTGCTGTGCACAAAGCTGACATATCATCCAGACTGTTTTATTGCAAGTGAGTTTTTCAATCTTCCCTTTTTCATTACGAGATCGGAAATCTTACTTGTCATGTGTGAAACAGTTCGAGAAAAATTCGTTAATAGCACTAAACACCGATCGAATTGCTGTGGAAAATTGCTGTCACCTGGGATGGCGATTTCACGATCATCATCATCATTCATATTTGCTGTTTGTTGTCTTTACCAGGTGAGGTCCAGGGTTGGTTCCACTCCTGCCATCTGCAACATAAGCCAGCAGATGCTCACAGCCAGTTTAGCAGAGAAACTGTGCATTCAAGTCCTTTCATCGGTTTATGCTTTTGAAAGCTTTCCTTTACAAAATTTTTTAACAGAGTTCCACAAAAAGACCTATAGGGCATTCGGATACAGCATAAAAAACACCCCATGGTCATCAATTCGAAAGAAGAAAAAGAGAGAGAGAGGGGTGAGAGGAGAGAGAGAGAGAAGATCGGAAAAAGAGAGAGAGAGAGAGTTGAAGAGACGAGATGAGAAGAAGAGCGAGAGAGAGAAAAGAGAAACAGGCCAAACAGACAAACAGACAAGCAGACAGGCCAGAAAATCGACCGTGCTCCAGCTCTACACCCGGGCCCGCTCGCGAGTGAAGTGCCAAGCTGCATGATAGAAAATAAAACCCTTGACCTGAAGGGGGCTGGAAGCTGGTGAAGAAGCGGCTAAGGGAAATGGCTGAAGAAGAAACTGGCGAAGAAGAATTGGCTGAAGAAGAAAGTGGGTGAAGAAGGAAGGGTGGGCCAAAAAAGAAAGGGCCGAAAAAAGAAACTCCGAAGACAAAACGGTGAAGCAATCTGGCCTACCTGAAACAGTGGTGCAGAAGAATGGCTGAGGAGAGAGGACTTGGCAGAGAAGGAATCTGGCGAAAAAGAACTCAGGCAGAAAATTGGACTTAGGGGAGAGATGGACATGAGGCAGAGATGGACATCAGGCAGAGATGGACACGAGGCAGAGATGGACAGTGGGCAGAGATGGACATCAGGCAGAGATGGACATTACCTCAGTTAATGACCTGGCCACGCTCTTTACACGGAGGGCTTGCGGAAGTTTTAAGTACCTGACATAACACGCTAACGACTGCCTGTAGGGCTGGGGTTTCTGTGTGTGTGTTGTGTGTGTGTGGGGTGTGTTTTGTGTGTGTGTGGTGTGTGTGGTGTGTGTGTGTGTGTGTGTTGTGCCGTGCCTGCCTGCCTGCCTGGCCTTGTCTGTCTGTCTGTCTGTCTGTTGTCTGTCTGTTCAATGTCTCTTTGTTCTGTCTTTGTCTCACTTCTCTTTTGTCTGTTCTCTCTTGTATTTGTCTTTGTCTTTTCTCTGTCTATCTCTGTCTATCTCTGTCTATGTCTCTCTCTCTCTCTCTCTCTCCCACTCTCCTCTTCTCTCTCTCCTCTCTCTCTTCTCTTCTCTCTCTCGCTCGCTCGCTCGCTCGCTCTCCTCACACACACACACACCATTCGTGATTTTAATCCATTTCATCCCTTTGGGTAATTGAGGATTACAAAGGATATAAAAACGAATTAATGGAAGACCAAACTAAACCAGAGAAAACACTCTTACCACTAGCAGGAACTGAAAACAAATGTTCAGCATGGCAAGAACAACAATTGTAAAATTTTCAAGGAACAATATATAAAAAAAAATTAAGACACTTTTTAAAAAGTACATTGATGTTTTTAAGCAGACGTAATGTGTAAAAGACAAAATTTGGCATTTTCAAGAAATACCAGCAAATCTTAAGAGTTTTGGCAAAAACAAAAGATTTGTTCGAACATTGGCCTACTCTTCCGAAAAGCGGAACAGGTTTTAAAGTGCGTGCAAGAAGTTCTGGGTGCGTTCGTTCGCACACGGGGCCTCGGTTTATAGTTTCATCCGAAGGACTTTTGGGGGTAGTGGAGTCTGCACTGATGTTAACTCAAGGGGAAAATATCCCCTTGAACGGGATTCGAACCCGGGTCAGCAGATCACAGGCGCAATACCCAACGCTCTAACCAACCAGAGTATTCCGTCCAGAGGGAGAGAGAGGGGGGAGAGAGAGAGAGAGAGGGACAGACACAGAGACAGAGAGACAGACAGAGACAGACAGACACACAGACACACAGAGAGAGACACACACATATACAGAGAGAGACAGACAGACAGACAAGCATGCAGACAGGTAGACGAGATAGACAGACAGAAAGAGAGGCAGGAGACAGACAGACAGACAGACAGGCATAGACAGACAAATAGACAGACAGATACAGAGGAGTTACGAAATAAGGGAGAAAACTACCTTCCCATCAAACTGTACGCTACCTCACAACATCACTTGAATTCTCTCCCGTAGGTTTTAAACCTGCTGGCCTTTCCACGCAGGCCTTGTCAATAATAAATGAGGACCACTTTCACGCCACAGTCTGCGGCACGGCTTGCCCGAATGCTGAATAATTAGGAACCAAGTCAGATGTCTCCAGCACAGAAATAGTTCGCCCAGTCCTCCGCTGCCACCTCTGGCCACCTACAAATCTGATGTAGACAGAAATTAATGTCAAGGGTAGGGTGGGGGAGGGGGGGGGGGGGTTGCACACACCAAAAAACCTGAAGCCCGAATCTGAAATAGGAGAGAACTTGAAAGAGAGAGAGAGGATGGTCGGTTCCGTTTTCGCCGAGAGTCTGAGGTGTCTCTGTCTCTGTGTCTCTGTCTCTCTCTGTCTCTCATATGGATTGAGGTTTCTATAAAAGGTGCCCAACCTATTGTAATTGGGATCTGCTATAGGAATCCAACAGAAAGAAAAAACTGGACTGACAAATTTGACTCCATGATGAATACAGTCCTATTAGAATCAAGTGAAATAATCTTATTAGGAGACTTTAATATCGATCTAACAAAAGTAAAAATCAATGGACCCAATTATAAAGTCAAACAACCTCCACCCAAAAAGTTAAATTCACCCACGAGAGTCCACCAAACTAAAACACAATAATTGTCCATATCTATGTATCTAACCCCAACAACGTTGCGAAACTTGTATCCAGTCTATTTACTGCAGCGATCACAACCCAGTCTGTATCCACGGGTCAAAAAAACGAACAAAAATCCCCAAACCTGGGCCACAAAACATAACATATCGTTCTATTTCTAAATTTTGATGAAATCTTTTCATATCAGATTTAATGATACTCCCTTTTTCGGGAAAAAAAAATTTTTTCCCCCCCCAAAAAGGCCCCCCCCCAAAATTTTTAATTTTTTTTTTTTTAAAGGGGGAAAAACCCCAAAAAAAAGGGGGGCCCCCCCCGGGGGGGGGGGGGAAAAAAGGCCCGGGCGGCCCAAACAAAAAGGGTTCGCCCAACCCCGCCCCCCCGGCCCCCCCCCTTTTAAAAAAAAAAAGGGGGGGGGGGGGGGGTTTTAAAACCCAAAATTTTTCCCCCCCAACAAAAATTTTTTTTAAAAAGGGGGGGGGTTTTTTTTTTGGGGGGGGGGGGTTTTTTTTCTTTTTTTTTTTATTTTTTTTTGGGGGCCCCCCAAAAATTTTTTTTTTGGGGGAAAAAAAAAAAAAAATTTTGGACGGGGTTTTTTTGGGCCGGGGGAAAAAGGGGGAAAAATTTTTTTTTTGGGTTTAAAAAAAAAATTCCCCTTTTCCAGCCCCCCTTTTTTAAAAAAAAAAAGGGGGGAAAAAAACCCAAAAAAATTTTGTTTTCCCCCCCTTTTAAAATTTTTTTTTTTTCCCCCCGGGGGGCCCCCAAAATTTAAATTTTTAAAAAAAAGGGGGAAAAAAAAAACCCCCAAAAAATTTTTAAAATTTTTTTTTTTTTTTTTAAATTTTTTTTAAGCCCCCGGGGGCATTTTTTTTTTTTTTAAATTTTTTTTTCCCCGGCCCCCCCCCCCCCTTCCCCCCCCCGGGCCCCTCCCCCCGGCCCGGGCCCCCCCCACCCCCCAAACCCCTTTAAAAAAACCCCCGGGGGGCCCCCCGGGGGGCCCCCTTTTCCCCCCCCTTTTTTCCAAAAAACCCCCCAAAAAAAAATTTTTTTAAAACCCCCCCCTTTTAAAAAAAACCCCCCCCAAAAACCCCAAGGGGGGCCCCCCCAAAAAAAAAAAAACCCCCCCCGGGGGAAACCAATTTAAAAACCCCCCCCGGGAAAAAAAAACCCCCCCCCCCCCGGGGGGGCCCCCCGGCCCCCCAAAAGGAAAAAAACCCCCCGGGGGTTTTTTTTTTTAAAAAAATTAAATTAAAAAAAAAACCGGGAAAAATTTTTTTTTTTTTTTTTCCCTCCCAAAAAAAAAAAGGGCCCGGGGGCCCCCTTTTTTTAAAAAAAAATTTTTTCCCCAATTTTTTGGGGGGCCCCCCGGGCCCCCCCCCCCCCCCCCCGGGGGGGGGGAAAAAAGCCCAAAATTAAAAAAAAAAAAAAAAATTTTAATTTTTTTTTTAAATTTTAAAGGCCCCGGGAACCCCCCCCCCCAAAAACCCCGGGGGGGGGGCCCCCCAAAAAACCCTTTTTAAAAAAAGGGGAAAATTTTCCTTTTAAAAAAAAACCCCCAAAAAAAAGGCCCAAAAAAAAAACCCCCCCAAAAAAAAATTTAAAAAACCCCTTTCCCCTTTAAAAAAATTTTTTTAAAAAAAAAAAACCCCTTCCAAAAAAAACCCCCCAAAAAAAAAAAAAAATTTTCCCCAAGACACACTACCAAACAAAACTCAAAAACTTATGGGGGGCCCCAAAATCAAATAACTAACAAACAAGCCACTCCAAAACAAAATGAATGTAATCAAAGACGTTACTGCTGAACAACTTAACAATCAATTCATTAATGCCCTCTACTAACATTATAGAAATGAAAAATCAAGTCCCCAATAAACCAATGAACTAAAACATTACTTAAAGGAAAGCATACTCCCTTCAAAACTTCACATTCCATTTATGTCTGTTCTTGAGGTCTAATGGTTACAACTCACCTCAAACAATCAAGAACGCGTGGTCTTGATGGAACAGACCAGAAAAATTAAGCTACAGCTCCAGTTATCAAAAGACACACTAACATAAAATATTAACTTTTGTCTTGAAAAAAAACCCTTTTTCCAATGCCCTTTAAAACAGCTAAAGTAAATCCCCCTCAAAAAATCTGGTGACACTTCAGACCCCTCAAAACTATAGACCAATTTTCCCTCATATCTTTCCTTTCCAAACCCTTGGAACAACATATAAACAAACACAAGTCCGTCATTTTGATACTACCAACTTTAATTCACCCTAATCAGTCTGGATTTAGACAAAATCACTCATGTCATACTGTACTGATTAGCCTCGTAGACAACTGGGTATCAAACATTAATGACAATAAATTTTGTGGAGTTTCTATTTCTAGATCTCAAAAAAGCTTTTTACACAATTGACCACCCACTTCTCATAAAACAACTAAACCTGTATCATTTAACTAGCAAATACCTTACAACTACTTGTCTTCCTATCTAGAAAACAGAAACAGTTGTCACAATAGGTACAACTACAGTACAAACTACAAGCCAACAAATATGGAGTAAAACAGGCTCCCATACTAGGACCTATGTCACTTCTCACTATACATAACCGACCCTCCCTCACCACATCAAATCCAAATGCGAACTATTGCTGTGTACACACAAACAACTATTCAAACGAGCCACAATAAATAACCCTATCTCTCTAGCAAAAAGCACTACAAAACAGTGTTGATCAGCTTATAGAGAGACCGAACTTAACCATATGTTCTATACACCCCAAAAAAAAATGCATGCAAATTACCACTAGACAAAAGCGCAAAACTTAACCCACAAAACTTACTCCCCCATCAAAATTAAAAAGTAAGTAATTGAACAAACCCCTCACCACAAGTTTTTAGGGGTAACAAATGATTGAACATCTCAGATGATTCTACCACAATCTCAACTATGCAAATAACATTCCCCAAGAGTATACCAACTTTCTAAAAACAAGCACTTTTCTTGACTTTCCATTCAAGAAACTAAATTCTTCCAATCTTAATATACAATCCTCAATAGACATAGGCTTCTACACTTGGGAATCTGCTAAGAGCAAACACAATGAAACCGTTACTGAGTCTTATAAACTTGCTCTCCACTGTCCTTTTAAAAAAGACAATCATATTAGAAGCTGCCTATACACAATTAAATATTCTCCCCTTACAACCCAACGACTAAAATATAACAAAGGAGTCATGAAGTTCAAGATCATACAGGAACGTTCATCATACTGAAAAGACAAATTTCCCCGAGAATCCATCCAGAAATACTATAAAGCCTAGTTTCCCAATTCGAAATTCGGACATATTCAAATCTAGTCAACTTTACTCAGTTCATGCCCTAAGCAGTGGAATTCCCTTCCAATTCAGTTAAACAACAACAATCAATAACTATTCTATCAAAACACAATTATCAATTCACTGAAACATCAACAATAACAAACCACAGTCCATTGCCTTAAAAACAAAGTTGCATATCCTCCCTTTACATATCTGTCATTTCCATCTAAACCTATCTGGCCATTCCCTATCCCCTTCACCTGATCCCTGTATGTCAGACTGTGTCCTCCTCTCGTCTCTCATCACTCTCCTCCTCCACGTCACCTCTCTCTCTCTCTCTCTCTCTCTCTCGTCTCTCTCTCTCCACCTTATCTAAATTTTCATTGTTGATGAAAAAGTGAGTTTAGCAAAGTAAAGCTTTTATGTTTTAAACTACACTGATAGTTATAAGAAATATATAACTACCATAACAATAATATTGTTTAATCTGTACGAGTCTTATATGAAAAAGATGATGACAGTGAAGATGTGCTTTGATTTTGAGAATTAATATTTCCCGATTTTTTTATTCTAATGTCGTTTTTTGTATTAGTATGTATTCAAACAAAAAGCCTTAAATCTTTCACACACACACACACACACACACTACACACACACACCAACAACACACACGCAACAACACACACACTCACCCGCTCTCGTCTCTCTCCCACATCTTCTCTCATAACTCCCCCCCCCCCCCCCCCCACTCTCTCTCTTACTTACATGTATAGATGTTCATTTAATGACTTAGTGAATTTTTTTCGCTCCTTATGTAAGAGTGTATTGATATTGGGTCTTATTTCTTTTTCATGGCGTTCAATTTGTACGCAAGTAAAATTCCGAAAAAAAAATTGATGGTGATCATGTTCTGTCCCTTGATAAATATATATTTAGTAATTATCCTTGAGAACACACAAACTTCTCTCTCTCTCTCACTCTCCCTCTCTCTCTCACTCAGCCTCCGCGGGCACACTCTCTCTCTCACATCTCATAACTAATCATCCTCTCTCTCTCTCTCATCTCTCTCTCATCTCTTCCGGATAATTTAAAACATAAATGTAGGTCTGTCTTCATTACAAAAAAGCTTATCATAAATATTTAATTGAAAATGTTCAGAAAATAATGTTCACTTAGCCTTTGTATAGTACCATGAATTATGTAATGATCGAATTTTCTTATACACCAATTTTGTTCAGACAGCTGGTTTGTTTTCCCTTTCTCGACTAGTGGCTTTGACAGTGGAATTTGAGTGGTGGGTGGTGGCAGTGTAATGTGTGTTGTGTTGACATAACGAATGTCCTTGAACTACAGTTGTGTTATTAGTTCTTTATTCATATTGAAAAAGTAAAGGATTGCATATTTATCAATGTAGAATTATTGAATTTTCTTACCTATAAGGGCCCTGGATTAATTGATAATTTTTGTGTCTCATGTCAATACAAGTTTTATGAGCGTTGCGTTCGCGCGCGCGCGCGCGTGTGTAGTTAGTATAGATACGTATTTCTCATTTAACGGACCCCTATCACAAAACAGTAAAACAACGGGAAAGAGTGTGTGTTGTGTGTGGTGGTGTGTGTGTGGTGTGTGTGTGCGTTTGTGTGTGTGTGTGTGTGTGATGAGTAAGGGGATGCATATGTAGCTAAACTCATTGGACAAATAACAAATATTAATACAATAAAGCGTAACAAAGAACTTTGAAAAGAATAGAAATAAAATAACAGCTCGAACACTTACCTTAGCAATTGTCTTTACATACCAACCTAAATAAAATACAATGTACTATAGGTATCCTTGATAATATGACAAATAGTTAATGGACAAATACAAATCTTTCATTAAAGGGGTGCCCTTCAGTATTTCTCTAAGCAACGGACTGTGAAGACGGGTCAAAATGTTTTTAGTATTGTAGATGTGGACCAATTGTAAGAGAACGTGAGCTGTTGGTAAAGATAGTCTCGCACACAGACACAAGAATGCGGATTTTTGTGAAAATTTAGATCTAAAAGCATTGAGTTTTTAAACCTGTAGAAAAGAGATACATTAACGTTTCAATATTCTTGTGAAATAAGGTCAATTGATAACATCAAAGATAATAAATGAGATCTATCATATCATCATATCCTAGGAAAAAACCAATTTCTTCGCCTAGTTTTCTTTTCTTAAAAGTGTTCTATCCCAGCATGCATTATTTCAATAATCTAACGCCCACATAGGCAGAATAAATGAACAATCTATTGCTGACAGAACCACTGGCATTCTTTGCTCCGCATTTTGTGCCAATCATCAACTATATCGTTCAGAGTGGATCGCCCACAAATGAGAAGTGAATCCATGCAGAAAGTATATAATAGGTACCCGTAACATCAGAAAATGAATCAATGACATATCTCCAGTTATGAAGCACTTGTCTCACTTTTGGCGCTGACACACTTTTTTAATGACGTAACACTGGACGTGTAATCGTACATCAAAACAAACAGTATCTGTGAAAAATGTCTAACGGAAAATCTAGAAGAAAAACAAGCCAACTGAAATAGCAGGACCGTTCATCTGTAAATATCTTAGTGGTATCGAACTTTTTCCAATAGAAAAATGATCTCCTCTATCTTCAGAGCTGGATTGACAAATCTGCAGCCCGCCTCATTGTTCGCTCAAAAGTGAACCGTCATGTAGATATTTTCAGAAGATTCTGGATATGTAAGTTGCAATAAAATCTTTTACTGATTCACAAAGTAATATTTTTCATTTCCTTTTTGGTATAGACTAATAATAGACATCAAAATAGCTCTACTGAAGCTCCCCATGGGGGAACAAGGGTAGACATTAATCTTTGAATATAGTTAATTTTGTCTACGGACATCAGAATCTTGACCTTATCGCGTCCAAACAATACAGAAGTATGAGGTTCTAATATTATGGTTAAGAGAACGAATAGAACGTGCTCATATATATAGGAAGAGTGGAACACTATATCTGAACATATCACGGTGACCAACATTTGGTTTCTTGCTTAGAACAACCGTAAGAGAGGTAATTAGTCCAAAGCCAGAATGTCGATGTTGTCTAAAGGCAAATACCTATCACTATATAATGTACCTACCCATTATATTGAATTGCATGAAAAGGTACCCTAAGAGCTAATCCGTAAAAGCCATACAGTCAGAATCGTCTCATATATTGACAATAAATATTTAGGAGCCCAGAAAACTGCTTCCTGACCATTAAAATGAGCCAATAACGATTAAGATCACGCCAGATGTTTGTAAAAACACAACTACATCAATTTGAGCCCACACTTGTTTACTATTACCTTTCAGGAAGTTTAGACATCTCCTAGCATTAAGTATGTAAAGTAATTCAATATAGAGAATGTCCAAGTTAATTTAGACGTGAAATATACCCTTAAAAACATCACTATAATGAGTTTTATAGTTTTAAAATAATTACCATCTATATGGAAACAGGTAGATCAGTTAGTTATCACCATTACTGAAAAGTAGAGAGTTGTCTTTTCAAGGAGATAGTGGACAGACCATTTACAAATATATAGTTCATTTAAGTATGTTCATCTCAATCTGAATACACGTTTTTTCATATAATATAGATGTCTCTTTGGAGTTCTCCTTTTTACTGAGACATTCACCACATACAAATCATCAGCATACTGGACATAGTGTATCTATTACTTTAGAGACACTTAGGAAGATCATAAAGAAGGAATAATGAAAAGATGTTGGAGCAATGACTGATCCCTGTGGAATGCCCATTGTAGGAAATCGTAAAGTAGAAATAGGAATCCAACATTGGCCTGTATGCTCTACTCTGAGAGAAGGCTTTAACGAAAAAATAAAAGATAAAGCCAGATAAGCCAATAGATTTAAACTTAACCAAAAATCGTTCATAGCAGACCTGACATATTGCTTTTTTTTATATCAAAAAATGATGGCCAAAGTAACATTTTCCTAACTAGCAAACTGATGTTTAATTTGTGTACTGAGCTTAATCAATGATCTTGTCTGTGGACCTGCCTTTATCGAAAACCTGCTTGACTACAGGAATTATTGGTTATTATCTCTCTTTGGTCGTCCATACGAACCGAATTAAGACTGTTCCTCCTATTTTTGTATTGAGCTTTACTTACTTGTCATATGGTGTGGCACGAATGGCTGTTTTAAGCCAATCCGTGATAGGCATACGCTGGTGCAGTGAGGGCAAGGTGTGAAACTGCGCGGGTTGGTTCAGTGTTGGTGGTTGTACGACCTTTCCTCCAGCTCGTGCTGCAGTCACGTCATCTCGTCACGCCTCTCTCCTCGAAGTTGTCTAGCCCCAGATGGTTTAGGGCGCGCCAGCGCTGGTCCTGTCCATAGCATAAACAGCCCACCAGCTGTTTGTGAGGGAAGTCAGCGTGTTTGATGTTGGACTATTCATACGCAGATCCTTTAATCTTTTGCCGTGGTCTGACCCTGGTTTCTACCCGGCTTTTCCAAGTCAGTTCGCCATACCGAGCTGCTAGGCAACCTTTGTCGTCCATCCGGATCACGTTACCAACCCATCGAAGCTGGTCTTTCAGATCATGGCTCGATGCTGTCATCCCAGCTCTGTCCCGGACCTCGAGGTTTGTGAACCGGTCTTGCCAGTGGATGTTCATAAATGACCGAAGGCTTCTCATGTGGAACTTCTCCAGCTGCTTCCAGTGTCTTTTGTACACCGTCCATGTCTCGCATCCATAGAGTAGGCAGGTGAGGACGACGGCTTTCTGTACACCTTGAGCTTGTGGAAAGCTTGATGTTGTGCTGGTTCAAGACACGAGCTCGGAGGCGACCAAGAGCTTGAACTGGCCTTGCAGATCCTATCGTTGATCTCTTATCCGATGTTTGTTATCAATGCTGATGGATGCCGAATGTATCTGGAAAAATCATCCACAATCATTAGCTGGTGCCCTCAATTGAGAAAGAAAGATGGGGGAGGGGTGGTCTGAAGCAGTGCGCTGGCTGAAATATTACCTCTGTCTTGCCCGAGGCTTGAAAGTGAGCCCAAAAAGGCTATAGGCTTCATGCGAACTATCTGTTGATAAGCTGTAGGTCAAGACCTTTGTGTGCCATGAGATGCACAGTCGAACAGCAAAAAGTGCTTCCAGATGATCTTCACCCACAACCTTGGGCCTGGCGTTCAGTCGAATGCGGCAGGTCACACATGAGCCATCAATTCTGTATCGCATGAATCCCCCAACGGCTTTTAGATGATTATTTTCCATAGCATTCCTGTATTCATTGAGGGTACAGCGATAGGGTCTGTAGTGTTTTTATCACTTGTAAAGTTAACCGCTGGGCAGTTGTGCACTGGCACTAAGAATGCGTGATTCCAAAAGCGTGATTACTCCTGACCCATCTAGGAATGTGAACAATTCAATTAATAAATAATCCAATTTTTCTGGCAGCTGTTTCAATAATTCATTTGAAACAGCACTATGGTCCAACATGATGAACAATTTGTCCCCAAGAGATGGAGGGCAACTATTAAGAGTCACCAGCAGCGTTAGGGGTGAGCCAATGACACATTGACTGTTATCATTCACAGGATCATTATACATATACCTATTTGAGCATCTTTATCCTCTAAATACTTTACATTTATCTGATAGACATTTATCACTCATGTGTAATCCTGTGAAGATTTCTATGAATGTATCCAGCTTTCTCTGATTAGATGTAAGTATCATTATCTTGGATTATTATAGGGCCGTTAGGAAGCTTATCCCATTTTGTCATATCTTTACAATTTTTCCATACCTTTTGCAGATCCTTATGTGTGTAAACTTCTTGTAAGTGCGGAAGGTAGACCAAAATTGACGATTGCAATGTTCAACAGATTAATTCACAAAGGGACATTTGCTTATTTCATAATACAATGATTATCTCGGCGTTTATGTGTTTGTATTAGTTTTCTTAAGAATGTTTTACGACGCAGCATTTGGTCCTTCACAAGTACCAGCTTTTTGACAAGCAGAATTCACCATATATTTCCAGAGTGCTTTATCAGACTTTACAGATGGTCCATACTTAGAAATAGAGCTATCAAGCTGCATGTAATATATATATCTTAAATTTTTCATAATGAAAAAAGTCAATAATCATTACTTTTGATACTTTTCATTATTAATTTGTGTCAAAATGTCTTTTAAACTTGTTATCCAATCTTCATGACGATAGTTGTACATTATGGGATAACATCTATTTTCTAATGTCCCATTTTCGTACAGATGTATCATTAAGATGATAGCAATGTTAAAGTGATCACTTCCCATAGGAATCACTTTCTAATTCCCAGTCGCATATGGGTGACAAGAGATGGAGAAATAGAAAGATAGATCTACATCACAAGGTCTCTGATTCTAAATATCTTGGATTCTGTAATGTACCATCATTAAGTAAGAACAACAAGACATAATTACGTTTTCGATAAATCGATAACTGTTTACTGATGCCAGTTATTATCCACCAGAAGGGGGAGTGGTGCATTAAAATCACCCACCATATTAACCAATGCTTCTTATTGGAAAACTGGAAAAGAGCGCAACCAATCTGTGTTGTCTGCATTGGGGCCCTTTTGGCAAATATACCTGAAACAACTTTAGATTTATAGATTCTGCTGAATTTTTTATGCATGCAGCACCGGGATTATTCAGATATCGTACAATTTGTTGGAACTGGAGTGCGAGGTCACATTCATTAAATATCAACTCCTTTATGCACAATATATTGCACCCGAATCTTTATCAGCATCGTTCTGCAATAGTCATAATTCATAAGATATGTGTATAAAGTGCAAGAAGTTGTGAATAGATACGCAAAATTTGTTGTCACAGATCTGCAGTTCCACTGCAAAATTTTAAAGGGACAAGTTTTTATGTAAGACACCAATTTACTCTGAGATAATAAGTCACAAGTTTGTTTGTATGTTGTTGTTTGTATTTACAAGATTTGAATAGAAAACAAACAGTTTCAAGAATAATAAAAACAAATAAAAAGTTCTAAGGGAAAACAAAATGTAAGTCAGAAAATAATACATCCATAAACCATAAAACAAAAACCCCACCTGCGAGATATCTAACTTCAATACAGTCTTTTACAATAGCGCACAAGTTAAGAACAATAGGACAGGATAGCCTCTCGCTAAATTGATCACAATATCTACATACCCCGAGGTTCTGTCCTTTTCATTAAATTAAAAGTCTCATATAAAATAACCCACGTTATAAAATTCCACCAATGTGCATTATGCTCTAGTAAACGGTGTACACCGCATATCTTTTGATGATGCCTCTGGTGGCTGTTTGTCTTTGTAAACCAGAAGGTCCTTCTTGAGCTTTTCCCAAAAAGTTGGCGGACGTAGTCTCCGTTGTTGGCATCCAGCCCGCTGGAACCCTCTCCTGTGGGGTGAAGGCCATCCTCTCAGAGTCCTGGAGTCCGTGTGCAGTTGGAGTGAGCTAAGGCCGTAACGAGAGCTTGATTAAATAACAAACAAAAAAAAAAAAAAACAAAAAAAAACAAAAATCAAAAAAAAATAATAACCACAACTCCAAGTAGCTCATGAACACAAAAATGGCATTAAAAATACTCGTTTATGAATCAGCTGTGGATCTTTTACTGTCGGCTTATTTTACTGACAACG
>CM054152.1:48751764-48755668 GCA_028751875.1 Rapana venosa
GTGTGTTGTCAATAACGACACCTAGATACTTCACAGCAGTGGATAGAGGGACTGATGTATTGCCAAGTTCTATTGAAGCTGTTGTAATGGAAGAGAGTTTGTGTTTGGTCCCTACAAGCATGGCTTCGGTTTTATCTGCATTTAGCTGTAATTTGTTCTGTGTCATCCAGTTTTGAATATCTTCAAAGCAGCAGCCATATTGTCAGGAGAGAAGGCAGATTTTCAGGAGTAACACTGCTTTGAATCTGAGTCATCTGCATGAAAATGATGGTTGATTTGATGACGGTGACAGTGGGGCAGGGTAAAGAGTGAACAGAACAGGGCCTAGAACTGATCCTGTGGGACTCCGCATTCCAGTTTGGCAGGTATTGATTGAATCTTGTTTACTACAACTGTCAGGAATCGTCAGTAAGGTATGAATTAAACCAGGTGAGGGCTGTGCCAGTAACACCGAAAGTTTTTTGAAGACGGAGAGAAGAATTGAGTGGTCTATAGTATCGGAGGCTGCTGATAAATCGAGTAGAGTGTAGAAGGGAGATTCCCTGAGTCAGAAGCGAGTAGAAGCGTGTTTAAAGTGTGTACTAGGGTGGTTTCAGTGCTGTGGCTGACGCGATAGGCAGACTGAAACTCAGGAAGAAGACTGTTGGAGAGAAGGTGGTTGTTGAGCTGTTTGAGAACTACTTTTTCAAGGACTTTAGAAATAAAAGGTAGATTGGAAACAGGTCTATAATTCTTCAGAATGTTAGGTCAATGTCATGCTTTTTGAGTAGAGGTGTGACTATAGCAGTTTTGAGAGCTGATGGAACATTTCCTGAAACAAGAGATGAGTTTACTATTTTCGTGATAGCGGGTATGAGTTGTGGTAGGCACTGTGTGAAAAGAGAAGCAGGTATGGGATCAAGATCACATGATATTATAGTCATTTCTTTCAGAATTGTCATGATTTCTTTCTCACTTGTCGGATGAAAGAAAAGGAGAGGAGTGCCAGAGAATTGGGGATCAGGAAGTGCAGGCTGGAAAGGAGTCTGATCCAGTTTGGAGCGAATGTTACAGACTTTTCAGAAAAGAATGCAGAAAATATAGAAAGGAAGTTCAGAGTGGATGTGGATGGAAGCAGAGGGCTAGCCTTCACAGATCCAAGAAGAGTAGATGTGAGGGAAAAGAGAGATTTCATAGACGTGGCATCTAGAACTTGAGAAGATAATACTTTGTTTTTTTCTGAAAGAATTAAAGATTTGACTTTGTTTACTTGTTTTCGAAAGAGCTGCTTATTAATTTCCGTTTTTTGCTTTTCGCCACTGCCGCTCTAGTTGCCTGCGTTTGTGCTTTGCGACCAGGATGTCATGGGTGTACCATGGTGCAAATGGCCTATCAGGCAGGAGACGGTCAGTGGGGTGCATGCTCATCAAGCAGTTGGCTGAGAACATCATTGTAGTGTTAGAGGGGTTTATTGTTGTCAGAAGCAGCTTGTGAAGAGAAAGTTTGAATATCTATGGCCTTAAGGTTGCGACGGGTGACATACTCTTTATATCTGATAGGATTTGCAATATTTAGAGAGAAAAGAACAGCGAAATGATCAGAAATTAATTCATCACTGATAGATACAGATGTGATCAGATCTTGGGAAACATCAGTAATTAGCCAGTCTAAAATATGTCCTGATCTGTATGTTGCTTCGTTTACCAGCTGAGAAAGAGAGTGGTTCGACAAAGAAAGAGACAGGCGTTTGACATCAGAAGAAGACTGGTTATCAAAATGGAAGTTAAAGTCACCGAGAATGATGAGCTATCTGGGAGAGAGGCTGTAGTGATCCAGGAGTGACTGAAACTCTTGATGGAAGATGGAAGATGTCAGATTATTCTTACGGCTTGGAGGTGGACGGTAAAGACAGCAGAAAGTAATAGAGTGGCCAGGTGTGTTGAAGTTGAGTTCACAGACTTCGAAAGATTCAGGTGAGAAAGGAAGGGAGTGACAGAAAGAAAGAGCAGGTTCGAGTGTTTCTTTATAAACGATGGCAATGCCACCTCCACGGGAGGGTCGGGGAAGAGAAAGAGTTGTACAACCAGGTGGTGTCAGTTGTTGTATTTGTAAGTCACATGCCACACGACAGTGATCACAATCAGGGACAAACTGATTCATTTCAATTCACTAAAACAATACTAACGTGTCTGATATATTAATTGATTTCATTTCATCACGAAACACTTCTTCTTCATTGTCAGTCTACTGCCCTTTGTCCGTGGCTATTCTACCCCACAACACTACCTACGCCAGCTGCGAAACTCCGAGTTTACCATAGACAGATTTGGCGCATGCCGACATTCGTACATAACTAATATCTAACAACGACAACCAGTGTCTGTGCTTTGTTAATACTTTTTGACATCTGTTCTTACCGACACGTGATGGCCTACTCTTCCGAAAGCGGAACAAGTTTTCAGTTATTCTCAGTTTTAACGCCCTTACCACGATTAGCGAATCAGACGGGGGAAAGTTTTAAACTTGTGCACAAGATGTTCTGCGTGCGTTCTTGCATACACACACACACGACACTCACACACACAACACACACACACATCACAAACGCACCACGCACCACACACACACACACGCACGCACACAACTCACACACACACACACACACTACACAACACACACACACACACAACACACACACAACACACACACACACACACACAAATCCTATGGTCAGACATGCGCTCAAATCTGACGACCCGGTTCGAATCCTGTTCAAGAAGATTTTTTTCCTCTGAGTTTAACACCAGTGCATAACTCCACTCTCCCCAAAAGTCCTTCGGATGAGACTATAAACCGAGGCCCCGTGTGTGAACGCACGCAGAACATCTTGCACACACGTTAAAAGACGTTTCGCTTTTTTGGAAGAGTAGGCCATTGTGTGCCGGTGGGAACGGATGACAAAATTGGCATCGTGCAATTGTGTATGTTTCATAGAAAAGCAGTTATCTACTGTTCTTATTCACACAAGTACAACAGGCGGGGGGAGGGGGGGGTGTTTTTTCCTCCTTTTTCCTTTCATTCGTTCAGTGTTTGTGCATTTCCTCTCTTTTTTCGAAAGAAAATCATTGATGATAAAAATTGTACTGATTTGATTGTCATAGAATGATGTTCTCTGTTGGACTGAATGGTTTTTAAAACTGGCAAAACTGCATATCTATTTATATTTATTCTATTTCGAGGATAATGGAATGAGCGCTCTCGTGCTTTTTTTACATCCAGTCCCTTTGTGCATGTAGTTTTGTCAATTTTTCTCATCAGTCCCAACCGGCACATAATGACCTACTCTTACGAGAAGCGGAACGGGTCTTAACGTATGTGCAAGATGTTCTGCGTGCGTTCGCACACGGGGCCTTGGTTTGTAGTCTCATCCGAAGGACTTATGGGGAGAGTGGAGTCGGCAGTGATGCTGTCTCCAGGGAAAAGAGATATCCCCTTGAACGGGATTGGAACCCGGGTCAGCGGATCATGAGCGCAATGCTCTAACGCTCTAACCAACCAGCTATCCCCCCCCCCCCCCCCCCAGCTAACATGCATGCTGCATTAGTTTAACTCCTCCCTAAGTGTCTTGTATGGCGTCGATGGAGTTTCAGTGCATTGGTCTTCTTCTCTGATGAGTCTTGTTCTTTTTTAATTTAAGGTAAATGTGTCCCATAATCGATGTGGTCGTAGGGGAGCGAGGCATCAGAGACCTCAGCTTCTCTAGGGCCAGCATATTGAGGCGGCGCCCATCTCCTCTCCCTCGCTGCTTTACCTTCCCTGACCCTAAAGAGGCAGGTACCCATTGACAGCTGGGTGAACTGGGGGAACTGTACTGAAGCCAAGGCGCGCAAACGGTCACCCATCCAACTGGTAACCACGCAACTTC
>CM054152.1:48756168-48789964 GCA_028751875.1 Rapana venosa
GCCTTAATTGCCGCATCAACATTAGAAAAGGTTTTTGTGGCACGTTCTTGTTCACAAAGGTTTTCGTTAATAAAGTCTAACTGAGCAATTCTTTGTCTTTCGTATTCTGCTTGTGCTCTGTTCAGTTGTTCTATTGCTTTATCATGTCTCTTCCTTTTTTCGTCTGTATGAAGTTTAGAAAACAAGTAGTTGCTACCTGTAAAAGCAAGTGTGTTAACTACAGCACCATGAACCATGATCACTAAGGAAGCCATTTCTTATTATGGGCTAATATTTTCTGGTATAATTCCCTGCTTAACCAAGAAGTCTTTTGAAGCAATGGATGCTATTGCAACTGCAACTATCTTGGGCTTTCCTCAAAGTCTAGTTTTCCTAGATCAGCAGGCTTCATTTTCAGAAGGTTCTTTCCTAACATAGTATAGCCAACGCTGAGACAACCAATAATGGTGGCGTGGTAGACTTAATTAACTGCTGTCTTTTCGGTACTCATATTTATACTATATGTATAAATAACACCCTCCTATAGCACCCTCCTACTTCTGTGAATGTATCCACCTGTACACCCCTTCTCGTTCCCTTCGCTCTGCTGCAGATTCCTTGTGCTTACAAACACCTAGATTCAACCAGTCCACTGTTGGCCGTTGGTCTTTCTCTGTTTCTGGTCCATCGATTTGGAATGGCCTCCCTATCTCTCTTCCCCAAAGGCCTTCTTGTGACTCTTTTAAATCTGGCCTCAAGACATAATATTTGTTTCAAATCTAAGAATTTCCTCTCCTGTTTCATTTCATAGCTCTCCCTGCTTTTCAACAGCCAAAAATTCCATCACCCTGCCAAAGTGTATAAAGTGTGTGTGTATGTGTGTGTGTGTGTGTGTGTGTGTGTATGCATTTAAACTTGTTAGAACTATTACTTGCTATTGGTTGCACGACTGTGTAAGAATGAGTTGAGTACAAGCGCTTTGATTTGTCTGTGCAAGATACAGCACTATATAAATTCTATTTATTATTATTTATTAAATTAAATATTTATATATTAATATGTGACCATGCGGAGAGGCAAGATTAGAGGCAGGGTAGGGAAAGAGTCGAACACACACAATTCTCAGCAACAGCAATTCATAGCAGATTGTGTGTACAGCAACCAGGCAGAAGAAGACTCAGGCGAAGACAGCAGATTTCGTTGTCAAGTGTGTCTGTTATTACAGTAGCAGAAAGTTTTAGAATAATACCATCCAGTCCACCTAGTCGACGTGCTGCTGTTTGTTTAAAACCTTTTAAAGAAATAAACACGTCGTGGACACTAACAGGTGTGATGTTGAGCTTTGTATATATGATATGGTTAGAGCAAACGTTTTTTAGGTATCTTAAATCATTGCTATCTGACTTGTCGTTAATGATTATCTGAGATGACGTTGAAACATGATGATTTATTGCATCGGCTGGTATATCTTTAATGTTGTTTGAAACATTATTTATACTTGTATTTGTTAGTTTCTTGATGGCTTTCCAAATGGTCTTACTATCTTTGTTTTTACCACTAGTTCAAAATATTTTTTTCTGCTCTAAAAGACTATTAACATAATGATCATAGAGAATGGGGCATAAAAATAAGGAGGAAGCTCAAAATACAGAGAGATGGAGAAGGCTCATCAATGTCAAACCTCTCCTGGGAGAAACATGACAAAAAAAAGGAAGAAAAAGAAGGCTTTTGGAGAAGAGAAAGAGGGATGTCTTTCCAGATTGATGGACCAGAAACAGAGAAATAGCGACGGCCGACGGTGGATTAGTTGAACCTAGGTATTCGTAAGGACAGGTATCTGCAGTAGAGCGAGGGAACGAGGAGTGTACAAGTGAAGACATTCACAGAGGTAGGCGGGTGCTGTTTTATTGAGACAGTCGTAACAGAGGGTACTGATCATATAGTTTACTCGCTTTTATTTCGAGGATAATGGGTAAGCACCCATGTGCTTTTTTACATCCAGTCCCCGCCCTTAGGGATATATATGATAATAAAATAAAGCCCATAGCAATATACTCACACAGTATATGGGAAAAATATACACAAAAGTCCCCACAAAAATCTCTGTGGCACATGTAGCCAGTGGAGAGATGCAAGAGAGGGGTAATGTGCTCAGATTCTTTCTTTCTGAGGACTAGTCGAGCTGCAGAGTTGTGTATACTTGAAGGGAGTGGATTGATGACGCTGGCATACCAGCCAAAAGAGAATTCCAACAGTCAAGACGTGAAGTTTGAATGTAGCATCTTTAGTTAGGTGCTTTTGAATTGCACTTATACGCCGCAATTGATAGTAGCATGACTGGCAGGTCTGGGTGATGAATTTTTGCATAGAGAGTGTGTTGTCATGCTGGGGATGGCTTAAAGGACCGTCAGGTGTACATCTTTGTCAAATACATAGAGAAACACCAGTTGTGAACTACAAAATCAAAGCTATTGCATGATACCTCTGCGCAAATATCCCAGCACTTCCATAGAAACACACATATTTCACAGCAATGGACAGAGGGACTGGTGCATTGCCAAACTGTATTGAAACTGTTGAAATGAAAGTGTTTGTGTTTGGTCCCTACAAGCATGGTTTCCATCTTATATGAATTTAGCGATTAGCGTGACATCTCTTTTCACTGAACAGCTTGTCATGAGATTCCTCCATTCATGGCGGTGGGGATGGAGTAAAAAGCCTTCCAACTGCATAGCGAGCTTGCTGGATGTGGTCACTACACTGTGAGGGGAGGTGTTTACTGCAGGGGCAAAGACATGTCAAACTCACCTCATACAAATTGTGTTTAAAAAGTCATTACTTATCACAGTACACTCATTCTGTTTCATTTTGACTCCTACCATTTTGCACAAAACTGTGTGTGTGTGTGTGTGTGTGTGTGCGGCGCGCGCGCCAGATGGTAGACTGACCATACAGATCTGAGCTGGTGAAGCGCGGCAGGGTGCCGCACCAGAGGCAACTGCAATTTCCTGGTATCACTGCACAACATCACCAGGTAACAGAAATGGTAGGATCTCTCTCTCTCTCTCTCTCTCTCTCTCTCTCTCTCTCTCTCTCTCTCTCTCTCTCAGAGACACAGAAAGACAGAAAAAGAAACTGAACACTGAATAAGTTCGATGTACATCGGACTTTGGTTACAATGCAAAATGGGACTTTGGAGTGATTCAAAACGCAAGTCAAGTTGAAATTAATGACAGTAACTGAGAGCATTTAAAAACGAGTGTATCCCAAACCCACTGATATGCTCCATGCCTTCCATTGATAAAAATTAGTGACCAAGTCCATGTAGAATTTAACAGTTGAGCCCATCTGAACAGTAGTCAACGCTTGCCATCTTGTTTGCTGCACACGATTGATTAAATCGCTGATTTTCTAACGATTGGTCGGAATAAAAAAAAAAAACCCACCTAGATGGATGATGTCCGCAGTTGCTGTTTGCTGCCCTGAGCTGAGCAGATCAGTCGTGTTTGTGACTGGTAAGAAAAGTCATCTTTAAATCTGTCTCAGAGAAACTGGTAAACAATTACGTATCTGGAAGATACCTTCATGCTGGGGATGGCTTAAAGGACCGTCAGGTGTACATCTTTGTCAAATACATAGAGAAACACCAGTCGTGAACTACAAAATCAAAGCTATTGCATGATACCTCTGCGCAAATATCCCAGCACTTCCATAGAAACACACACACACACACACATACATTCGTGCGTGCCGTTTAATATCACTTAAAGTGAACAAACGTTAAATACAAGAACAAACATACATACATTCATGCGTGCGTGCGTGCATGCATACGTACATACATACATACATATAAACATACATACATGCATGCATACGTACATACATTTATGCATACATACATACACACACACACATACATACATACATACATACATATACACATATATACATGCATGCATACGTACATACATTTATGCATACATACATACATACTTAAACACTTACATACATACATACTTAAACACTTACTTACATACATACATACTTAAACACTTACATACATACATACTTAAACACTTATTTACATACATACATACTTAAACACTTACATACATACTTAAACACTTACATACATACATACTTAAACACTTACATACATACATACTTAAACACTTACATACATTTATACATAATTAAACACTTATATACATACATACACGTATTAAGATGCACATTGGCAGTTTCACACTCATACAAATTCACTAGTGGGCTTTTTTTTTTTTTTTAAACAAAACTATTTTATCGAGACTAATGAAATGAACATTTATGTGTTTTTTACATCCAGTCCCCGTGTGTATGAGGGTTTGTAGATTCTGTCATATGTTCCCACCGGCACACCATGGCCTGCTCTTACGAAAAGCGGAACAGGATTTAACGTGTGCGCAAGATGTTCAGCGTGCGTTCGTACACGGGGCCTCGACTTGTAGTCTCATCCAAAGGACTTTTGGTAAGAGTGGAGTCTGAACTGATGTTATCTCCATGGGAACATATCCCCTTGAACGGGAATCGAACCCGGGTCGTCAGATTGCGAGCGCAATGTTCTAACCACTAGGCTATCCCGTCCCCCGGCATGTCAATGTGTGTGTGTGTGTGTGTGTTTGAGTTTGAAATAGTGTGTGTGTGGTGTGTGTGTGTGTGGTGTGTGTGGGTTGTGTTGTGTGTGGTGTGTGTAAGGGCTATGTTTAAAATGTTATCGGATTGGTGTGTGTGGACTTATATAGCATATAGAAGAGCGCGCGGCCGATGATGAGATAAGCGATGAGATAGACATGGTCTATAGTGGATATGATGATGATGAATGATAGTCTCATCATCATAGCGTCGTCGTCGTCATTGTTGTTCCTTTCCAACGGACCTGTTTTCGTTCGTTCCGTCCGAGTGTGTTATTGTAGAAAGCTAATGCTTGCTGAACAACAAGGGTTGACGCTCTACCTTGCAAGTGCACAAAGACAATCCCTATACATGAGAGTATATAGTATTATATATATATTATATATAGTAATATAGAGAGATTTATATATATATTAAATAGATTAGATATTTATATATTATATTGCTATAGATAATTTCCCCAGTTATTATTTTATTATTATATAATTATTATAAATAAGTCAGTAAGATAGTCAATTATCAGAGAATTCTCTCTACTGCAACTGTATACCATGTAATCCTCAGTACAAACCTGTCGCATGTGGGGATGGAACCCAATAGAAAAACCTACTGAAAAACATAGGAAGAGCTTGGAGAGAGTAGATTGGCGCCACCAAAATATCCTAATGCCCACAAAAAAACATGCAATTACAATGCAAAGGCCAAATGATACCGATCGTCGAGGCCTCGATACACGCCACAACGACGCGCTTTCTACAGCATTGATACAACAACCATTGGAAGTGACAAGTCAATCTACGGGAGATAATAACATTACTTAGCGCCCGAAGAGAACAAACACCATGGTGGATAGTCATATGAACTTCCGTAACACTCACCATGCAGAAAAATCAAAAAAGTATAGTATAGCTAGCCATATAAAGGACATTAGTCGGACTAGAAGAAGTGGAGATGGAGCATGGATTTGGTTAATTAAAATGACTGAAGGAAGCACAAGATCGGTCCAGTGCCAAAGAGAACATCACCAACATGAGTGGCATTTAGGTCAAAAGGAAGATTTGTAGTGGCGGTGCATTTCACGGACACCGCTTCACACAATGATCAGCATCCGTGTCAGCCAAGCCCAAATGAACACCACATCATCACAAATCTATGCACCATCATCTGACCATACAATGAAGAAGTAGAAAGAATATTATGAAGATCTTGGAAGGTGACGCATTAAGAAAATACCCTAATGAAGACAGGCATCATCATCCAAGGGGGGGCGGGATTTTGAACGCCAAAGGAGGTCTGACACTTACAACCTATGCCGAACATTGGTCAGTTTGGAACTGGGGAGACTGGCAACAAGACGACTCGGCTGAGTTTGCCTGCACCTACAAGACTTATCCATTGCCAAGAACCCACTATCCCCTAGCAATCCCCACAGGTGCCACAGCATCATAGAGACAACTGGCATGCGCCAAACGCAAGATCCATAACCAAATAGATTTTAATACTAACACCACAGGCGCTCAAATCCAGCAGCAACATACCAAACAAGAAGCCTACCCGGGAGCTGACATATGGCGAGGATATATTGGTGGGGGTGGTAACCACGACCTTGTGCGGCGGGTATTCAAAATGGAGCTGAAAAAACAAACAGGCTTGAGCAAACCACGTATTCACAAATTTCTGACGTGGACAAACGATAATCCAGATGTCGATGAAGATCTTCTAGGCTAAGCTTGGTCGACGGTTTGCCAGAACAAGACCTACCCTGACGATCTATAAGGCAGGCGACACACGACCGTGTCGCTGATATTCAAAATAAGCTAAGGAAACACAAAACACCTGCAAACTCAGTCCACTTTTAAAAAAAATTGGGGTTAAATAAAATTCTAATAAATTAAATAAGGGTATCAAATTTGACGTACAAACTTGAAAGATCCAGAAGTCCTAGAGACGTTCAAGCTAACTTGCGAGTTGTGGGGCGGCAGTACACCTCCTAGGAACAATACATCAATATCCCCTCCCCCGTCACCAACAACTTCAATAGGGCAGTCCGAAGATCAGAAACAAGCAGAGGAAGTACTCAGTCGTCAAGAATAAACCCCACCCAATAGACGTGACCAATGACATGCGGGAGATGCGTAGGTAGGGGGGGGTGAGGGGGGTTTCCACCTCTTGAGGCGATACAAGCAGATCACTGAAACCAACCAGGTCTTCGCAACCTAAAGAATACCTGGGAGGCCTAACAATCTCATGTGAAGTAATTCAAGATGTTCATGAGTGCCAGAGAGAATTGGATCATGGATCAATGTGATGAGATCGAAAAAAAACATGAAAAATTGAGCAAAGACACATTTAAAAAGGCATACGACACCCTGAAGAAACTCACAAAGCCTCCTTTCAAACCTAGGGGGGTGGGTTGGAATCATGTCATTGAGGACAGCTTTTTGTTTTCTGAAAACCTCCCTCACAGAAAGCTGCAGGCTGCATTGAACATGGTAGTCTGAATATTGTCAAGAACGAACAACATACCCAATAAACCTGACAAGAGCATAATGAGCAAGAGAAAGGCACAACATCAAGAGCTACCCATCGCCATTACTCTACTGAGTGGAATGAAGTGGAAAAAAAAAAAGAAGCCATCTGCATGTTTACCATTATAGTATGGGGGGAAGTCCCCCGCTAGGAGGGCAGACATATACTCAGCAGGAGTCTGGCATCAAGTGGCATGGTGGCGGAACTAGTCATCACACAATGTTACAAGGCTATCTGTCACAAGATTTGGGAGTTTACAAAGACAGTGGCCACTCAGAATGGACATCTATCTCTCATCATACCGCTGCCCAAGGAAGAGGAATTATGGACAACCAATTGCCACACACTTATATAACATATGCAAGCCTCATCAGCCTATACGCCATCAGATCAAGCTCCATAAGTTATTTTTAATCGCCTCCAAGAAAGAGGAGGGCAGAATACACCACATTGCAAGAGGAAACAAAGCTGGGTTCCTGTGGGGCAAGAGGTCAGGAGGCACAATCGAACAATTTTAACTGCCTACAGGTCCTGATGGAAAAACATCTTTCGAAACATCAGAGAGACGCTAGTTCGCACAAACGTTGCATCGACTTCAGAGAAGGCGTTTTGACGAGAGTATGGGCAGCGGATAGGCCTGTGGCAGGTCCTCAGAAAGTTGGTTCATTGAAGACGGACTAGTGCAAACCAATCAAGCAGCTATACAACACTGCAAGGCAGTCAGTCTTTGCTGAAGCAAAATCAGTCGGAGGACAGACATCCAAACCACAGTCTGGGGTCCTAAGAATAAACAAAACGACAGGATTGCCTGTTATCTCAGTCCTGTTCAATTCTGTTCTTGAAAACATCATTAGAGGACCCCTCCATGGACTTACCACTCCTACCATCGATCCATTGGCGAGCAGACCCCTCAACAACTTACGGTTTGCCGATGACTTGACCTCATGGGGGCGAAAGTAAGCTAACAGAGCTGTAAAAAATGGGGGGGGGGGGGGGGGGGGGGGGGGGGGGGGAAAACAAGATCTTACGACTAAGACTTGAGAACATGAGCTAGAGCATATGTATAGGAGGTGAGCTCGGAGAAAATGTAAGATACTTGGTGAACACACGAGCAATGCCACCAGGTCTAAAATTTACATGACCGGCCAACAACTGGGAGTGAGGTAGTCGCCTTTTAAAGTATCCCCCCCACCTCGGCACTACACTCATAGGGTGGGGGGGGGGGTGGGGGGGGGGGGGGGGGGGGGGTGGGGGGCACAAAGGACGGGCGAATCGACGACAGAATCAAATCAGAAATAGCCATGGTGCAACATCTTCCAAAACAAGAACTCACACCATATAGGAAAAGTTAAAGGAGATCAGTTACCGCAATCAAACTAAAGCTCTACAAAGCCTAAATCAGTCGATCTGCAGTAGGCGAAGGTGAACCTGGAACATTGACTGCTGAAACAGCAAAGGGGTCGAATCCGTCAGTCGAAATCAAAATGCCATACAAGACCTGATCGGGCATATCCAGGAGAGAATCGAACAAGACCAAAAATTTTAGTCAGAGGTCAAAATAACAGGGCTGGCAGGCCACAGGAACCCCTTCTCACCGATCGGTCAAGAAGAAAAAGCTGACGTATTGTTGCGGGCACGTCACCCCCACGAACACTCTGCCCAAAAACATACTAGGCAGGGAACACTCGCAGGTGGGCAAGAAGGAAGGGGAAGACGAGAACAATGTCGAGAGGATGGACAACATCAGACAGAATGGACCAGGATGAAAATTGACTCGGCACTACTGAGCGGCAAAGGCCGAGGGTGAGAATGGATGAGATGGATGGAGGGATGGGCTACACGGGCATCGTCCTTTCATGTCTCACCGCACGACCGCCCATGTCACGGTTCTGATGATGATGATAAATTTGATAAATATATAATGAGCAAAAGACGCTGGACAAGAGGATAGGGACAGACTAGAGTGAAAACAACACAGGGCCCTGCCACACAGAGAAAGAGCAGATAAAAAAAAACAGAGCAGAGAGAGACAGAGGAGAACAAAGACTTATGATCACGAAGGCGACAGCTGACAGATAGAGGAGCGGCATCTGGCAGAGAGTGACACAGGAGATAGAGACACTTGACAGAAGAGAGCACTGCACAGAGAGACACAGACATTGGGTTGGAACAGAGGAGACACAGGACACGTGACAGACAAATGACAATGGTGTATTGAGGCAGGAACAGAAATAAGATGAGAACTAAGAGGGAGAATCTTAGGTTTGAATAAAGGCGTCTTTCAGGCTGGGATTTCAAAGCATAATAAAGTAGGGCTTTTGATTCGCAGGAGAGGAGTGGGAGGTCGTTCCAGATCATTTGGACGGCAAGAATAAAGAGAAACGAGCGAGCGGCCAACAGTGGCCTGATTGAATATGAGGTATTCAAAGCCACAATGTTATCTGGTCAGCAGTAACGGAGGGAAAAGAGAAGGAGTGTAGCAGAGTGATGACAGTATACACAGAGGTATGAAAGGTGCTGTTTGTGTGAGGGCACTTTTTGAAACAGAGGGTACATATCGTTATAGTTTACAGCCTCTGTTGCACAGACAGGCCATTGGAGAGATCGCAAGGAGAGGAGTAATGTGCTCAGATTTTTTCTTTCTGGAGAGACTAGTCGAGCTGGGCAGAGTTTTTGTATAGGTTGAAGGAGGGTGGAGAGATGATGTTGGACAGACTCAGCCAGAAGAGGAGCTATGCCGAATAGGCCCAGGACGTGAGAGAATGTAGTGAGGTGACTAGTTTGGGATGTTGTCAAGACAGTGGAGCAGATGTAGAGAGATACCGAGATGAGCTGAGTAGAGAGGGGGGGGGGGGGGGGGGGTGGTGGGGGTGGGGGGGGGCAGAGAGATAGAGAGAGACACAAGATAGGAGAACAGGCAGGGGAGGGAGAGAGTAGATACAACAGGAGAGAGAGAGAGACCGCATGTATATAGAGGAGAGACCGTTGAGACAGACAGAGAGAACAAATATGAACAATATTAATTGCTATTTAGCAATCAAAGGCCAGTAATGAGCAGCTGCGGGCGCTGCATCAAACGAAATCCAACGCTAGCGGTCGATTCGCATTGACATGGAAACTTAATGAATGTCAGATAATGGTATTGTACAGCTAAGATTTGTTGTCCCTTTCATCATTTTCAAAACTAGCGGCTATCCTTTTTCCAGTACTGCAAGCCTTCTGAAGTCAGTCCCATATAAAACCGGATCAGGGCTCGAAGAAGTTTAATTTCCCGTTCAGCGTACGTGTCCACTGATCTCTACGGTTGTGTTAGGATGCTGCCGTCCGTATTGCCCCCGAGTCTGGCAAGGCACTGTCACGTTCTTCTTGGCAACATGGTTCTGTCGTTCTTGGGGACTTGATGTACCATGAGAGGCACGAACACGTAGATTCCTTGCCAGTATCTCCATGACAAGAATATTCTAGGGCGATGTCATACCGATCACACATCAGAATAGTTCGATGGCCGTGATTCATGACTACAACCTTTTCGAAACTGTGTGTTTCTTATTGCTGTCTCGTAGTTCGACCGCACTAGTCATCGAAACAATTTGTCTGTCAGAGTGTAACATACTCTATCACAATACCAGTATGAAAACCTGCAACTGTGCTATGGCAACAGTCTGTTCTGGGGGGGGGGGGGGGGGGGGGGGTTGTCACAATCAGACAACTCAGGAGGACACAGCAGATCTTGTGGCTGTCTGTTGCTGGTTCACACAGGAAAATTCAAGGTGATTCTAGTGTGGCTGGCACATGTCACTTGCACAGTCAACACACAGCTCAAGGGGTCAGCCCACTGGCTAGCGCTTTGCTTGCGGCACTCCACATCTGTCAGGGATACAGGGAGTCAACTGTCAGATCAACCACCTGACTCTTCCAATACACACTCCTTTGTCACACTGACTACCTTGCCTGTCTTTCTTGATGTTGTGTAGAGGATCTTTGGAGGTCGCGACGGATTTGGCTAAGGGGGGCTTTTTTGAAAAACTGTACTCGGCAGTTCGTTGGTTCAGGCACGGGGTCTTGCCATTTCTGTTGACACTGACTTTTTCAGCTGGCTTGTCAGTCCGCAAGACGAATAACAACGCTGGGCCAGCTCTCCCCGCGCGATCTTTCCAGACTGCAATACGACTGTTGTCCGATCACACGGACGTTTAAGTGTTGTTATATACAGTTTGCTGAGCGGTTCAGTAACAGACATTTTGAAGCGTGAAATGCAAAAATTTGGGCATCCCCAAGAAAAAGCATGCTTGCTATGTGGGGGGGGGGGGGGGGGGGGGGGGGGGGACAGCACGCGCCTTTCAGACGAGTACATTAAGAGAAACAGAGAGAGGAGAGAAAAGAGAGAGAGAGAGAGAGAAAGAGTGAGAGTAGAGGAGAGAGTTAGTTAGAAGGAGAGAGAGAGAGAGAGAGAGAGCCACACACATACACATACGACGTCACAATAGAATCAGGCAACTATAATAGAGACACACAGAGTTCTGAGAGAGTTGTCTACGCATGCAACCCGTTTGGCATACAGTGCAATATTCGAGGGAAACACATACACCAGAGCAGTACGATGCATACATAGCATACACACATACATACATATCATGCATACACACATACATAACATACATACATTACATGCATACATAGCATACATAGCGATACGACACACAACAACATACATACATACACACAATGACATTACATGTGGGCACACACATACATTACATACATACATACACTGTATATTTGGGCGTGCATGGTGTGTGATCTATAACAAGTCAAGTCAATATCTCAAATGTAGTATTTCCTAGATGGTACAATTAGAATAAGCAATAGCATTTGGGTTTTTCATCCAAGGCACTCTATTTAAGAACAAATTTCTTAGTGTGTGTGTGTTAGCTTAGTTCTTCATTTAAGAGGTTCGGTCCTTCCACCAAAAGGAAAATCGATGATCGATTTTGTGTGTGTGTGTGTGTGTGTGTGTGTATGTGTGTGTGTGTGTGTGTGTGTGTGTGTGTGTGTGTGTGAGTGTGTGTTTGTGTGTGTGTGTGTGTGTGTGCGTGTGCGTGCATGTGTGTGTATGAGAGTGTGTATACGTCCGTGTATGTATGTGTGTGTGTGTATGTGTGTGTGTGTGTGTGTGTGTGTGTGTGAGGTTTGCCTGTACACTAATTGGTGGTTGGGAGATCTCACTGCTTTACCTTTCCTCTTCCTAAAGAGAACAGATACCCATTAGTTTGTAGCTAAGTCAGCTGGAGGACGGTATTAGAGCCAACGCACACAAACAGTCAGCCATCCGAGTGGTAACCATGCTTATAATGCTGCTTAACCTTGGCATGGGGAGAGTGGGCACTCTGACCTATCACATCCCCTCATGTGATTATATAGACAGTAACTGTAACTTAATCCTCCAATGTAGTCCTGACCTGACCGTTTTTCTTATGGAACAAAAGTATGATTGTTTTAGGTGGGGTGGGGCGGGGCATATAGATTGGTTGAATCTAGGTATTCGTAAGGACAAGGTATCTGCAGCAGAGCGGAGAGAACAAGGAGTGTACAAGTGAAAACATTCACAGAGGTAGGCGAGTGCTGTTTTTTTTGAGACATTTGTAACAGAGGATACTGATCTTATAGTTTACTCTCTGTGGCACAGGCAGCCAGTGGAGAGATTGCAAGAGAGGGGTAATATGCTCAGATTTTTTCTTTCTGAGGATTAGACTGTGACTGGCCTAGCAGGCCGACAGTGGATTTATCAACGGCTAAGAAAACTGAAAAGAGACACAAACGGACGGATACCAATGGAAAACGATCTCGCAATGGAAACGGACATCGAGATGGGAACAGTGACTACATTGGAACATGGAACATCTGCGGCCTAACAAACAAGGAACCAGAAATTGTGGAATTCATGACCAAAAGAAAGATCTCCATCATGGGCATTTCAGACACTAGGAAGAAAGGAGAAGGAACGAAGAAATCCATTCAAACTTTGTTCTCATCTGGAGTGGAGTCAGGAAAGACCAGAGAGCAACGCATGGTGTGGGATTCATCCTATACCCAGACATAGCAAAAAATCTCATGAGTACAGAACACATATCAGAAAGACTGATTAAAATCGGTGTAAGAAAGTCCAACCAAATCGTCTATTATATCCAAGCATATGCACGTGTAACGATTCGTACTCAGAAGAGGAGAAAGACTCATTCTATCAAGAGCTCTCCGACCTCATCAACAGCACCCCTGACAAAGAGGACCTGTATGTCATGGGTGATTTCAACGGCAGAGTTGGTGAGAGAAGAAACCCGTGGACAAAACATCTTGGACCCCACAGTGACCACAGAACACCTTGCAATTACAACGTGAACCACGTGCTGGAACTATGTGCAGAGCATGATCTGATCATCACCAACACCTTTTTCCAACACCAGCCTCCCAAATTTACACCTGGTACAAACGGAACGATCTCAACATCTCGTCTCAAATCGACTTTATACTTGCAAGATCCAGAACACGTTACGCCATCAAAGACTCAAAAGCCATCCCCAATGCCAACCTTGACACTGACCGATGGAGATCCAAGATGGCGGAAACGATCAGAAGCTAGAATCCCACTCGCATCTGAAATTATCACTTATCTACTCAAAATGACAAGACTGACCAGATCCAGAAGTCTGAGTGGTTGCCTGAATTCTGCTGCACACAAAGAAACAGCTGGCAGCAAAGCAAAACCGGCAGAAACAACAGATCTCAGAAAAAGACTGCTGGAACAATCTGTGCAGCAAGGCAGCCAGGCAGAGGAAAAGAGCGGCCTCAGTCAAGAAAACAACAACCAGCCCCATGATTCTCCAGACACAGTGAGTGTTATTCGGGATTTAAAAGTTGTCATTGAAAACCTGTGTCAAAGAATAACATCTCTCGAGCAGATTGTATCCAGTCAAAATGAAATTATAGAGTGTTTGAGGCCTTCCAGCAAATGGAAGACACAATCTACACAGAAACACAAAGAAACACAGACAGATGATCTGACTTGCAATTTAACCTACGCTGATGCCCTGAGGTGCTCCCCAATAGCTGCTGTCCCATCCAAACAGCCTGTAACTCCACCTCAAAATAAACCTAGGCATCAGCTTGCAGTCAAGCATAAAGAAAACAAAAAGTACTCAGAAAAAAGGCCGATGACGTTAATGTTTGTGACGTTGGCTCTCCGTCAAAAAGAATAAAGAAAGTCCATGGCCGTGGAAAAATAGATCTAGCAGCAAATAGCGATCTTCCTGTAGTGGTTCTTCTCCACGATTCCATCACAAATGGAGTGAATGGTCACCGATTGGGCCGTTCTTATGGTTTTACAACCATATCTCGTAAGGCCCACACAATCAAGGACCTGGGACAGTCCCTACAGTCGGCCCTCTCAGACAGTGAAAAGCCAGTGGATGGCATTGTTATCCACTGTGGAATATATGACATTAAAAGTTCTGAGCCACATGTAGCCTGTAAAAGCTTGGCAAAATACATCAGAATCATCTCCAGTGAACACCCCAAAGCAGGGATCATTGTCAGTAAAATAGTGCCAGTAAAAGATCCACAGCTTAATTCAAAACGAGAAATTTTTAATGCATTTTTGAGTTCTGAGCTACTTGGGTTCAGCTCTGTCTCCTGTCTAGCTCACTCCAACCTGCACAGGGACTCCAGGACTCTGAAGGATGGCCTTCACCCCACCAGGAGAGGGGCCAGCCTGCTGGCTGCCAACATCGGCAGACACGTCTGCCAACTCTTTTGGGAAAAGCCAAGAAGACCCTTCAGGTACAACAGACAACAGCCACCCAGGAATCATCAAAGTAATGCTGTGTACCCACTGTTTACTAGAAGCAAAAAGCCCATGGTGGAATCTATACAACGTGTTAAGAGACTTTCAACTTTAAAGAAAAGGACAGAACCTGAGGGTATGTTAGTTCTGTGATCAATTTCAGAGATATCGTGAACTGATTGTTCTCTTGCCTAATTGTAAAAGACTGTATTGTTAGGTAGATATCTCGCAGGTTGTGTTTTTTTGAGTTTTCATTGTATGTAATTTTTTTTGACTTACATTTGTTTTCCTTAGAACTTTTTATATGTTTAATTATTTTTTTTAACTGTCGTTCTATACAATCTTTGTAAAAACAACAAATTGTGACTTTTTTCTCTTTTAATAAAAATAGGTAAAAAACTTGTCACTTTAAATTTTGAAGTTTGCAGTGTGGAAAAGGCAGATCTGTAGGACCTAACAAATTTTGCGCAGCTATATTCAACATCTTGCATCGTTTGATCTTGAGAGTTTTTTAGTTTCTTACAATCTTTAAACAGTGCAGAAATAACTACTCCCAAATCTCAATAATTACTATTATCCAAATCTCTATGAAATCTTGTTGCAAACGATTTGCTGATAAGCAGCCAGGCTGCATCTGAGTACATAAAAGTAAAAGTTTGTTCTGGTCGAGCCAGACAAGGACCATTATTCTATTGCCGGGAGAGCGTATTCACGGTTTCTGTTAGCGTTTTAAGCGAACTGATGGTTTTTCACCCACCCTGTGACAGGACGCTAGTAGTCTGTCGCTCCAGATACTTCGCCAGCCAGAGCTGGTTATCGGTAACCACTTGTACACCTTGGGTGGAGTGAGGGATTCAGAGGTGTGTTGTTAATGTGTCTTTCCCAAGGAACATACACGGAGCCTGAGCTGGGGATCGATACCCGCGTCTCTGGAATCACGTGTTGACCGCCTTAAATCCACTCGACCACAGGTGCCTCCTACTGTACATAAAGGGAATAGATTATAATGAAATGTACATCGAACTTCTAAAGTTTCCAAACAAATGTACCGAATCATCTGCATCGGGTGCTGCAGCATAAAAATCAGGCAATCTATAAATGTAATGTTGTTTCGGTATATTTTATTTGCCAAAAGGACCAATGACAGCAAAACAGACCAATTCCAATGACAGCAAACACAGGAAGATGTTGCGCCATGTTTCAGATTCATTATGAAATGGTAATATGTTCGGGGATTTTAATGCTCACTCCCCCTTCTGGGAAAAAACTGGACATCAGTAACCAGTAATCAATTTATCGAAACACGTTAAATTGATTGCTTGTCTGTTCTTTACTAATGATGGTAACATTACAAGGAATCCCAAATATTTCGAATCAGAGACCTAGTGCTTTAGATCTATCTTTCAATTTCTCCATCTCTGTGTCACCATATGTGACTGGGAAATAGAAAGTGATACAATGGAAGTGATCTCTTTCCCATTGCTATCACTCTTAATGATATTCTGTACGATAATGGCAAAGAAAAAGGAAGTTATCCAAAAGTACAACTAGTTCGTCATGCAGATGACTGGAACATGGTCTTTAAGACATTTTTGAACAAATTTATACTGAAAGTATCAAAAGTTATGATATTGACTTTTTTATGGAATAATGTTAAAGAACTATTATATTACAAGCTTTGATAGCTCAAATGCATAAGTATTTCCTCTCGTTAAAGTCCGAAGAAAAGAATCAGGAAATATATGGTGGAAATATTATCTGCTTTGTCAAAAGTATCGGAGTGGAATGACAAAAAAAGTGGTCTAAAACATAATAAGAAACAAAATGCAGGAAAGGAAAATCATTGTCTCTGAAAAAAGCAAAGTCCCTTTGTGATAAAAACTGTTGAACAAGCAAAATGTTCGAATTTTGGTTTACCTTTCTGCTTACAAGAAGTTTACACACCAAAGGATCTGCAAAAGAGTTTGAATGGAAAAAAAAAATTAAAAAAAAAAAAAAATTAAAAAAAAAAAAAAAATAAAAAAAAAAAAAAAAAAAAAAAAAAAAAAAAAAAAAAATAGTTTTAAAGATATGAAAAGTGGGATTAAGCTTCTAACTGCCCTATAAAATTCAAGATATTGAACTTCTCAACTAAGTTCAGAGAAAGCTGATACATTCCATAGTAATCTTCACAGATACATTTTGAGTGATAAAGTATATCAGATAATGTAAAGTCTATATAGTGAAAAAGATAGCCACAAAAAGGATATGTATAAAGATCCTGTTGAAAGATTAAGTTTTCCATTTTAATTATGTCAGCGTCAATGCTCCACCTTCGTTGCAGGAGCTAAAAGATGCCCCCCCCCGCTACCGCCTTTCTCTTGGACAAAAAGAACATCAGTTGGCTTGCATGCTGTTTCAATTGAATATTGAAACAGCTTGCCAGAAAAAAATGGATTATATTAATTACTTGAATTGTTCCAAACAGTGGGCTCATGGAGTTATTCCTCGCATTTGGAAACACTCATCTTGGCCAGTTAGTTGCCCAAGCACGGGTAAACTTAAAAGTGTTTAATAACAGCTTACAGACCTATCGCGTTATTAACCTACATACAGGAAAGCTTATGGAAAAAATCATTCTAAACCGATTTTTAATTCTTTATTGTGATATATAAATCCAAAATAATGCTATTAGTCATGCTGTATGTTTGTTTTCGAAAAAGGCAGGACCACAAGCAGATGATTGATTTAGCTTCAGTACACAAATTAACATCAGGTTTTGTCGCTATGGAAAAATGTACTTGCCACATTTTTTGATATAATGAAAGCATATGATCAGGTCTGGCTATATGAAAGATTAGTGTTTAAGTTATGAAAGTCCATTGGCTTATTGCAATATTCGTATTATCATGTTAAAGCCCTTTCTCTCAGGAAGACGCCATACAGGCCCAAAGTTGGAAATTCTATTTACTTTACGATCTCAAACAATGGGCATTCTTACAGGATCAATCATTGCTCCAAATCTTTTCAATATTCTTCTTTGATGATATTCCTTAAGTGTCTTCAAGTAATGCAACCCATGTCCAGTATGCTGATGACATTTGTATGTGGTAGATGAATGTCCTCATATGAAAAAGGAATCACAAAGAGACATCCTAAATTATATGAAAAAACGTGTATCAGATTGAGATGACAAACTTAATGATCTATATATTTGGAAACACCACCCTCTCTACCTATACTCGACTGCTCACACCCTTAACCCCACTCCATTCCTTCTGCCTCCCCCATTCCGAATAACCCCCATTAACCCGAACGTCCCTGTAATTATTACATTCTCAACATTACATAACCCCCACCAATACCTCCACCCCCACGAGCACTCCCCCCCCCCCCACCCCCCCCCCCACCCCCCCCCCCCATACCATTATACCCCCTTCCACCCTCCCCCCCCCTACCCTGAAAACATCTTCACCCAACTTGAAAAGGTCTGTCAATATCTCTGAAAAGAAAATCTTGTTCTTTTCAGTAATGGGTGCTAACCTCACCAGATCTACATGTTTTATTATTATAGATTGTAATATTTTTAAACTACTAAAAACCATAGTGAAGTTTTTAGGGTATATTTCAGTTTCTTCTAAATTAGCTTGGATTTATCTTATTGATATTTAAATACTAAAAGCTAAGTGAAGTTCTAATTCCTGAAAGTTTATTAGTAAAACAAGTGTAGGGTTTCTATATGATTTGTAGTTGTGTTAAAACATCTGGCGTTTATCTTTTATACGTTCTAGATCTTCATTTATGGTCAGGAAAGCGTTTTTTTCAGTGCTACCATAAATATTTATTGCAAAAAATGAGGAATGAGTAGACTGTAAGGCTTTTCGCGATTAGCTCTTAGGGGTACCTTTTTTAATGCATCATCAATGTGGGATCTTATAATGAGATAGTATTTTTGCCATTATTTGCAACTATCGACAAATGGCTTTGGCTCCTAAATAACTCTTACGATGTTCAAAGCAAGAAAAGTACAATTGTGGACAACGAGATTTGGCTGAATTGTTGTCAACTTTCCTTATAATGAGCAGTTCTATTCGTTCTTGCTTACCACTCTTAGAAGAAACCTATACTTTGATTTGTTTGATAATGGCAGAACTATTGTCCTACCAAAATTAACTAATCAAAGATTATTGTCTCCCCTTGTCCACAGGGGTGCTTTCAGAGAGCTAATTTGGTGTCAATTATTTTCTCTAACCAATTGGAAATGAATATATTCTTAGTGATCAGTAAAAGAAAAATATGCAAACTACATATCAAGAACATCTAAAAATCTACACTGACGGTTCAATTTTGAGAACAATGAGGCGGTGGGAAGCTGCATTTGTCATCCATCTCTGAAGATGAGAGGGATCATTTTCTATTGGAAAAATCGAATCTATATTTAACAGCTGAAACTGTCTGCTATTTCGATGCTTTGTTTTATCTTCTAGATTTTCCGAAGACTATTTTTCAGATACTTTTCTGTGTTGATTCCAAGTTCAGTGTTACTTGCATGAAAAAATTTCAGCTCAAAAGTGAGACAAGAGCTCATAACTGAGATATGTCATAGATTCATTTTCTGATGTTACGGGGTACATATTATAATCTTTCTGCTGGAATTCCTTCTCATTGTGGTATCCACTTAACGAAAAAAGTGACAGATTAGCAAAAAGCGAAATACAAAGCATGACTGTGTTCTTACAGCATAGATGTTCCTTTATATGCCTATGAGGATATAACTCATTTATTATTTTATGATGATATCAAATGCCATAATTCACAAGAATATAGAACGTTTGTATAAATTTATCTACAGTTTAAACTCAATGCTTTTAGATCTAAATTTTAAAAAATCCGCAACTTGTATCTTGGCGAAACTATTCCCAAAACGCTCACTTCTCTTACAAGTCCAGATCTAAAAACCTTTTTACCCTCTTCCCAGTCCGTTGCTTAAAAGCAAATATTTAAAGACACCCCTATAAGAAAGATATTGTTATTTCATTAACCCATTGTTCTATTATCAGATACCTATAGTACATTGTATTTTATTTAGTTGTAGAAATTGCAAAGTTAGTGTTCGAGCTGTTATTTCTATCTTTTCCAAAGTTCTTTTTTTACGCTTTATATTATCAATATTTGTTAATTGTCAATGATTAGCTATATGAAACCCCTTACACTCTCTCTCTCTCTCTCTCTTCTCTCTCTCTCTCTCTCTCTCCCCTCTCTCACCCCACACACACACAACACACACACACACACACAGACAAAACACACACACTTTCCCGTCTGATATCACTGTTTAGTGGAAGGACTTTAAAAACTGAAAAACTACTACTACATTTTGACACTGACCACAGGCCTGCCCATTCTAGCCTCCAGTGCTCAAAGAAAGAAAATAACAACTGCTGGGAAGAACCAGCCTGAAAAGATCAACCCCTCAAACTGGAAGAGAAAGAATGCAAGAACAGATTCACAGGGGCTATCAAGGTGAAACTTGACTCCATTGATACAACACCTCTCAACATGGAGCAAGTCTGGGAACCTTCAAGCCAGCTCTCTTGAAACCCCTTTAAAGGGGAGTTTGGGACAAAGAAATGTGGAGGTAAAAACAGGAAAGCTACAGCTTGGTGGAACCAAGAGGTGAAGGAAGCCATCAAGATAAAAAAGCAGCTATATAAAGCTTGGGCTAGGACCAAGACAGAAGAGGACTACGCCAAGTACAGAATCGCAAGAAGACATAGTAATCGTGTTGTGAAAGCCTCCAAAGAAAAATCTTGGGCGACTTATGGAGAGAAGTTAAGTGAAATTTGCAAAAACCCTCCCAAGAGAATTTTTCAAAAGTGTGAAGACGATGAGATAAGAGATGAGCCATTCAACCCAAACAACAGTAGTGAATGATGCAAATGGAGGGGCACTATACAAAGAAGAGGAAATTCGAAACGATGGGAAGACTATTTTAAAGATCTTTTAAACCCAACTGAGTACAAGCTTCCGGCTCTCCATTTTCTCACCACGCTATAAAGACCAGTTAGAGCCCCAAATCCTTGAAGCTAAAAACAAGAAAAGCAATTAAGACCAGCCCAAAGGTTAAAGCGTCAGGCGATAATGGCATAACAACTGAAGCCATCCTTGCATGCGGAAAACGGGAACTAGTGGCTCACCATCATCTCCAGAAAGCATGGGAAAAGAGGAAAGTCCCAAAAGGACGGGAAAAATTTGGATAGTGGTGCCAGTTTGGAAGAAGAAGGCAGCAAGAGAGACTGCAGCACCTACAGAGGCATTTCACTTCTCAGCCATGTAGGGAAAATGTATGCAAAGATTCTGGAACAGCGCACAAGAGCCAAAGCAGAACACTTACTGAGCAATGCCCAGTTTGGCTTTCGGAAAGGAAGAGGGTGCACAGATGCCATTTTCGCACTCCGACAGCTGTCTGAAAAGACCCATCGAATACAACCAAGACCTGCAAAACAGTATTCGTTGATCAAGAAAAAGCTTTCGACCGAGTCAACAGAGACAACCCTCTGGAAGATCCTGGAGCAGTACAACGTGAAGGGGCATTTTGCTTGATAACATCAGAGCAATCTATGCCAACAGTATGAGCGCAGTCCAAACATCCAGTGGAACATCCGACTGGTTCCCGGTTACATCAGGGGTCAGGCAAGGCTGCGTACTCTCTCCCCTTCTCTCGTGATCTACATGGACCAGATTACAAAGGAAGCCAACCAATCTTGAGGCCCTGAACGAACTATTATTTGCTGACGACCATCCCTGGTGAATCAAACAAAGCAGCTCTTCAAGATCACACAGACCAACTCAACACCAAGCTTTCGGAGGTATGACATGAAGATCAGTATCACCAAAACAGAAGTTATGTCTGTCAGCAGAAATTCAGGAAAGCGGACATCAACATCAACGGCCCCCCAGCTGAAACAGACCAAATAATTTAAAAAACCTTGGCAGCCTCTTCACTGAAGAGGAAAATTGGACGAGAATAGAAAACAAGATGCCAGAAAGCGAACGCAGTCAGTTTACCAACTCGCCCCCCTTCTAAAACATTCCAGCATCCCATTGAGCACCAAGGGAAAACTCATCAACGCCCTCTTCGTTCCAAACCACATACCAGTGTCAGACATGGGCCCTAACAAAAGCCTTAGAGAGAAAATTGGTCACATGTGAAATGTGCTGCCTGAGAAAAGCTGTCAACAAGACAGACGCGACAAGATCAAGAATAAGGTGATCAGAGACATGTCGACTAACACCAATTCTCCACCATATCGAACCCAACAAAAGGGTCAGGTGGTTGGTCACCTCACTAGAATGCCGCCCAACAACCAGCCCAACGGGCATACACCACCAAATACAATGGCTGGAAAGCCAGAGGTAGACCAAGGAGACGATGGAGCGACTCCGTGGCTGACACTCTACAGCCCATGACCTGTCACTACATCAAGCCTCCCGCCTTGCTGCAGACAGACGTCTGTGTCTCCCCGCAACGCCAAAGGGCACCAGCGGAAGATGAAAGAAGAAGAAGAAGAGGATTAGACGAGCTGCAGAGTTTTGTATACGTTGAAGGGATTGGATTGATGAAGCTGGCAGACCAGCCCCAAAAGGGAATTGCAAAAAGTCCAGACGTGAAAGAATGAAGACGCAACAAGTTTGGATGTTGCATCAGTGGACAGTACTTTCGAATTGCACTAATACGCCGTAATTGAAAGTAGCAGGACTGGCAGGTCTGAGTGATGAATTTTTGCATAGAGAGTGTGTTGTCATAATGACCCCTAGATACTTCACAGCATTGGATAAAGGGACTAAAGCATTGCCAAGTGGTATTGAAGCTGTTGTGATGGAAGAGAGTTTGTGTTTGGTCCCTACAAGCATGGTTTCCGTTTTTATCGCATTTAACTGTAATCTGTTTCTGTACATCCAATTTTGGATATCTTGAAAGCAGTGGGCCATAATTTGTAAAGAGAGAAGCAAAATTTTCAGGAGTGTCGCTGCTTAGAATCTGAGAGTCACTGCATAAAAGTGATGGTTGATCTAATGGCGTTTAAATTATATGTGACAGTGGAGCAGTGTAGAGGGTGAAAAGAACAGGGCCCAAACAGATCCCTGCGGAACTCCTAAACAATCTTGCAGGTACTGTCCCGAATCTTGTTTTCAATGCACACTAAACCAACTAACACTGCCATACCCAACTAGCATTTCACACCACAAACTAACAGGCACACCACGCCCAAATACCATTTCACACTACGCAACTAAAACTGCACACCAAAAACCCCATTGCCCCCTACACAAACCAACACTGGCACTACACCAACTAGCATTTCACACCACAACTAACACTGCACACTAAACCAGCACTGCTCTCTACAACCAACTAACACTGTACACTTTAAAAAACTAACATTTCAACATACCCCAACTAACTTATATTACACATAAAAAGTAAATTTGCACAATACACTACACCAACTAACAGTACACGTTACACTCCACCAACTAACATTGCACACTACACCAACTATCATTACACATCATACTACACCAACTAAAATCACACGTTTCACCAACTAACAGTGTACACTATACCAAGTAACATTGCACACTACACCAATTAACATTACACGAGACCCCAGCTATAATTGAACCCTACACCAACTAACAGTTCACACTGCACCAACTAACATTTCACACTGCATCAACAAACATTTTCACACTGCATCAACTAACATTTCATATGTACTGACTAACATTAAACACTACAACTAACATTTCAGACTGCACCAACTAACTTTGCAAACTACACAAATTAACATTACACACTACATCAACTAACATCGCAAAGTACACCAACTAGCATTGCCCACTACACTATCATTTCAAACTGCATCAACTAACATTTCACACTACACAAATAGCATTTTACCAGAGACAAATTAACATTACACACTTCACCAAATAACATTACACACTGAACCAGCTCACATTGCACACTACATATTTAATGTTTCACATGCAGTAACTGACATTACACACTACACCAAATACCATTTAACACTGCACCAACTAACACTGCACTCTACACAAACTAACACTGCACACGACACCAACTAACATCACACATTACACCAACCAAAAATGCACTCTACACAAACTAACACTGTACACTACAACAACCAACATTTCACTCTGATATCAGCCTACATTACACACTACACCAAATAACATTTTACAAGACAACAATTAACATTATACACTTCACCGACTAACATAACACACTTCACCAACTAACATTTCAAACTGCACAACTAACACTGCACACTACACCAACTAATATTTAACACTGCATCAACTTACATTACACACTACACCAGATAACACTTTAACCAGACACCAGCTAAAATTACATATATCACCAAATAACATTACACACTACACAAACAAACATAGCACACTACACCAAATAACACTGTACACTACTCCAAGTAATATTTCAGACTACGCACACTACGCCAACTAGCATCTCACGATACACCAACTAACACTGCACACATCACAAACTAACATTCCACGCTGCACTACACCAACTAACATCACTCACTACACCAACTAACATTGTACACAACACCAGCTAACATTGCACACTACCTCAACTGACATTACATAATATATAAACTAACTTTTAACCAAACACCAACTAACATTGTACACTACACCACCCAACATTGTACACTACACCACCTAACACTACACACTACACCAACTAACTTTTAACCAGACACCAACTAACATTACACACTACACCAATTCTCTTTATCGTTATACACTAACTAACATTACACACTACACCAACTAAATGTTCACCAGACACCAACTAACATTACACACTACACCATCTAAATGTTCACCACGCACCAAGTAACATTACACACTACACAAACTAGCATTATAAACTAAACCATTTAACATTGCACACTAGGCCAACTAACATTACATACTAAACCAAATAACATTCCACATTGCATCAACTAGCATTTTACATGCACTAACTGATATTGCACACTATATATACCAAAAAATGCATATTACACCAATTAACATTTTACACTGCATCAACTAACATTTCACATGCACTAACTGACATTACACACTACACCAACTTCTATTCACACCACACCAAATAACATTGCACTATACTCAAACTAGCATTTCACATTACGCCAACTAACACTGCATACTAAACCAGCAATGAACACTATACCAACTAACACTGCACATTACGCCAACTAGCATTTCAAACTACAACTAACAGTGCACACCACGCCAACTAGCCTATCACACCACAACTAACACTGCCCACTAAACCAGCATTGCACACTACACCATCTAACACTGCACACTACACACAACTACCATTTCACACTACGCCAACTAAGACTGCACACAAAACCAGCATTGCCCACTACACAAACCAACACTGCACACTACACCAACTAGCATTTCACACCACAACTAACACTGCACACTAAACCAGCATTGCCCACTACACAAACCAACACTGCACACTACACCAACTAGCATTTCACACCACAACTAACACTGCACACTAAACCAGCATTGCCCACTACACAAACCAACACTGCACACTACACCAACTAGCATTTCACACCACAACTAACACTGCACACTAAACCAGCACTGCTCTCTACACCAACTAACACTGTACGCTTAACAAACTAACATTTCAACATACCCCAACTAACTTTACTACACATAAAAAGTAAATGTGCACAATACACTACACCAACTAACAGCACACATTACACTCCACCAACTAAAACTACACGTTTCACCAACTAACATTGTACACTATACCAAGTAACATTGCACACTACACCAATTAACATTACACGAGACCCCAGCTATAATTGAACCCTACACCAACTAACAGTTCACACTGCACCAACTAACATTTCACACTGCATCAACAAACATTTTCACACTGCATCAACTAACATTGCATATGTACTGACTAACATTAAACACTACAACAACTGATATTTCAGACTGCACCAACTAACATTGCAAACTACACAGATTAACATTACACACTACATCAACTAACATCGCAAAATACACCAACTAGCATTGCCCATTACACTATCATTTCAAACTGCATCAACTAACATTACACACTACTCCAAATAGCATTTCACCAGAGACAAACTAACATTACACACTTCACCAAATAACATTACACACTGAAACAACTCACATTGCAAACTATACCAACTAAAATTTCACACTAAAGCATTTAATATTTCACATGCAGTAACTTACATTACATACTACACCAAATACCATTTAACACTGCACCAACTAACACTGCACACGACACCAACTAACATCACACATTACACCAACTATCAATGCACACTACACAAAATAACACTGCACACTACACCAGCTAACATCACACTTTACACCAGCTAACAATTCACTCTGCATCAACTTACATTACACACTACACCAAATAACTTTACAAGACAACAATTAACATTACACCACTTGACCAACTAACATAACACACATACACCAACTAACATTTTATACTGCACACTTAACATTGCACACTACACAAACTAGCATTACACACTACACCAACTAACATTCCACACCAACTAACACTGCACACTACACCAACTAACATTTAACACTACATCACTTACATTAAACACTACACCAAATAATATTTCACCAGACACCAGCTAAAATTACACATCCCACCAACTAACATTACACAATTCAGAAACTAACATAGCACACTTCACCAAATAACATTGCACACTACGCCAACTAAAATTTCAGACTACGCACACTACGCCAACTAGCATCTCACAATACACCGACAAGCACTGCACACTTCGACAAGCTAACATTCCACACTGCATCTCACCAACTAACTTTTGCACACTTCACTAAACCAACTAAGAGTACGCACTACACTACACCAACTAACATTACACACTACTCTACACCAACTAACATTACACAGTACATCAACTAATAAGCAGAACATCCTGCACACATGTTAAATCCTGTTCTGCGTTTCGTAAGAGTAGGCCATTGTGTTCTGATGGGAACAGATAACAGAATCTACAAAACGGCATTCACACAGGGACTATATGTAAAAAAGCACATGATGGGTCATTCCTATACCCTCGATATAAAGGAATAAAATGATATAAGATAAAAAGTAAACTAACATTGCACACTGCACAAACCTACATTACACACTACACGCATGCGTGTAAATGATTTGAGTGCAAGTGCCTCGATTTGTTTGTTTTTTACAAGATTCAGCACTTTATAAATTATATTATTATTATTATTATTATTATTATTATTATTATTATTATTACTACCACTACTACTACACTACTACTACTACTACTACTACTACTACTACTACTACTACACCAACTAACATTACACATGATACTACATCAACTAACATTACACATTTCACCAACTAGCATTTCACACTAAACCTACTAACATTACACAATACACCAAATTACAATGCAAACAATACCAGCTAATAATTATTTAACACTGCACCACCTAACATTACACACTACACCAACTAACATTACACACTTCGCCAACTAACATTACACACTATGCAAAAAAACATTTCATACAATACTACACTACCTAACATTACCCACTGCAGCAACTAAAATTGCATACTACACCAACTAACATGTCACACTGCTCCAAATAACATAACACACTACACCAACTATCACTTCATACTGCTCCACATATAATTACATACTACACCAAATTACGTTGGATACTACACCAACTTATAATACAGATTACACTAACATTGCACAATACACCAATTTACATTGAACACTACAAAAACTCACAGTTCACACTACACCAACTAATATTTCACACTGCACCAACTAACATTACACATGACAAAACTAACATTGGAAATTACACCAAGTAACTTTGTTTACTACACCAACTAAAACTTCACCAGACACCAGCCAACATCCCACCATACACCAACTAACATGACACATTACACCAACTAAAAGTACATATTAAACCAGCTAGCATTTTAACTACGCCAACTAACATTGCACACTACATCAAATAGCATTTCACCAGATCTCAACTAACATTACACACTTCACCAACTAACATGACACACTACACAAAACAACATTGCACTAACATTGCACAACATCCTAACATTGCACAAATAACACATATTACTACACTGACATTGTACACTTCACCAACTAACATTACACACTACACCAACTAACATTGCACACTACACCATTTACCATTACACACTACACTACAACAACTAACATTACACGCTACATCAACGAACATTACCCACTACACAAACTAACTTTTCACACTACATCAACCCAAAGTTCACACTACGCCAATTATCATTTCACAATACGCACACTACCCCAACTAATATTTTATACTACACCAACTCATAGTCCACACCAGGCCAACTAACACTGCAAACTAACCTAGCATTGCACATTACAGTATCTAACACTGCACACTACCCCAACTAACAATCCACACTGTACCAACTAACATTACACACTACACCAACTAACATTGCACACTACGCAAACTAACATTTCACACAACTCCAAATAACAGTTCACACTACACTACACCAACTAACATTGCCCACTACACTAACTAACATTACACACTACACAAATTAACAATTTACACTGCAACAATTACCATTACACACAATACCACTAACACTGTACACAAAACAAACTTATATTACACACTACACAAACTAGCAATTCACACTGGACTAATTACCATTACACAAATATACATTGCACACTACTTCAACTAACATTTTCATTTTCCTTGGTTTGTTGGTATGGGGGCCTGACTGTTAAAAACAAAAACATAGTAAACAAGATTGTAACCAGATGTGGCAAAATTGTGGGCTGTGAGCAAATGAAACTGAATGACTTGTATGAATGCTGTGTGAGAGACAGAGCTAGACAGATTGTGAGTGATGACACACATGTGTTTGCAAAATATTTTGAACTCCTGCCTTCTCAAAAGCGCTACAGAGTACCCAAGTCTAGAACCCTGCGATTTAAAAATAGGTTTATTCCAACCTCAATTCTGCTAATTAATAAATGTATGACAATAAATCTGAATTGAACTAAAGCCCATGACACAGAGAGAGAGAGAGAGAGAGAGAGAGAGAGAGAGAGAGAGAGAGAGAGAGGGGGGAGGAGAGAGAGAGAGAGAGAGACTAAAGGTTACCTTTTATTAGTGTAAACTGTGTATGGTATCATACATGTTATACAAATGGTTTTTTTCTCTTTAAATACGTGCGCGTGTTATTATTTTAGACTGTTCAATATCTTAAAAGAACATAGTACTAATTTATTTAATATTTGTTCTATACAACATGTTATGACAATTTGACTTATATTATTAAAATGCGTGAGCATGGTACGAATGTTTACAATGTGCGAGCGTGCGTGCGCGAGTGACTGTGAATGTGCGGATGTACGGGTTTACTTGTGGGCACATGAGTAAAGTGATTTTTGTTGGGGTGGGTTTGTGCCTGGCTGAAATATTTCTGATTTGTGGATGCATTTTATCTCATGATGGGTGCGTGCTAATGTTGGACAGTGTGTGTGTGTTTTAAATATTATGTTTAAATGTTTATTGTTTTTATGTATGGTGAGTAATCCGCCGGAATTTCTCTGTCTTTGAGATAATAAAGCTTTTGAATTGAATTGAATTAACATTTCACACTATACTAAATAATATTGCACACTACACCAAATAACATTGCACATTACACCATTTAACATTCAACACTACAGCAACTAACATTGCATATTACTGCGAGTGATTAGCCTTTGCGTCGGATGGTCAAAGTGTGTGTCTCTCTGTGTTTGAGTGTTTGTTTTGCTCTTTTTTCTCTGCTTAGCAAAACAAATTTTACATCGACGTGTTTATGGTTCCACTGTGCATTGACTTGTCAGATTGGGTTTTTTAATGACATTTTCATTTCGAATTACCTTAATTTGCAATTTTCATTTTCTGATAAATTTTTGAAGATTCACCTGACTATGATTTTTGTTTGCTTAACTAACATTGCTGGGCTTTGTGCCCCCTTTTTATTTAAAACCCTGCCCATTGAAAACTTGCACTAAAACCAAAAACTCAATCCCCCCACAACTCCCCAGTGCCCCCTTCCCCTGATAGACACTAACTGCGAAAAATGGACTAGCCTCAAGGGGTTTTACAAATATCAAACAAATTAAAAACAATTTCAACCTTGGGAAAAATAGGGAAAGCCGAGTCAAGCTAACCCACTTACTTTTTATAAAAACCGGGCAACTTTTGGTCCGATTGGCTTCGCCTCATAAACCCAAAAATTTCCCTGGTTTTTGGATAAACATAACATTTTCCCTTGACCGGCTTTATCCCTATCCTCTACAAAACTCCTTTTTCAGACTTCCCTTTTTTATAAAAAACCCCCGAACTTTGGGCCGATTCGCTGTGCCTCACGCCAAAAAGGGGGGCCCTTGTTTTTTATAAAAAACTAGGTAGTTTTGAAGAGCATTTTTACTAAGTCGGCTTTTTCCCCTATCTCTTGAATAAAAAAAAAATGTTAAAATCTTGCTTTGTTTGGTAAAACTATAAAATTATGGGAATTTATGCAAAAACAATACTTATCAAAATTTGTCAAAATTTTATCAAAACTTATTTATAACAAATAAAATTTTTCAAAACTTTTTTAAAACTTATAAACAACTTAAAGAACTTCCAAGAACTTATTAAAAACAAACAAGATCTTACCAAAACCTGCCAAGAACTAGTACAAAAAAAAAACAAGAACTATATTAAGAACTTGCAAAAAATAACAGCCCCCCAAAAACAACATTGTTAACAATTATCAACAACTTGCAAAAAAAAACTTTATTTTTACACAAAAATATGAAAAAGATGACAACATAAATTGTACAAATTTTTTTGTTGTGAACTACGGGTTCTAGAAAAACGAAAAAACGATAAAGAGTCATGGATAAGGGGGAAAGTGTTTTCCCTCTGCTTTTTGTAAAAAAAGCTACTAGAACAAACTAACAGTTGAACGGGTCAGCAGTTTTACCACAAGACTTTAAATAATATTTTAAATTTTGAACTCTTTTTGGACAAAAAGGGTAAAAAACCTAGGCATACTGTTTTTGGTCTATAGCAAAAGCATAGTAGGGTCTTTAAGTGGAACTCAGAAGCTGACTTAGCTTTTAAAAACTTCCCAAACCTATTTTGCTAGAACCGGAGACATTTGGGCTGTAAAATTGTATTACCGTTTTGGCTCCGTAGCCCAAAAACCCTAGTATGATAAATTAAAACTATAAAATTTAAACCCATATAGAGAAAGAGGGAAGCACAAAACAAGTATAAAACCAAACAAAAAGCACAGAGAAGCCAAAACCAAAGAACCCCCCTTTCAAAGTGACAACTGTCCCCAAAGAAACCGGGAGAGTTGAAGCTGGAAAAGGGGGTTAGCAAAGGGAAATCGACAAAAAAAAAATTAGCAAACAAAAAGCAAAGATTTTACTGGAGAAACATTAGAAAAAAATCCCTATAAAAAAGAAAAAAGCACAGCACCACCCAAAAAAAAACATTCATTTACTAAAATATTTAACAGCTATGGGAATTGGGGTTTTACAGCCTATAAGTATGGGCAACAAGAAACCACAAGAAAAAACCACAACATAACAAAAGCCAAAACCCCAACCACAACTGCAACCCCTGCCATACAAACAGCCGACAAAATCCATTCAGATGTTTAATAGATTAAATAAAAAATTTATACTTTTTAGAAATATGAGTACAAAAAGACGCATTAAATTTTTTTACCAGCTGCCTTATGGCATCTTGTGCAACATAGTATGTTAGGAAAGGCCTTTAAAAAAAGAACCTGCTGATTTTAAAAAAAGATTTTAAAACGGCTAAACTATTTGGGTTTAAAAACACCTTGACAAAAAACTTCTTGAAACAGGGAATTTTTCCAAAAATATTAGTCCATAAAAAAATGGCTTCCTTTAGTGATGAGGTTGGGGGTGCTTAATTAATGCACTTTCTTTTCAGGTAGCAACTTTTTTTTCTAAACTTTTATACAGCAAAAAAAAGGAAGAGGCATGATAAAAAAAAAAACAACTGAAAAGCACAGGGAGAATAAGAAAAAACAAAGAATTGCTCATTGGAATTTTTTTAAATAAAAACTCGTGAACAAGGACTGCGCAAAAAAAAATTTTTGAGTTTAAAGCGGGATTAAAAGAGTACACAAGTGACGGGAAAAAAAATATCTCCTATTACTAACCCAGCTTTTGATTATTCAACCAAAAACCCAAAGACAGGCGAAGTTTTTTTTATTTTATGGCAAACAATTATATTTTAGCACAGAATTTTTGAACCAACAGCAATTTTGTATTTATTATATTAAACAATGAATGCCCAAAACCCCTAAAATCTACACACACCAAAAGGGTACTGGAAAAACAGGCAGCTTTAACAAAATGAGAATTTCAGAGGGGGTAATTCCGAAAATAGCAAAAAATGGGTATTAAAAAAAAAAGGGGAGATCTTTTTCCTGCACCAAGGGCTTAATAACCCTCCTTTACAAAATAAGCCCCAATGAACTCATCAAAAAAACTTTTTACTTACCCCCAAGACACAATCAGAAAAAGAGTATAATTGCTTTACTGTAGTACGTGCTTTAGGTATAAAGATGCAAGCCCCTTTCGAAAGAGGGCCCCGCAACTGCTTGCTTTGCAGAAATTTAATCGGGCCCCCTAAAATATCCCAACTTATTTAGTCGAGATGGTAAAAGTTTAAAGGGCATTTAATCATTTTTTCCGAAAAAGGAGTACAAAAAAAGAGTATACCAGGGAACCACAGATCAACATGGTTAAAACTTTAACAAGCGTTACAGAAAAACTTTTGGGATTCAGTACCAAAAACAACCGTAACAGCGAAACGAAAAAAAGGGGTTACAGCTCAATGCAAAGAAGACAGAAGCATGGTATCCGAAAAAAAACCGTTTCCCCCAAAAGCAAAATAGCCGTAAAGGGGAAGAGAACAGACATAAACACCTTTAAAACCTTTGGTTTTACATCACCCCGAACCAATGTCCCCAAAATCAAAGAGAAAATCTCAACTAAGGCAACTTTTAACAAAAAATGCATTTTTTTCACATAAGATAAATGCCCAAGAAAAAAATTTCCCCTTTAAACCTACGTTGTCCTTCTTTGCGGTTGATGCGGACCCAGCCAAAAAACAAACGCGATAAACATGGAAAGTGGCATCCCGGGGAATCAGAAAACTCATGGAAAAAAAGAAAAACTAAGCGAAGTAATGGGGAAAAGGGTGGGGACAAGAGATCCCTTCTCAAAACCCCTCGAGAAAGACAGCTCAAATTTTCGGCCATATAAAAGGGTGGGACTAAAAACTGTTATGGGGTGGCAAAATCTTGGAAACAAAGCAAGGAAACAACGCACAAAATTACAGACGCTTAAACAAATTCGCAACGAATAAAGAGGGGACAAACAATGAGCTCATGAGAGGACCCAGAACAGGAAGAATAGACCATGATCGTCGATGTCTGCAGGGCCAGCCGGACACTTGAAAAGAAGACCCACCAAGAAA
>CM054152.1:48795464-48806751 GCA_028751875.1 Rapana venosa
CGGAGTGCGAAAATGGCATCTGTGCACCCTCTTCCTTTCCGAAAGCCAAATTGGGCATTGCTCAGTAGGTGTTCTGCTTTGGCTCTTGTGCGCTGTTCCAGAATCTTTGCATACATTTTCCCTACATGGCTGAGAAGTGAAATGCCTCTGTAGGTGTATATAATAATATATCACGTCCAGTATATTATGACACGCATTTTTTTAGTGAAAAATATGATATCCCCCAAAAAACAAACAAACAAAACAAACCCAACGCAAAAAAAACCAACTAAACCAACACCCCCCCCCCCCCCCCCCCCCCCCCAAACCAAACGAACAAAGAAACAAACAGAAAACCCCAAAACAAAACCCACACAAATAGAATAAGAAGCTGATAGAAAAATCAATGAAAACAATTTTTAATGAATCAATCACTAAATCATTTAACACTTAAATTATCCAATCAATTCATTAATTAACCAATCTATATGGGAAAAAAGACCCCCAAAATACATATAATAATAATAATAATATATGGAATTTATATAGCGCTGAATCTTGTAAAAACAAACAAATCGAAGCGCTTGCACTCAATCATTTACAGGCATGCAACTCTCCTTAAACATAATGAGCAACAGATTTCAAAGCCATGCGCGCGCACTACGCACGCACACGCACGCACGCACGCACGCACGCACGCACGCACGCACACACACACACACACACACACACGGAACAACACTTAGAAGGTGAAAGATGCTGTTGAAAATTAGGGACAGATATGTGGGGGAGAAAGTCTCAGGTAGGAAATAAGTGTGTTTTGAGGCTGGATTTGAAGGAATCAAGTGAAGGCTTTTGACGAAGTGAAAGAGGGAGGTCATTCCAGGTGGATGGACCAGAAACAGAGAAGGAGCGACGGCCAACAGTGGTTTGTTTGAATCTGGGTGTTCGAAAGCACAAAGTATCTGCGGCTGAACGAAGGGAACGGGATGAAGTGTACAGGTGAAGACAGTTACAGAGATAAGAGGGTGCAGATTTGTGGAGACATTTGAAACAGAGGGTATTGATTTTATACTCTGTCTTTGTGAGACAGGCAACCAGTGAAGAGATCGAAGAAGAGGAGTGATGTGTTCAGATTTTTTCTTTCTTAGGACCAGTCGAGCTGCAGAGTTTTGTATGCGTTGAAGAGAGTGGATAGATGATGCTGGTAGGCCAGCCAAAAGAGAATTATTGCATCAGTGGACAGATACTTGCGAAATCGCGCTTATGCGCCGTAATTGATAGTAGCAAGACTGGCAGGTCTGGGTGATGAATTTTTTCATAGAGAGTGTGTTGTCAAGAACTACTCCTAAATACTTCACAGAGTTGGACAAAGGAACTGACGTATTGCCGAATTCTATTGAAGTTTTTGTGATAGAGGAAAGTTTATGTTGGGTCCCTATGAGCATGGCTTCGGTTTTAACGGCATTAAGTTGTAACTTGTTCTGAGTCATCCAGTTTTGAATGTCTTGAAGGCAGTAGGACATATTTGTCAGGAGGGAAGGCAAGTTTTCAACAGTATCGCTGCACTAAAGCTGAGTATCATCGGCATAGAAATGATGATCAATAGGGTGGTTGTTTATTATATGTGAGAGTGGAGCAGTGTAGAGAGTAAAGAGAACAGGGCCCAGGACTGATCCCTGCAGGACTCCACATTCCATTTTGACAGGTTTTGATTGAATTTTGTTTACAATAACTTTCTGGAACCGGTCTGTGAGGTATGAAGTAAACCAGGTGAGGGCTGTGCCATTAATACCAAACGTATTTTGGAGGCGAGAAAGAAGAATTGAGTGATCTATGGTATCAAAGGCTGCAGATAGGTCAAGAAGAGTGAGGAGGGAGATTTTTCCTGCATCAGAAGCAAGTAGAAGTGTATCTAAAGTATGGACTAGGGTGGTTTCGGTGCTGTGGTTGGGGCGATAGGCAGACTGAAAAGTGGGAAGAAGATCATTGGAATGAAGGTGACTGTTGAGCTGTTTGAGAACAACTTTTTCTAGTACTTTAGAGACAAAGGGTAAGTTTGAGACAGGCCTATAATTCTTCAGAATGTTGGGATCGAGGTCGTGCTTTTTCAGTAGAGGTGTGACTATTGCTGTTTTAAGAGCTGATGGAAAATTTCCTGACTGAAGAGATGAGTTTACTATTTTAGTGATAATAGGCACAAGTTGTGGAAGGTATTGTGAGAAAACAGGAGCAGGTATGGGATCAAGGTCGCATGATTTTATAGTCATTTCCTTCAGAATTGTCATGATTTCTTTTTCACTTGAGGGATGGAAGGAAAAAAGAGGAGTGCCAGTGAACTGGGGGTCAGGAGGCGCAGGCTGGAATTGACTTTGATCAAGTCTGGAGCGTATGTTTCGAACTTTGTCTGAAAAGAAGGCAGAAAATATGGATGGAAGTTCAGACAGGCTGTGGGTGTTAGGCAGAGGAGTTGTTTTTGCAGATCCAAGGAGATTTGAGGTAAGGGAAAAAAGATGCACTTGTTTTCCACTTTCATAAAGAAAACACAGATTATATCGTCATATTTGCTTACATTACCAAATGAGCCAAACAAACAACAAAAACTGATGCGCAAAAATCAAAACCGCCGAAATATGAAAAAAACAACCTGTCATATTTCTATCCATCGTCTCTTGATCAATAAATATAGCAACTTTCTTTCTGTGTGCATATGTTCGCAAGTAAGTGTGTGCATGCCCTTAGTTTATTCTTTATATCGAGGATAATGGAATAAGCACTTATGTGCTTTTTACATTTATTCCCCGTGTGTATGCGGTTTTGTAAATTCAGCCATCTGTTCCCATCGGCACACAATGGCCTACTCTTACGAAAAAGCGGGACAGGATTTAACGTGTGCGTTAGATGTTCTTCTTTCCTTCTCTCACTCTGATCTTAATGAGTCTCTCCGAGATGTACTCGGTGTTCAAAATGTCTTGCTTTATTTGGATGCAGGATAAATCCCACACCGTGAACTGCTCTCTGATCTTTGCTCACTCCGCTCCAGATGAGAATTAAGTCAGAGTCAATTATCTTTGTCCCTGTACCTTTCCTTCTGGTGTCTGCTAAACCCATGATTGTGATTTTGCGTTGGGTCATAAATTCCACTATTTCTGGTTCTTTGTCACATATGCCACAGATGTTCCATGTGCCAACCGATTCGCTATTTGAATGTCGTCGTTCTTGTCCATAGCCGGTCAGAGTGAGAGAAGGAAAGAAGATCCAAACTACATACAGATCTATGCGCCTTGTAATGACACATACTCGGACGAAGAAAAGGATGACTTCTTTGGAAACCTCTCAGACCTTATCAACCGGGAGCATGGCAGTGAAGGTCTTTATGTCATAGGAGACTTCAACGGCAGAGTAGGTGAGAGGAGAACGCCATGGACACCGCATCTTGGCCCGCACAGTGACCATCGAACACCCTGCAATTACCAAGGCAACCATGTGCTGGAACTGTGCGCGGCAGAATATGCCCCCAAACCTTCCAACATGACTACCCAAAAACCTCCCCCGGTACAAGTGGAACAACAAAAAGTAAGATCACAGATTGATTTCATTCTAATGGGAACGGTATGAGAAACTTTACCGATGTGGGTTTTCCCAAATGGGGTCCTAGACTCAGACCACAGCCCCAATATCCTGAAACACAACACGGGAGAAGAGGCCCCCAGGCAAAGGAAACAGGCAGGAGGATCAACTAAAAAAGCTCAAAATGCTGAAGTGCGGGCCCACATCCTCAGCCGGGAGCTCAAAAGCTGAACGGGCCCCTAAGATATGATTTGAGGGGGCCTGGAGTCCCTTAAAAAGATGGGCCCCCTTGCAAGAAGCATGCGGCAACGGGAAGGACAGAAATGGAACCAAAGAAAACAGCGTGGTAAAATTTAAGAAGTCAAGGAGGCTCAAAGAAAAAGAAGGATTTCAAGTTTGGGTTTTTAAAGTCAAATCAAGTATAGTGAATCGGGCAAGAAGAAAAGCGCAGGGGTTTTGAGGCAGAAAGGAGGTTCATGAAAAAGTATGGTGAAAAATTAGCGAAAAATATGAAAAACCCCCCAAGAGGTTCTAAAAAAGTGAAAAAAGCCATGCAAATACGGGAGAAACCCCTTTTGCCCCCACCCGCGAAAAAGATGCAAAGGAAGCACTGCGGAAGGGAGAAATCATACGAGAGGGGAAAGATTATTTAAAAGACCTTCAAAAACCCCAGGGTGATGACAAAAATCAAAATTCCCCTCCCAACACCCAGCCCTCGAACACCATTTTGGGAGTGTAAAGTAAAAAGGGCCATAAAGATTAGCCTAAGGGAAAAGGGCTGAGGTGCAGTTGGCATAAAAACAAAACCTCGGGCCCTTCGGGAGACGAACCCAAAAGGACAAAACCATTTCCCAAAAAGGCATGGGAGGAAAAAGGTTCAGAAGACGGCAAAAAGAACGTATTTTTAGTCCCAATTTGGGGAAAAAGAGGGCACTAAAAGGATTTAGTAATACGGGGCATTTCACTCCTCAGTTTTTGTGGGAAAGATATACGCAAAATCTAGGAGCGTCCAGAGCAAAGCAAAAACCTGCTGTGTGACGCTCAGTTTGGCTTCGGAAAGGGGAGGCTGTAAAGACGAAAAATTTCACTTAGAAATGAGTGAGAGGCTCTGGTACATCAAGATCCCTCTTTGTATTTGTCGACCAAGAAAAAAACATTGCAGAGTGAACAGGATAAGTCTGGAGGGTCCTGGGCAGTTGAAACAAGGGGGCTCTTAGATAACATCAGAGCTGTATACAACCCCGCAAGGCACAGTTCGCACTCCCAAATGGACTTTCCAATGGTTTCCCCGTGACGCTGGGGTGAGACGGGTGCGTCCTTTCCCTTGCCTTTATTTTTATATGGACCCGATCAAAAAGGAAGCCAACCGACTGGAGGCACTCAACGAATTCTGTTTGTGACGATCAAATCATGATCAAAGATAACAAGCAAACTGCAAGGCACACGACCCAATCAATAATGTGTGAATATGGCATGAAAATCAGGTGGCAATACCGAAAAACCTGCAGTCAGTAAAAAATCCGAAAAAATCAAAATCAAAATTTAAAAGAGCCCCAAATAAAGTGGACGACGAATTCAAGCTTTGGAGTTATTCCGAAGATGGAAAAAGGACAGAGAATGAAACCGCGTCAAAAAACAAAAAGCAGTCAGCTATCAATTGCCCCCCTTCTGTAACATCCCAACATTTCCCCATGAGCACCAAAGCAAAAGCTGATTAACGCCCCCTTCCCGCCAACTTCATTACCAGTGCAAACATGGCCCCGACAAAAACCCCGGGGCAGAAACTGGAAGTGTGAGATGAAGTGTGAGAAAAGCCGTCAAAAAAGACCCGGAGAGAAAGATAAGAAAAAGAGGTGATCAGAGAATGGTAGGAGCCACAACCCCTCCTCCCCATATTGAACAACAAGAACCAAGTGGTTCGGGCACCCCACGGTGCCGAAACCGCCAGCCTTTCGTGCTTACAAATTGAGGTTTCTCTGGCACGAGGGCCAGAGGTAGATCCAGGCGACGCTGGAGTGATTCCGTGGCAGAAACACTTGAAAGTCCATGGATTGTCCCTCCTCCAAGCTACCCGCCTTGCAGCAGACAGACAATTATATCTCCCCGCGACGCCACAGAGTACAAGCGGAAGGAAAAAGTAAAGTAAAGTAAGTTAGATGTTCTGCGTGCGTTCGCACACGGGACCTCGTTTTAGTCTCATCCGAAGGACTTTTGAGGAAAGTGGAGTCTGCACTGATGTTAACTCCAGAGGAAAATATCCCCATGAGCTGGAATCGAACCCGGGTAGTCAGATTGCGAGCGCGATGTTCTAACCACTAGGCTATCCCGACCCCATGTGTGTAGGCCATTGTGTGCCGGTGGGATCGGATTACAAAATTTACAAAACTGCATACACACGGGGACTGGTTGAAAAAAGGCACATGAGTGCTTATTCCATTATCCTCGAAATAAAAGAATAAATAAAAAAAGAAGAAAAAAAAAAGAAAGAAAGACAACACGACCTCTGTGTGTTTCCCACTGCCCAAATCAGAACAACTCGAAGACCGTGTTTGATGCTGATATCGTTTTAGAACGAGTCACTTCACTTCCACCCAAACACGCAGAAAGGATTGCTCTTCCAGGATTTGTCAAGAGACTGAAGCTTTCATAACTTGAGTGCTGCACATTGCTAATAATGCTCAGTTTGAAAAACCAGAGTCAGATCCTATTTTAAGCTTCCCATCAACAAGCTTCTGTTACTGCCGTTCTTAAAACAAACTTTGCAGTGGCCACTTCTGCGTCATTATCACCTGCTATGTACAGTTCCGATCTGATGCATGCCAACATCCAAAGCAATCTACAAGCCTTTGCAATCAACAATATTTTCATCACCAGATATTTTGGTGACCTAATTCTTAAACATATGATCACTTTGGTCTTATAAATCTAGGAGCTACAGTCAAGTGAATAAGAATTTTTGGAAACAAACCCCAGGATATTCTATTATCCTTAAAAAAAAAGTGTGTTTTTTTCCCTTGCCTTTGTTAAAATGTAACCAAAATGAACAGCCCAGGTCAGCTTTGATGTCAGGTAAACTCCCCAAAATTTGATGGTTTCCTCATACTCAGTTATCTCACCTTGACCATTACCACCCAGGTTAAGTAAGACCATATTGTTTTTCTGTAACTAATGATAGATCATTAATTAATAATATACAATTTCCCAAAATAATGAAGATTAGATTGATGCCATCTCTTTATACGTTTTGAGGTTCCTAGTAGGCTAGAGTAGAAAGTTCTTTGATGGGGGAATGGGATAGCCTTGTTGATTAGAGCGTTGCACATTGCGCTCGTGATCTGCTGACCCCGGTTGAAATTCCATTCAAAGGGATATTTTCCCTGAAGTTAACATCAGTGCCGACTCCACTCTCCCCAAAAGTCCTTCGGATGAGACTATAAACCGAGGTCCCGTGTGCGAACGCACGCAGAACATCTTGCGCACACGTTAAATCCTGTTCCGCTTTTCGTAAGAGTAGGCCATTCTGTGCCGGTGGGAACAGATGACAATTCACAAATCCGCATACACACGGGGACTGGATGTAAAAAAGCACACAAGTGCTTATTCCATCATCCTCGATATCAAAGAATAAAATAAATAAATAAATAAATAAACACACCCCCTTGCAGAAGATCAAACGTGCAGGTTCAAAATCCCGCCATTCCTAATGATCAGGGTTCAGTGGATTACGGAAACAAAAAGACCCAGCATGCATCATGTGCTTAGGGCTGGGCTCTGCCGGTTCAACACGCCCAAGAGACAGCCTGAGCACTTCACAGCCCCTCTAACCCCATTAACCTCACATACAGGGAAGGTGATGGAAAAAATAATCGTAAACAGACTGACATATTTTTGTGATAAAAATAAAATTATACCCCTAATTCAGGCAGGTTTTCGTAAGGGTAGATCTACAGTTGATCATTTAGTTAATTTAACCACGCAAGTTAAATATCAGTTTGCTCGAAGGAAGAATGTACTTGCCACATTTTTGACTACATAAGGCATATGATCATGTGTGGCATGAGAGATTGCTTTATAAACTGAAATCTATTGGCCTTTCTGGCAGTATTTACTTCTATATTAAAAGCTTTCTGTCATAAAGAATCATTCAAGCTAAAGTTGGGAATTGTTATTCTTCCTCGAGGTCACCAGACATGGGTATCCTGCAAGGTAAAATCACCTTATCTATTCAACATTTTACTATATGATCTTCCTAGACTTTTATCAAGCAATGTTGTTATTGTACAATATGCTGACGATATATGTATGTGGATGGATGTTACGATGAAAAAGAAAACACCCAAAAGGCAGTTAAATTTTTATCAAAAAGTATATCAAAAAGAAATTGACAAACTTAGTGGTTATCTTTTTGAGAATGGTCTTTCACTTTCCCCTGAACAAAACAACCTTGTCCTTTTAAATAACGGTGTTGACCCACAAGTTCTACCTAATTTTCGAATAAATGGAGAAGCTCTAGAAATACAAACAAGCAGTGAAATTCTTAGGAGTATTCCTCACTTCTAAGTTAACGTGGAATCAACATATTGAGTATATGGCAACTAAAGCTAAGAAAGTTCTTAACTTCTTAAAAGTTACCAGTAAACAGCCACGGGGTCAAGATTTACTGTAGTAAAGCATCTGTCCTTGTCCCTTGTGCGATCAAGACTGTCTTATGGACAAGAAGTATTTTTCAGTGCTCCAAATTATTTGCTTAAGAAAATCGAGAGTCTTGATTGTAAAGCATTTCGACTTGCTTTAGGTGTACCAGCTCACGCCTCATCTCTAGGCACATATAAGGAAGTAGGAGTTCTTCCTTTAAATGAATGTTGACAGCTTGCAGTGGCAAAATATGTTCTAAGAAGTACAACAAATGACAGCAACGTTGAAAATGAAGTCCAGATAAAGTCTGACATTCACTTTCCGAGAAGAGCAAGAACTATCAGCTCGCTTACAACAATTAATACTTACACTTCTCCCCTTTTTAAAATTTCAGAACTTAATCCAAATGAATTAGCAAAATCAGTACAGTCAGCTCCCTACCCACCTTAGGAACTTTTTAAAGCTCATTTTGACATTAATCATTCTTCTGTAAGAAAGCTGAAAATGTTAACATTTTTACATCGCTAGTTAAAGAACATATTCAAACTATTTATCCTGATCATCTCAAAATCTATACTGATGGGTCCGTTTTAAATACTAATGAGGCTGGTGCGGCTTCCATGATTCCATCATTTAAAGTAGAATGATCTGTCAACCTGGGCAAAAAAAATCTATATTCACAGCTAAGCTAACTACTATAGTGTTGGCACTGTACTATGTACTTGACTTCCCTAAAGACATATTCATCATACTTTTGTGTGTTGATTCTAAATCGGTTTTACATGCTTTAAAAAATTCTACTTTTAAAGTAAGAAAAGACCTTATCATTGAAATCAGGCATCTGGTACACTTTTTGATTTTAAGAGGTAGTGCTGTTACTTTCTGTTGGGTTCCCTCACACACTGGTATCTTTTTTAATGAAAAAGTTGACAGTCTTGCAAAATATGGAGCCAGAAATAAAAATAGTTCTTGTGAAATAAACGTAGTCTTATCTCTGCATGAGGGATGCAGCTTGCTACAAAACGCTTGCTGGAAGCACTTCAGAAGAAATATATGATTCTGGCTGTTGTCTTTATAATGGCTTGTACAAGCAATGTGATAGATTTTCGAAATGCTTTCATTTCTAACAAAGTTTGTGGTTGGTATAATCGTAGAAATATGTTATCCTTATGTACAGATTTAAACTAACTGCGTTCAAGACAAAGTACGTGAAAGATGTAAACTGTATATGTGGGGAGAAGATTACCAATAGCCATGTTATTTTTGATTGTGGACATTTAAAAGCATTTTTACCTGCTGTACCAAGTTTGTCACTGGATCAGATTTTGTCTGAACCATCGTTATTCAGTTTTTGTAGTATGTTAAAGTTAGTTTTTATTAAGTAGCGTTATTTGACACTTTTCTGTTATTGTCTGCTTTCTCTTGTTTATATTACTTTTCCCCCTCTAAAATCACTAAATGTGAATATACATTAAACTGAAGATCACACACACTCACACACACAGACACACACACACAAACGCTCTCCCCATTCTCTCTTCTCTCTCTCTCTCTCTCTCTCTCTCTCTCATCTCTCCTCTCTCTCTCTCTCTCTGTGTACGCACTTGTACATGTTTATTCGTACACATACTTCCCTCCCCTTTTTTTTTCCTTTCTCATAATCCTTTTCCCTATCGTCTAATATCACTTTAAGTGGAAGGACATTAAAGCAAAGAACAACACACACACACAACACAACACACACAACACAACAAACACACACAACACAACACAAACACACACACACAACACAAACACAACAACACAACAAAACACAACACAACCACACCACACCCCACCAACACAACACAACACAACACAAAAACCAACACACACAACACAAACACAACAACACACACACACACAACAACAAAAACACACACACACAACACAACACAACACACACACACACCACACCACACCACACACACAACACAACACAACACACCACACCACAACACCCACCCACACAACACAACACAACCCCCCCCCCACACACACACACACACCACAACAACACACACATACATCAACCCCCCCCCCCCCCCCCCACACACACACACACACATACACACACACAAACCCCCCCCCCCCCCCCCCACACACACCACCCTACCGCTTCCCCGTCCTGCAAGGTCACTCCCCTCCAGCCGGGCAGTCTCCTGCTCCTCCTCCTCCTCCTGCCCCTGCCCTGTGGACTGGTAGCTGGTGCCAGACAGGGCGGTGGTGCCAGAGGCGCTGGCCTGTGGTCCCTCTGTCTGGCATTTCTGGTCACCACCGTACACCTTCTGCTGTCGCTTCTTCGCCTGCCCTTTTGCCGGGGAGGTCTCCAGCCACGGGCAGATGCCTGCCAGACAGAGGGACAGGAAAGCTAGTGCTGGCAATACCCCGTGTGGTGTTTTCAGTTTCACGTCTAGTTAGTGATTTTAGACCAGGGGGGGGGGGGGATGGTGGGGGGGGGGGATGATACTAGAGGGAATATAGAGGTAGACTGCGGGGGAAGTAGAGGAAGTCTATGAGTAGAGGGCAAGTATAGAGGGAGACTATGGGGGGGGGGGGGGAGTATTTTATGGAGACTATGGGGGGGGGGGGGGGGAGTATAGAGGGAGACTATGGGGAGGGGAGTATAGAGGGAGACTATGAGGTGGGGGAAGTATAGAGGAGACTATGGGGGGGGGGAAGTATAGAGGGAGACTATGGGGGGGAGTATAGAGGGAGACTATGGGGGGGGAGTATAGAGGGAGACTATGGGGAGGGGAGTATAGAGGGAGACTATGAGGTGGGGGAAGTATAGAGGGAGACTATGGGGGGGGGGGAGTATAGAGGGAGACTATGGGGGGAGTATAGAGGGAGACTATGGGGGGGAGTATAGAGGGAGACTATGGGGGGGAGTATAGAGGGAAGACTATGAGGTGGGGGAGTAAGAGGGAGACTATTGGGGGGGGGGGGAGTAAAAGAGGGAGACTAAAGGGGGGAGTATAGAGGGAGACTATGGGGGGGGGAGTATAGAGGGAGGACTATGGTGGGTATGGGGGGGTAATAGAGGGAGACTATGGGGGGGGGA
>CM054152.1:48807251-48809751 GCA_028751875.1 Rapana venosa
AAACAAAAAGGCAAAAAGCTATGACTACATCAGGCCCAGTGACATGATAACAACGCCACCAACAACAGCATCAAAAGAAGGAAAAGAAAAACCAGAAAGTAGTCAGAGAGAGCAGCAAAGGCAATGACAAAATCCGTGGAACACAAACAGACACGGAAATCCAAGAAAACGAATCTGAACCAATCAAATGAGACAGCGAGCAGGAAAGTAGATAAGCATTCCATGTATCTCTTTTCTGATTAAAGAAACCAATGAATACAAAGAGAGAAAGAAAAGAAAAACAGATAAAGAAAGAAATGAATAAAGTAAACGCCAAAAGAAAGAAGGAAGGACAAAACAAAAAGAAATTAAAAGAAAGAAAGAGATAAAAAGGAATTGATGAAGACAACGCGAAAAGAAGAAAGAAAGAAACAAACAAACAAACACGCGGGTGATGACAAAATCTACGAAAACATTCCAAAACAGGAAAGTGAAGGAAAAGAGTGAGACAGCAGGAAAGAAATGAGATAATCATGCACTGCATGTATCTCATTAACACACTACGCTGAGCAAAGGCTACAAAGAAAGAAAGAAAGAAAGAAAGAAAGAAAGAAAAAAAAAAGAAAGAAAGAAAGAAAGAAACGACAGACGGACAGAAAGACAGGGCCAAAGAAAGAAACAAGACAGAAGAAAAAAGAAATAAAAAAAGAAAGAAAGAAACACAAACAGAAATAAATGCAATTAGAGAGACAAAGACAAAGTAAGACACACAAAAAGAATGGCAAAAGGGGAGAGAAAAAAAGACACACAGAAAGAAAGACAACCATGAAGACAGACAAACAGACATAAACACAAAAGAAAACAAGAAAGACAATATAACAAACACAGACAGACAAAACAAAACAAAACGAAGAAACACGCACAGAAAGGACAAAGAGAAAGACTTAGAGAAAAAAAACAAAGAGGTCACACACAAACAAAGACAAACATAAAAACACAACCCAAAAAAGACACAAAATCCAGATTTTTTTAAAGACAAAAAGACAGACAAGCATAAGATGCACACAACATAACACACACACACAACACACACACACACACACAACAACACACACACACAGAAAACAAACAAACAAAAGACACAGAAAAATAAAGCCACAGATAGAAAGACAAAATGAACACACACACACACACACACACACACACACACACAACACACACACACACACACACACACACACACACACACACACACAGAGAAAAACAAACAAAACAAAAGACACAGAAAAAGAAAGCCACAGATAAAAGACAAAATGAACACACACACACAACACACAACACACACACACACACACACACCACACACACACACACACACACACACACACAGAAAGCCACCCAGAAACACACAACAACACACACACACAAAGACACACAACAACAAACACACACACGAAACAACAGAAAAACAAACAAAACAAAAGACACAGAAAAAGAAAGCCACAGATAAAAGACAAAATGAACACACACACACACACACACAAACACACACACACACACACACAACAGAAACACCCAGAAACACACACACACACAACAAACACACACACACACACAACACACACACACACACACACACACAAACACACCAAGAAAAACAAACAAAACAAAAGAACAGAAAAAGAAACCACAGATGAAAGACAAAAGAGACACACACACATACACAACACAAACACACACACACAACACACACACACACACACACAACACACACAACACACACACACAGAAAAACAAACAAAACAAAAACACAGAAAAGAAAGCCACAGAAAAAGACAAAATGAACACACACACACACACACACACAACACACACACACACACTACACACAACACACACAACCACACACACACACACACAGAAAAAACAAACAAAACAAAAGACAGAAAAAGAAAGCCACAGATAGAAAGACAAAATGAACGACACACACAAACACAACACACAACAGCACACACACAACACGACAACACAGAAAAACAAACAAAACAAAAGACACAGAAAAAGAAAGCCACAGATAGAAGACAAAAGGACACACATACACATACAAACACACACACAAACAGAAAGCCACCAGAAAACACACACACACACAGAACACACACACACACAGAAAAACAAACAAAACAAAAGACACAGAAAAAGAAGCCACAGATAAAAAGACAAAAGAACACAACACACACACACACATACACACACAACACAACACACAGAAAGCCACCAGAAACAGCACCAACAACACACACACACACACACATACACACACACACCACAAACACACACAAACACACACACACACACAACACAAGAGAAACAAACAAAACAAAAGCACAGAAAGAAAGCACAGATAGAAGACAAAAGGACACACAATACACAAACACGACACACACACACACAACACACACACACACACACACAACACACACACAACACACACACACACACACACACACACACACACACA
>CM054152.1:48814751-48827251 GCA_028751875.1 Rapana venosa
AGGTTCAATCGCAGGTCACAACAGCAAGCCAACACTGCACACTCCCGACACAGAAGTGGAGGGGAAGGAAGCTGACAGAGCGAATTTGGAATGCCTGGTGTGGTCAGCATTCTGCCCAGAGTGCTCTCCCTCTCTCTCCTTCACAAACCCTCCATCTTCCAGCCCCTGAAAAACTGACAAACCACGACATTGCATTGGGAATACGCATGTCAGTTTACATTTTTTAACAGTTTCAAATTAATGGTGAGGTTTTGGGTCATTCCACAGAATAATATGCCCTTGAGATTAAGATTGCGTTTAATGATTTCGGGGAGGGGAGGATGGGGGAATGCGAATGAAAAGAGGAAAGAAAATAATGGTTGAAGATAACAAAAAATAAGAACAATGAAAAAGGAGAACAACAACAACAATGAAGAGAGGTAGAAGAAGGGGGAGGGGAAAGGAAGGGAAAAGTAACGAGATGGGATCAGAAGAAGAAGGACAAGAGGAGGAGGAGGAGGAAGAGGAGGAGGAGGAGCAGAGAAGAAGAAGAAGAAGAAGAAGAAGAGAGAAGAAGAAGAAGAAGGAAGAAGAAGAAGAAGAAGAAGAAGAAGAAGAGGAGGAGGAGGAGAGAAGGAGGAGGAGGAGGAGAAGAAGACGAAGAAGAAGAAGAAGAAGAGAAGGAGAAGAAGAGGAGGAGGAGGAGGAGGAGGAGGAGGAGAAGAAGAAAGAAGAAGAAGAAGAAGAAGAAGAAGAAGAAGAAGAAAGAAGAAGAAGAAGAAGAAGAAGAAGAGGAGGAGGAGGAGGAGGAGGAGGAGGAGGAGGAGGAGGAGGAGGAGAAGAAGAAGAAGAAGAAGAAGAAAGAAGAAAAGAAGAAGAAGAAGAAAGAAGAAGAAGAAGAAGAAGAAAAGAAGAAGAAGAGGAGGAGGAGGGGAGGAGGAGGAGGAGGAGTAGAAGAAGAAGAAGAAGAAAAGAAGAAAAAAGAAGAGAAGAAGAAGAGAAAAAAGAAGAAGAGGAGGAGGAGGGGAAAGAGGAGGAGAAGGAGGACGAGGACGAGGAGGAAAAAAGAAAAAGATTGAAAAGCTGGAGGAGGGAAATGGGAAAATGAGGCATGGGTAAAGAGCAGAACACACACACCACACCACACACACACACACCACACACCACCACACACACACACACACACACACACCAACACAGAGAGAGAGAGAGGACAGACAGAAAGCACGAGACAGAAAGACGAGACAAAGAGAGAGACAGAAAGAGACAGAGAGGTCGACCAAACAAGCAAACCAAAGGCCAAAGCAGGACTTGATCTCTAAGTACATGTCTACTATTGAGGAAATAGCAGTAGAGGAATAATAAGCACGATTTATGTGAAAACAAGAAGCCAATTATTGTCCCCCCCTCTCTCTGCACCCCCCCAACCCTCCCCCCCCCCCCACCCCCCCCCCCCCACCCTGACCCCCTCATCCCTCTTCTCCCGCTCCTCAGACACCGGGACGGCAAGCAAATGGAGGCCTCTATCTGTGAGTGGCCATTGTGGTCAGCGGCTCTCTCCCTCCCTCCTTCCCTCTACCTCCCTTCTTTCTCCCCAGGCAGTCAGGCAGCTTGCTGCTACTCAGGCTGCACACCAGTATTAAAAAATCACTCTTTTCCTTCTGTTTTTCTTTGTGACTCTTATATTCATACCGCACGTACTAAAGCATCCTTAGAAATAAAAACCACTTTTTGTGAAATACTAGCCCCTGACTCAAAACTCATGTGATTTTGAACAAATTTGGTAGGTTTTAATTTTTTTTATTTTTTCAGCACACACTGTACCCCCTCAGTCCTTTGTCGTCTGCTAGCTTCCTTACCGCAATATGCATGCGCGGGGTCAACGCTGTAGGAATACAGGCAAACCTCATTTGATGATTATTTCCAACTTTCTCGTGACTACCTGGTATTGCTCTATGTCCTCAAACCCAAAAGCAAGTGCACAGTCCATATTTTCATGCTTTAAAAAATCTGTGAAAATCACCAACATTTTTTTCCACTCGCACTCTATACAAGATACTACGTGACCCCCAAATTAATACCGGTGTGCGGCCTCAGGCTTCCTTTACCAGGCCAGGGGGGAGCAGTGGGTCTGACAGTCCCCCCTTCTCTGCAAGGCTGGAGGGGGACTCTCATCTCAGAAAGCCTGGAGGATTCTTTTTTTCTCTTCTTTTATGATTTTGGTGGCTGTTGTTGCTGTTGCTGTTGTTGTTTATTTATTTATTTATTTATTTATTCTTTTATATCGAGAATAATGGAATAAGCACTAGTGTGCTTTTTTACATCCTGTCCCCATGTGTATGCGGTTTGTAAATTTTGTCATCTGTTGTTGTTGTTGTGTGTGTGTGTGTGTGTGTGTGTGTGTGCGTGCGTGTGTGTGTGTGTGTGTGTGTGTGTGTGGCGCGCGCGCGCGCCCCATGTGCAGGTGCGTGAGTGTTATTGTTTTAATTTTGCTTGGGTGTTTTGTTTTTTTTGTGGTTGGTTTGTTTGTTTCGTTGTTGTTGTTTTGGTTTTTTTAGTGGGTGGGGGGGGGGGGGGGGGTGGGGGGAGGGAGTGGTTGTATCAAAAAAAAAATCAAACAAAGAAAAGAAACTGTGAAAAAGGAAAGGAAAAACAGCTGCTGATCATTTAGTAATGCATCCCAAAGAAATATTTCTACAATTTGACAAGTAATCATTGGCAAAATGGTGTAGTTTGTCTTTTTTGTGTTGCCTCATATTCTGTGACGTTTCTGTCCCACTGTACTCACGCCCCTCATTCCAACCTCCCCACCACAGCCATACCCAGATTTGTTATGTCACATCCCCAGGGTCGGAAGTCCACAGGGAGCTCATCATTATCAGACCGCCGTGGGGTCACCAGCCATAGGGGTCCTGCACTGCTGCTGGGTCACTTTGGTGATGTTCAGTGGTGCCTGTTCTGAGCTAACATGCGCTGCACACCACCTACTAACGACAGTATTAGCTCAGCTGTGGAGCCAGACTGAGTGAGTTGCCCACCCGAGGTGGCAACCACCACAACGTTCCTCCAACGACCGTCCCCCACGAACCTCCAACCCCAAAGGCTTTGACACAAACTCACCACAGACACAGAAGTGTACGGGGAAACCCAATCTGAGTTCATCCCGAGACCTGAGCAACTGGGACCACCGATTTAGAAGCTTTTTTTTTTTTTTTTTACTGCATGATGATCAATGCTGATGAGTATGATGTACTGATGCTGCTATGGAAGTGCATGTACGTACTTTGAGACTTCTTGACAGGGTTGTATGCTTACTGTCGTAATGTATCGTCATGTGTCAACCGGGCCCAAGAGATACAGACACCTGCAGTGTTGGTCCGGTTAATTTGAGCAACATTCTAAAACTCACATCCGTTAAGTGGATGAAGCTCGACTGCGTGGTCCCAGTCTTCCCACTGAGCCCACAGCACACTCACCCTAGGTAGGAACCGGCCGGCGTGCAAAAAATCTCTATGGCTCATGCGATTCAAACCCGCGACCTTCCAGTCTGTAACCCAAGGCGCTAACCACTGCGCCATGGCGGCTGGTGTTGTAGAGTTTGACTTAAGTGATTATTGTGTACCGTCTCCTCAAAACAAAGCGCTTAAAACTGAGAGAAAATGAACCCAAGTAAAAAAAAAATGTGCCCCCTAATGTTTTCCGATACTGCCAGTCTAGTTACACCACAATACATACACATCATATCAGAAATGAATTTTTTGTTTCTATAAGGTTCATGCTATAAAAAATTCCATATATTAAAAATTTATTATTATATTTTATTATTATTATTATTATTAAATTATTATTTTTGTCTTAAGGGGGGCCGGTAACCTGCTTTCAAAAGGGGAATCTTTTATGATTTTCCCATGCACTCAAAAGTGGGTTTTGGTGATAGGTAAAGTTATAAAAAACACCACATTGTTCCAAACTTCTGATCCTTTGTGTACCCCAAGGTCAAACATTGAAACCCAGATGGGGGATTGAGGAAAGGGAGCTTTGGTGTAAACCCCCTAGGGTGTGCAGGTGGGAAATGTTCACAACAATAAAAACCCCCAAAAAAATGATTTTTTTCGGGAAACCCTTTTTAACCCCGAGTTTTTTAAAAATTCTTTAAATTTTTTTTCCTTTTTTGTATTTTGGGGTTTTTCCCTTCCCTTTCCCCTTTTTCTTTGTTTTTCCCTTTCCCCTGCACGGGAATCAGTGGGGAAACCTTTTGGGAAATGCTGTTAGCCAGCCTTTTTCATTTAAAAAACTGCTTTTCCCCCGGGGAATTTCTGGGACTATGCTTAAGATTTTCGCTGCCCCAGTGTGTGTGTGCGTGTGTGCTCGTGGTGCGCACGCGCGCGCGGGGGGTGTGGTGGGGTATTGGGGGACACGGGGGTGTGTGTGTTTTTGTGTGTGTGGGGGTTTCATGGGGGGTGCGTGCTTTTTTTGGGGGGTTGGGATTTTTGGGTGAGTTCTTTTATCTTTTTATGGCGGGTTTTTTTGGGTCCCTTTTCCCTAAACTGAGAAATTGGGTCATGGAGTAGCGACCCTGCCCCTGCCCTGAAAAGGTCAGCTAAGCAAAAGCAGTAACTAGCAGGGAACTAGCAGGGGAAACTAGAAAGGGGAAGGGAAGGGTGGCAGATGGTTAAGGACTTTCCCTTTGCCAACAAAAAACCCGGGGGTTTCGGGGTTCGATTCCCAGCCTCAAACCTTTCTTCCCTTTGACAAAAAAAATCAACTGAATTTGCAAAGTCCTTCGGATGAGACTATAAACCGGGCCCCGTGTGGGGAACCCCGCAGAACTTCTTGCGCAAAAACTTAAAATTTCCTTTTCCGTTTGTTCAAAAAAAAAATCCATTGTGTGCCGGTGGAACAGAAAAAAAAATTTAAAAAAACCCGCTTTACACACGCAAAAAAAAAAATTTTTAAGTCCGACGCTTTGTTTTGAAACTTTAAAAATTTCAGCGCTATATAAATTCCATACAATTTTTAAAAAAATTTTATTAAATTATTATTTTATTATTTTATTTTTTAAATTAAAACCTCCCTCAAGGGCATCCCTTTTATGTGCAGGCAATGGTGGGGTGCGGGTTTCAGCCCTCTTTTTCCAAAACTTTTATAAACCTCCAAGGGGGGAATTTTCAGTTCCCCTTGGTGAAGCAGGGGTTTTGTCTCCATTTTCTGTCTAACGGGCAGCGTGGGGGGTTGTGGTGGGGTTGTGTGTGTGTGTGTGTTGGGGTTTGGGGGGTTTTCGGTGTGTGTTTTTCTGTGTGAAAAGGCAAGTCAAGTAAAATCAAAATTTTTTTTCCCCAAATGGTACATTGAATAAGCAATGCTTTTGTTTTTTTTTCACCCAACCCCATCTATCAAAAGAACAAATTTCAAATAAATTATACTAATCACAAACATTAAAAGAAAACATTTCCCCATTAAATTAAACCAGTAAAAAAAAAAAAAAAGGAAAATATCGTTTAAGGAAAACATTGAAAAAAAAAATTTACCACATATACATAAACCACACACATACCATGCACACCTGTGCGCGCTAAAAGTCCACACACACATTTAAAAAAAAATTTTTTAAGAATTAAAAAAAGAAAAGCATAAAACGCGGGAAAAAACCAAATTACTTCCAAATTTCTGTTTCATCCTTTTTTTTACGTTTATACTTTAGATTAAAAAATTACGGGAAAAAAACTTTTGAAAATACTAGGCATTCGTCTTACTGATAAAAATTTTCCTTCAATGACCCCCCTCCTCTCCCCTTTCCCCCCACAAAGGTGTGGGTTTTTTTTATGCGCCATACTTTTCAAAAAACGCTTTTTTAAAAAAAGACATAATTCCCCACCCAAAAACTATCCAAAACAAGAGAATCAAAAAAAAATTACAATAATGATTAATTATAAAAGAAACAATTATAACAAAAAATCACCCCCTCACCAATGAGACAAAAAATAAAACAAATGATCCCCCCTCACCATGAGACAACAACATAAAGATTTAAAAAAAGAAAAAACATTGGAAAGGAGGGGGTGGGGGAGGAGTAAACAAGGGGGAAGGGGGAAAAAACACCCCTTTAATCAAAAAGAAATTAAAAAATTTTTTAAAAAAACCCCCCTTTTTCAAACAAGTAGAAAACCCCTATAAAGATAAAAAATTCAAAAGCCCATAAACAACTGGGGGCTATCAAAAATAAAACAATAACAAACTAAAAAAAAGTATCGCTTATAATAATACTAATTTAAACTCATCTCTAACTGCAATAAAAACAACCCAAAACCACGTTTAAAAACAATTTAATTAGAAAAAGACAGGGCAAAAAAGGGGGGGAGAGGAGAGGAGAGGAAAAAGAGAGGGGGAGAGGAAAGGAGAGAGGGGAGAGAGAGAAAAGAGAGAAGAGAGAGGGGGAGAAGGGGAGAAAAGAGAGGGGAAGAGAGAGGAAAATAAGACACACTATCAAGCTATCAGGTCTACCAAAAAAAATTTTTTAAAAATTTTCCCCCTTTCCCCCCTTTTTTCAACTTGCAGATTATTACTAGCTTTCATAGATTCTCTTTCTTTTTTTGCATAATTTTGTGTGCCTCTTTTTCCGCCCCCCCTCCGTCCCAAAACAAAACAGTGGTTTAAATGTAGAATATCCCAAATCCCCATAAGATTTTACTTTAATTTTTTGTTGTTGTGGGAATACCCTTTGTGCGGGAAATGTAAAAATATGGTTGAAATTTTTCCGTATTAATCATGGTTGTTTGGGCCCTTTTTAGTCCAAATTTCCAGGGATTCCCTTCATTAAAAACTTTTTAAACTGGGGGGTCTTGAACTGAATTTTTTTTTTTTTGATACAAATTTTTAAACTTTTGGGGGGCTTGTTTTCCCTAAGTCCAAATACCTCGTACAGAAGCTTTTTTTGTAAAGATTATTTCTTTGTCTCGGAAATGTTAGTAAAATGATAATGTCTTTTCATTTATTTTGAAGCTATGGTGGGTCTTTTTGGGGGGGCATTTCCATTGACAACTTTTTGGGCAAAAAGAGCTTTATTTAGATAAAGTCTGTTTTTTAAGGTTTTGGATATTTTTTTTTCTTATAATCGTTGGGTGGTTAGGGACTAATTTTTGTAGAACAAATTTTTAGTGCTCTTTTTATAATCTAAAGAATCAATTTTTAAAATTTTTATCACTGCAGCTGGGCCCCCAAAAAGATGAAACATAGTCAACTATAGGCAAAATATGGGCCCCAAAAAAAGATTTTGCAAGTGGGTTTTTTAAAAATGTTTTATTTTTGAAAAATTTTAAGTAGCTTGTAAGAAAAACGTTTTCCCAGCGCCCCACATGGGCCGGAAAAAAAGTAAAAAATTTTTTGTCAAAAATTACACCCCGAAATTTTGGGGGGGGGTCCAAATTCTTCAATGACTCCCTTTTTTTTTATCAACAGAGGTTGGGAAATTAAACTTTTTATTTTTTTGGGCTCTTTTTTCTTTCTAGTACATACATACCCTAGTTTTTTTGCGTAATTTGGGACATAATTTTTTTTAGCTTGCCCAAATAACCAATCTGTCAATATTGGGGTTGAAGTTTATTTTAAGTATTGGGGGGCAAACACCAAAAAGAGGGATTTGGGCATCAGCAAAAAATTTTACAGCTACAATTTTAGAAATTTTTGGGTTTAAATCATTTTCAAAGATTTTAAAATAGAAGTTTACCCAATATTGACCCGTTGGTCCTCCATGTTTAATAGGTACTAGTTCTGATGTTTGATTATTTGCAGTTAATAGCTGCTGCCTATTCGACAAAAAGCTTTTCAAAAGATTTATCATTTCTGGTGTTAGTTTATACAAGTGAAGTTTACGCAATAATAGGGAATGATTGATTACATCAAATGCTTTTTTCAAAGTCAACAAAAAGAAGGCCTGTATATTTATTTTCATTGATGTTGTGTAGGAGACTGTCTGTAATTTGTGTAAGAGTTGTGTGACAGGAATAGTTTTTACGAAAACCTGACTGATCTTCATTTAATAGATTGTTGTTTACAAAGTAGGAATATACGGATTTTGGATATGTTTTTCAAAGGGTTTAGATGTGTGGTGTGTGTGTGTGTGTGTGTGTGTGTGTGTGTGTGTGTGTGTGTGGTGTGTGTGTGTGTTGTGTGTGTGTGTGTGTGTGTGTGTTTGTGTGTGTGTGTGTTGTGTGTGTGTGTGTATCATGCCGCCAACTGTCGATACCGATGCCACAGGCTGTGCAATAAGTGACCATGGCAGATCACATCGTTGTTGTCTGTTGTTATTGTTCCTTTTGTCCTTCACCTGTGTGCTGCGGCTGTTCTTTCTTTCTCCTTCTTTCTCTCCCAATCTGTCTGCTCCTCCCTGGCTTTGTTATACACTCAGATGGAATTCCCGTCTCTCCTTGCCTCCCCTTTCTCTGGTTTACTCTCTTATTTGTTTGGTTCTGCCTTTCTTCTTTGATAGTCTTCGTTTTTCCAGGTTTTCCAATGTTTTGTTTTGTTTTATCTTTCTGCCTCTCTTGTACAGTTTCTGTCTGTCTGTCTGTCCTGTCTGTCTCCTGTCAAGGCTGTTACTGTAACATTTGCGGTAAGTGAACATTGCAGGAGGGGAGTGTTGTCTTTTGTTTTCCCCGGCTCCCAAACTCAATCTGCAACGTCCACACAATTATAGGGCATCACACTGGTGCTCTGACGGCCAATGTTGTTCTTGTGGTTGGACGTTCTTCAGCTGAACATTCTTGGGGTTACCATGAGTAGGCACTCTGTCTCATTCATGACAGCTGGTACTCGCTGCAAACCCAGACGTGTGCTTTAGAGGAGAAGGGTGCGTGTACCGCTGTTTGTGGAAGTGTTCTGCTCCACAGCCATACCCGGGGTCTCTGCTTCAGAGGGTAACACGATGTTTGTTAAGCAAAGAGCTTGTCAGGGCTGAAGACAGTCTCAACATAACACTTCAGTGCATAGCAACACTTAGTGCAGGCCTTGGCTTTTTAATAATAATAATAATAATAATAATGTATGGAATTTATATAGCGCTGAATCTTGTAAAGCAACAAATCAAAGTGCTCAGATTTCATTTCATACCACTTTAAGTCACGGCAGATTTCTCTCCGTGAAATTCGGGCTGCTCTCCCCGGGGAGAGCGGGAGAGCGCGTCGCCACAAGCGCAGCGCCACCCTTTTTTTTCATGTCTGCAACTGTATTTGTTTTCCCTAATCAGAGTGGCTTTTTTCTAAAATTTGCCAGGGACAACTCCTTGTTGCCGTGGGTTCTTTACGTGCGCTAAATAATTATGTGGAACACACGGACCTCGTTTATCGTCTCATCCGAAAGACTAGCGCCCAGACCACCACTCATGGTCTAATGGATGGGGGAAAAGTTTCCGGTCCAAACGGGATACGAACCGCCGCACACTTCAGACCCGGACTTTTCGCTTTCTAGACAGGCGCGTTACCTCTAGACCACCGATCCATCTTTTTAAACGATGTAACACCGCTAACAATATCATATCCCTTAAGTCGGAATGCGGCTACCTCCCTGGTGGGCTAAAACAGTCGCATACGCAAAATCTCACCCTTGGTGAACCTCAGAGCTCTAGCCGAGGAGCTTAATACCAGCTAGCGTGCTGTGTGACTGCTGTTGCCCTTCTGGGGTGTGGAGGAAGGGAATGATGACGACAGGAAGAAGCAAAACCATCACGAAGAAACATTCACTGTAGCATCTCAATCACATAATTACACGATTTGAGACAACCTACTATATTTTGACAAATGAAGTCTTTCTTTTTTTTTTTTATTCAAAGAGGACGTCAATCGACACACAAAAAACAAACTTTGGGAGTAAGAAAGCGTTTTGAAAGATGCTTCCCTGAAGTGGGAACGGGTGGGTAAAAACGGTGGTCACATACGTCAGATCTCACCATTGCAGAACCCCGGAGCTGTAGCCGACAATCACCAGAAACATGTCTTCCTCTTGATAGATATTTCTTTCGCAAACTGACATGCAATTGAAGTTGTATCTCGCCTGCTGAAAACAAGAATCCATTCTATGATTGTAACTAGCTTCGCTGTCATTACACACACACACACACACACATACACACACAAACACGCGTATGCGCGCGGAACAGTAGAAATAAATGAAAACATTTACAAAACCGCATCCACTCGGGGACTGGATGCGAAAAAAAACAAACGAGTGTTTATTCCATAATCCTCGAAATAAAAGAATAAAATACAATGGATAAAAGGTAAATAAGGTACAAGAAAATACAGGGACATACAAACATCGCTAATTGACAACGCCTTTGTGTTGCGCCATGTTCACGTCTTTGATCAGCGTGCTATGGAAGCAGCTGCCCGCTGTCAGATTGCTGCTCATAACAGTGCCCTGTTCCACTCTACAGATGCCCAGCAGCCTCATCTGGCGTACATCTCTAAAGCAGACAATGATGACAGCTCATTATCCTTCTTCACGTTTGTATTGCACAGTGTCTGTCAGTGGTACTTACTCCACTCTCCCCAGAAATGGAGTCGTACTGTCTTTTGATTTTCTTCTATCATGTTCGTGCAGAAATCTGTCTATCTGTCTGTCTGTGCATGTTTCTCCTTCTGTCTCTCTGTGCCTGTGTCCGTGTCTCTCTGTCTCTGTCTCTCGATTGTTCCTATGAGATTTACAGTATGTCAACATTGCTGCATAATATTATTCCTGTCCTGTGCTTTTTTCCTTGTCAGCTCAGTCTGCAATGTCCGTTTTATCGACACAGCCCCCCTGCCCCCCCCCCCCCCCCACACACACACAACCTCTCTCTCTCTCTCTCTCTCTCTCTCTCTCTCTTTCTCTCTCTCCAATGGCGAGATAGCGTATGTGACCGTTTTTGCACACGATTAAGGTAGCCGCATTCCGACTTGGGGGAAAGATGTCTAAACACATTAATGTGTATGCGTTGCTTTTTTTTTTTTTTAATTTAATCGGTTCTTACCGACACACAATTGTATCTTCTTCCGAAAGGCGAAACGAGGTTTTCATGTGTGCTAAAAATGTTCTGCGTGCGTTCGCACACGTGGCTTCTGTTTCTGGTCTCATCCCAAGGACTTTCCGGGGTAGAAGAGTCGGCACTGATGTTTGTTCCTGAACGTAAGGCTCTAGCTGTTCCCTTCCCCCTGCACATACTACTTGTGTACACGTGCGACATTTGATTTTGACAGTAAGCCATATAGAATGTGGTGATGTCGTCATGAGAAGACTGTAGCCTTCAGAGAGAGAGAGAGAGAGAGAGAGAGAGAGAGAGAGAGAGAGAGAGAGAGAGAGAGAGAGAGAGCGCTTCTTAAGACAGAGGCCCAACAACAGCTCATCTGGTGTCATATCTGTCACTGATGTTTCTGAAGAAAAGCTTCTGGCCATAGGGTAAGGGTTGAACTATGGATTGAAGAAATACAATTCTCACCTGTCTCTCCTGTCAGCATCACGTGTGTCATGGTAGCCACCGCACCCAATGACGCCAACATGATCCTCCTCCATTATTTTCTTTTTGATTCGGCCTTCGCCGGCCCTGCTGACTTCTGGGTTCTCGTGTCACAGGTTACAGAGATGCTGCCAATGAGAGAAACTGGTAGTCTGCCTTTCTTCTGCTTGCCTCGGTCTTGCCTTGAAAGACAGTCTTCATGAGGTCCCTATCTTGGTTTCGTAGCACATGGCCTACAAACCTACCTTCATGTCCTTTCATTTGCTATTGTTAGAAGTTTGTTGTGGTTCCTGTTAGTGTAGTATGCTTTCATTTGCACTAGTATCTGTCCAACTGACCCTTCTAAAACACATTTCAGATACTTACTTCGATATTTTCAACTTTAATGGCAGAAAACAATGAAAACCTGCAAGAAATAGTGTGGGTACAGTCAAAGAAGAAAGTGACAAAAATGGACAGACATAAATGTTGACAAAACCAAGTCATGGTCATTTGTAGAGAAGACCTCGCTAGCTGCAGACAGGAACAGCCTCTCCCCAAGACAGGAAAAGCCTCTCCCAAAACAGCTACCTGACAGGAAAAGCCTCTCCCCAAGACAGGAAAAGCCTCTCCCAAAACAGCTACCTGACAGGAAAAGCCTCTCCCCAAGACAGGAAAAGCCTCTCCCAAAACAGCTACCTGACAGGAAAAGCCTCTCCCCAAGACAGGAAAAGCCTCTCCAAAAACACCTAGCTGATAGGTAAAGCCTCTCCCAAAACACCTAGCTGACAGGAAAAGCCTCTCCAAAAACACCTAGCTGACAGGAAAAGCCTCTCCAAAACAGCTAGCTGACAGGAAAAGCCTCTCCAAAAACACCTAGCTGACAGGAAAAGCCTCTCCAAAAACACCTAGCTGACAGGAAAAGCCTCTCCAAAACAGCTAGCTGACAGGACAAGCCAGCAACACTCAGTGGCACAACTATTGTGCTGACATTCCTTCTCTGAATTTCACTCTTAGACATCTGCTGTGAATGAAAGTGGGGAATAAGACAATACAA
>CM054152.1:48832251-48842251 GCA_028751875.1 Rapana venosa
TCTGGGGCATTAGGGCTGCACCGCACCACAGGTCACTGACTCCAGAAGGAATGACAAGAGAAAAATGTTGAGTTATAAGGAGAGAGAGAGAGAGAGAGAGAGAGAGAGAAGAGGATGAGAGAGAGAGAGAGAGAGAGAGAGAAATAAACAGACGGGATGAGAGAGAGAGACAGAGAGGGAGGGAGGGTGAGAGAAAGAGAGAGCTCAGAACTCAGAACTCAGAAATTTAATGTATCTCGGCCTTAGGCCATAATACATGGTTGGCGTAGGAGAAATTGACAATGCCACAGAGTGGGCAAAAACCCGGATAACATACACAATACCAAGCTCGAGAGAGAGAGAGAGAGAGAGAAGAGAGAGAGAGAGAGAGAGGAGAGGAGAGAGAGAGACGTACAGACAGACAGACAGACATAGAGAAAGAGATAAGTCTACAAAATTTTGTATGACAAATCTCTGATTTATGAGATCTAGATCTTAGAACTAAAAGTAGTAGGAGTAGTAGTAGGAGTAGTAGGAGTAGGAGTAGTAGGAGTAGTGGTAGCGGTAGTAGTAGCGGTAGTAGCAGCGGTAGTAGCAACAGCAGCAGCATAGTAGTAGTAGTAGTAGTACTACTACTACTACTACTACTTCTACTTCTACTAATGATTCCACACAAACAGCAGTCATGCTTGACGTAGACACAAATTGAACACTACATCACCCACACAAAACTGCATGCAGTCCGGGTCAAGTTGGAACTACAGGCAAAAGATAGATGGGGAGGGGCACTGTCATGAAGACAAGCAACTAGCTTTATTCAAACAGAGACAGACAGGAGAGTTGAGACTATGACATTGACAAAGTAGAACAGAAAACAGTGCATAGAACCAATTCTTCAATATACAAAAAATACAAAATTATACAAAGCATAATACAAATCCCAAATGAAAGCACACACTAGACATTTAATCTGAAACGACTAAACAAAAGACAGAAAGTCCTACAAGAATAAGAGGAAAGTAAACGCTTCAGCAAACAGCACATTGCTGGGCTAACTGTAGCATCACAGACGAAGGCACACTGAATGCAGCGACCAGGGGAAGGTGTGGGGAAAGGGTGGCCCTGCCACTGTCGGCAGACTGACTGACTGTGGGGATGGCGGACAGCTCTAAACCGCCAAACAAGGTGTCATCTGTTGGTGTTGGAAGAGGGAGGACCCCACAGTGTAGTCGGCAAACCTCCTCCTCCACTCAGCTGCGGTTTGTACGTATGCTACAGAGGTCGTAAGTCACTTCCGGTGAACTCTTTTTTTTTCAAGGTCATCATGCCTTTGCTGCCTTACAGAACAACAAGGGTGGGATAACCTTAACCGCACAGTGATAGTTATTGATCCGTCTCTTTGTCCTACAAGACTGCAGGACTCTCCAGACGTTAAGGCTGGAAGTGTGGCCTGAGCCCACGCCTCTGGAGCAGAAACTGTGGATGACCTGCAGGCAACTGCTGAATTCCTCAGAAGATCTGGCCTCACAACATAACCCAGGCAACGCAAAGAAGAAGAAGAAGAAGAAGTCTCTTTGTAACATAACTCATCAACGAATGGAGGGGCTGGTACCACTAAAATTCATTTATTTATTTATTTATTTATTTATTTATACCACTTTAAGTCACGCAGATTTCTCTGCGTGAAATTCGAGCTGCTCTCCCCGGGGAGAGCGCGTCGCCACAAGAGCAGCGCCACCCATTTTTTTTTCTTTTTCCTGTTGCAATTGTGTTTGTTTACCTATCAGAGTGGCTTTTTTCTACAGAATTTTGCCAGGGACAACTCTCTTGTTGCCGTGGGTTCTTTTGCGTGCGTTAAATAATTATGTGTAACACACGGGACCTCGGTTTATCGTCTCATCCGAAAGACTAGCGCCCAGACCACCACTCATGGTCTAATGGGATGGGGGAAAAGTTTCGGGTCCAAACGGGATACGAACCACCGCACACTTCCGACCCGGACTTTTCGCTTTCTAGACAGGCGCGTTACCTCTAGACCACCGATCCACCTCAGTCTGAACTGTGTTAGGTTTTGAAGGGAATCAGCTGTACAGGACAGCCTCTCTGCACGGTGACACAGCTCGTTCATGCTTCGTCCTCCGTCATTTCTCCTTCCTTTGTATCATGGTGTCCTTAGTCCAGAACGCTGTGTTGGGGGGGGGGGGGGGGGGGGGGGGGGAGGAGAGTAGCAGTGTCAGTGTGAAACTGGGGGGGGGGGGGGGGGGGGCAGCTGAACTGCAGTGGAATGCTTTCAAACATTGTCATCGAACAGCGGTAGTCACTGGAACAACGGCAGTTGTTTGGTGGGAATAACTGAGCTTGCTTTTCATGAACCGGCCTCAGGCCTGACAGATCAATGGATCAATGCAGAAGATGACAGCTGGGATGTTTTAGTTAAGAGAGAGAGAGAGAGGAGAGAGAGAGAGAGAGAGAGACAGAGAGAGAGAGACAGAGAGAGAGAGAGAGAAGTAAGGTGGTGGATGGAGAAAGGAAGAGGTTTTTGTTGGGTAAGTGAGAAAGCAGCCACTGGCTTACTATACACTATAATCTCATCGGTTCATGTTTATGTTACCTGATTGGCAGCTAGAGAGTACATCCTGTATTTTGATTGGTCATAAATAAAAGGGCAGTTAGTGCTGACAAGATCAAGATGGTGGCTGTTATCAGTTCTGTTGGATTGAATGTTTTGATCGTAAAGTGATTATCTGCAGGGCATGTCATCGCAGTAAAACATACATTGTTTATTAGCAGCATGGTGAGAGAAAAGGGGGATTGAGTGAATGAATGAGAAAGAAGGAATGCAGGAAATGGGATAAGTATAGCAGTTTATGAGAAAGATAGTTGAAGGAAGTAAGAGAATATGAGAGAGAGACATAGATAGATAGATAGATAGATAGATAGATACATACATACATACATACATACATACATACATACATACATACATACATACATACATACATACATACATACATACATACGTACATACATACATACATACATACATACATACACATTCAAACATACATACATACATACATACATACATACATACAGAGAGTGCGTGTGTGTGTTGACATTCGTACTGTTGTTTAACTGGGTGCTATGCACTCAGGCTTAAAGTAGCATTGTGTACATGTTTGTTGATATAGAATGTGACTGCTGGCCTCTCACCATGCCAATACAAAAGAGAAATGCGATCTTCCTGACATCAGTTTGAGAGGAGAGGCAAAGCTTTCTCTGGACAATGTCCTCACACCCCTCCCACAACTGGTGTCCTGTTCTCCTCTGTCATTTCCAGCAAAAAGCCTCCATGCCCTTGGGGAAAGCTCTGCCACATGTTAAAGGTTGTTGGGGGTCTGGGGATGAAAAACAGAAACACTTAGATGAAGATGAGAGAGAAGTGGTGAGAGAGAGGGAAGAGAGAGAGGGGGAGGGAGAGAGAGAGAGGGTGGGGGAGATTCAAAGGCAGAGAGAGGCAAGAGAGAGAGTGGGGAGAGGGAGATAGAGAGAGGTAGGTAAAGAGAGAGATAAAGAGGGCGACACACACACACACGCATACATGCCCATGCACGCACGCACGCACACGCACAGAGAGAGAAAGGGGGGAAGATAGAATTCAAATCAAGGCAGCTTGTTTACATAACACAAACTTCATCTTTTCAAAACCAGAAAATATATTTTCATTTGTCAATTCTTCCCAGTTTTGGGGAGAAAATCAAAAAATGAAAGTGATCAGAACAACAGCAATGTTCTGAAATGATTAAAAGTGAACAAAAACACATGCACGAATGGACATTGACCAAGCCGACACAAGGTTGCTTCATCAACACCACTAAAGAGAGGCAACAGAAAAAGAGACACGGGTTAAAACACAACGAAAGAGACTGGAGAAAAAACAACGATTATGCAAAGGTCAGATTCTGGACTGTAAGAAGAGCTGACCTATATATACAGCTACAATGAACGTAACTATGTGCGTTCTGGAAGACAAAGGAAACAGTGGATTGGTAGTCTACAGGCAACGCACTTACCAAGAAAGCCAGAAAGATGTCTGGTCCCCATTTGAGCCCGAAATTCTCCCCCATTTTCTAGGCATTGAGTGGTGGTCTGGATGCTAGTCTTTCGGATGAGATAATGTTCCAATATCCCGTGTCAACATGCGTTCAGTACACGGAAAAGATCCCACTGCAACAAGAGAGTTGTCCCTGGCAAAACTATGTAGACAGGAGCCGCTATCATAGGGAAACAAATAAAGATGCTGACAGGGAGGGTGTTTTTTTTAAAAAGATCATAGATAGCAGTTCTCTTGTGGCGACACACCTGCTCCACAGAGAGCAGTCTGTATTTCATGCAGAGAAATCTGCTGTGACTGAAAGTAATATACACTGCACTACACTAAACTACACTACACTGCACTGCACTGCACTGCACTGCACTGCACTGCACTACACTACACTACACTACACTGCACTGCACTCAACATACAATAAAACTCACACATACACTCACTGCACTACATACTACACTGCACTGCACTACACTACACTGCACTGCACTACACTACACTGCACTACTATCACTGCACTACACTACACTGCACTGCACTGCACTCACTGCACTACACTACACTACACTGCAACTACACTCCTATACACTAACACTACACTCATACTACTACATGCACTACACTACACTACACTACACTCACTGCACTACACTGCACTACAATACACTACACTACACTGCACTACACTACACTACACTACACTAACCTACACTGCACTACACTACACTACACTACACTCACTACACTACACTACAATACACTACACTGCACTACACTACCACTACATAATACACTACACTACACTGCACTACACTACACTACACTACACTCACTACACTACACTACACTACACTGCACTACACTGACACTAACACTACACGCACTACATACACTACACTACATACATACAAACACTACACTACACTCACTGATACACTACACTACACTACATTCTCATACCTCAAGCATACAACTCACAGCATAACTACATATTACAGATACTACAAAACAGCACACACATACATAAACGCCTACAAATGCACTAATACATGAACTGAACATGAGTAGATCAGCACACAAATACAGAAGTTACAAAAAAGCAGAAGAGCTACATAACCAGCTACCCTCATAGAGATAAACGGCATGCATACGCACAATTCTCTCATGTAGTAAACCCTGGAGGTGTAGCTTAGGACCAGCAAAAATAATAGTATGTTACAGATGAAAAAGAAGCAAAGACGGATACAATGAAAGCAGAACTAAAGGAGATTAAACAGAGACGAGACAAAGAGTGGATCAGCAACAGCAGAAAGAAGAAGAAAGAAGAAGAAGAAGAAGAAGAAGAAGAAGAAGAAGAAGAAGAAGAAGAAGAGAGATGATGTGATGATGATGATGATGATGATGATGATGATGATGTGATGATGATGATGATGATGATGATGATGAAGAAGAAGAAGAAGAAGAAGAGAAGAAGAAGAAGAAGATGATGATGATGATGATGATGAGTGATGATGATGATGATGATGATGATGATGTGATGATGATGATGATGAAGAAGAAGAAGAAGAAGAAGAAGAAGAAGAAGAAGAAGAAGCAAAAGAAAACAACAAACAAGAAAAACAACTACAACTACAACTACAACAACAAGAAGGGAAAACTCCTGATGCCTCTTCAGGTCTTCCCCCTTTACTGCCCCTCTGCAATGCTGCAGCCATGAAAACAGCAACCACTTTTGTACACATTTGTAAATGTGTGCGTGTGCGAGTGCGTGCGTGCGTGCGTGCGTGCGTGCGTGCGTGCGTGCGTGCGTGCGTGCGTGCGTGCGTGCGTGCGCGCGCGCGCGCGCGCGCGCGCGCGCGCGCGTGTGTGTGTGTGTGTGTGTGTGGTGTGTGTGTGTGTGTGTGTGTGTGTGTGTGTGTGTGTGTGTGTGGTGTGTGTTGTAGTCAAGTCAAGTCAACTCAAGTCAAAGTTTCATTTCCAGGTGGTATATTGAATAAACAAAGCTTTGGTTTTTTTCATCAAGCCATCTGTGTGAGTGTGTGTATGCGCGCGCGCGCGCGCGCGCGTCGGTGTGTGTGTGTGTGTGTGTGTGTGTGTGTGTGTGTGTGTGTGTGTGTGTGTGTGTGTGTGTGTGTGTGTGTGTGTGTGTGTGTGATCTGCACTTTGTTACCAGCATGCTGATCCTGTCTGGCTGCTATAACTCGCACAGAACTGGCTCTATTCAGCTGATTTGCATGGCGATGTGTTCTGGAACAAAATAACGCTTTTTGCGTGCAGACGTGTGTGATGGACACTCTACGATCATGACTCTCCTAAACACCCATCATCTTGCCTGCCCAGTCCTCCTGTGTATATGCCGGCATCTTAGCTCGTCTGTTATGCTCTGTTCTCAGTGTATGTGTGTGTGTGCGTTTTTATTTCTTTTATTTTGAGGGTAATGGAATAAGCCCTTATGTGCCTTTTTACATCCAGTCCCCGTGTGTTTGCACGGGTTTTAACGTATGCGAAAGATGTTCTGCCTTCGCACATGGGATCTCGGTTTATAGTGTCATCCAAAGGACTTTTAGGGGGAGTGGATGTTAACTCCAGAAGGAAAATCCTCTTGAACGAGATTCGAACCCGGGTCAGCAGATCACGAATGCAATGTGCATCATTCTAACCACCAGGCTATCCCGTCCTTCTCTCCCCCCCCCCCCCCCCCCTCCATATCCTCTCCCGCGCACGTGAGTGTGTGTGTGTTCTTTTATTTTTATTCTATTCTTTAATTTATTCTTTTATTTCGAGGATGATGGAATAAGCACTTATGTGCTTATGTATATTGACATACAGACATACATAATACATACATAGAAACATACTAACATACAAACCTACTAACATACATACATACATACATACATACATACATACATACATACAAACATACATACATACAAACATACAAACATACTAACTTACAAACATACATGCATACATATATACATACTGACCCTTCCCCCTTTCTCTCAAAGCAAGCTGATATGTCTCCGCGGTGACGGTTCTATAACTAGTGTATGTGGTATAGAAACAGCTGATGGATCAATGATTCAGCCTGCCTGACTCCATCTCTGAGGTTCTAGCTTGATGAATAGTCCCATAGTCCCCGAGTGAGCGAGCGAGCGAGAGAGAGAGAGAGAGAGAGAGAGAGAGAGAGAGAGAGAGAGAGAGAGAGAGAGAGAGAGAGAGAGAGTAGAGAGAGAGAGAGAGAGAGAGAGAGAGAGAGAGAGAGAGAGAACTAAAAGGACGGAGAAGAAAGAGAGCCAGACAGAAAGCAAGAATAATGGAAAGTGAGAGAAACAGGTGAAGAACAATACAGGAAAGATGTTTAGTCTACAAATGTTGACTTCCTCATAGAATGATCAGAACAGGTCTGATTTATCTGCACACAACAGAAACAGACCAACATCCTGATGGCGGTAAGCAGGGTTCCCCCAAAGCACAGTGATAGAGAACTGTCTGAAGTCACTATGGTTGTCTACTGTTGTAAGAACTGTCTGAAGTCACTCTGGTTGTCTACTGTTGTAAGAACTGTCTCAAGTCACTATGGTTGTCTATGGTTGTAAGAACTGTCTGAAGTGACTATGGTTGTAAGAACTGTCTCAAGTCACTATGGTTGTCTATGGTTGTAAGAACTGTCTGAAGTAACTATGGTTGTCTACTGATGTAAGAACTGTCTGAAGTCACTATGGTTGTAAGAACTGTCTCAAGTCACTATGGTTGTCTATGGTTGTAAGAACTGTCTGAAGTAACTATGGTTGTCTACTGTTGTAAGAACTGACTGAAGTCACTATGGTTGTAAGAACTGTCTGAAGTCACTATGGTTGTAAGAACTGTCTGAAGTCACTATGGTTGTAAGAATTGTCTGAAGTCACTATGGTTGTAAGATTTGTCTGAAGTCACTATGGTTGTAAGAACTGTCTGAAGTCACTATGGTTGTCTACTGTTGGAAGAACTGTCTGAAGTCACTATGGTTGTTTACTGTTGTAAGAACTGTCTGAAGTCACTATGGTTGTCTACCTTTGTAAGAACTGTCTGAAGTTACTATGGTTGTCTACTGTTGTAAGAACTGTCTGAAGTCACTATGGTTGTCTACTGTTGTAAGAACTGTCTAAAGTCACTATGGTTGTCTACTGTTGTAAGAACTGTCTGAAGTCACTATGGTTGTCTACTGTTGTAAGAACTGTCTGAAGTCACTATGGTTGTTTACTGTTGTAAGAACTGTCTGAAGTCACTATGGTTGTCTACTGGTGTAAGAACTGTCTGAAGTCACTATGGTTGTTTACTGTTGTAAGAACTGTCTGAAGTTACTATGGTTGCCTACTGTTGTAAGAACTGTCTGAAGTCACTATGGTTGTTTACTGTTGTAAGAACTGTCTGAAGTCACTATGGTTGTCTACTGTTGTAAGAACTGTCTGAAGTTACTATGGTTGTCTACTGTTGTAAGAACTGTCTGAAGTCACTATGGTTGTCTACTGTTGTAAGAACTGTCTAAAGTCACTATGGTTGTCTATGGTTGTAAGAACTGTCTGAAGTCACTATGGTTGTCTACTGTTGTAAGAACTGTCTGAAGTCACTCTGGTGTCTACTGTTGTAAGAACTGTCTGAAGAAGCCCTGTAGAGACACAGAGGACTGCACACTAAGAGCTGTGGCTTCCTTTCCCTCATGTGGTTCACCGCAGCAGCCATGAGATCTGCACTCTTCTACCTTTATTAGTGGGCATCGTGTATGTGTGTGTGTGCGTCCGTGTGTGTGTGTGGTGTGTGTGTGTGTGTGTGTGTGTGTGTGTGTGTGTGTGTGTGTGTGTGTGTGTGTGGTGTGTGTGTGTGTGTGTGTGTGTGTGTGTGTGTGTGTGTGTGTTGAGTGAGTGTGAGTATAGTTATTTATTTATTCTTTTATATCGAGGATAATGGAATAAGCACTCATGTGCTTTTTTACATGCAGTCCCCGTGTGTATCCGGTTTTGTAAATTTTGTCATCTGTTTCCACCGGCACACAATGGCCTACTCTTCCGAATAGAGGAACAGGATTTAACGTGTGCGCAAGATGTTCTGCATGCGTTCGAACACGGGGCCTCGGTTTATTGTCTCATCCGAAGGACAGAACAGTAGAGAACCCTAGTGTGAGTGTGTATGTGTGTGGGAGAGAGAGAGAGTTGTATATGAGTATGTATGGATAGATATATCTACATGTACTTATATACTTATCCGTCAGTATAAACTTGTAAATTCAGATCAGACGATAGCCTAGCTGACAAAGGTTGCAGACATTCAGTTGACCAACGTGTCTTGGCAGTAAAGGCAGAGTCCTGTTTGCCGTCAACACGCCACACCACAGAAACTGTTCCACTCCAGGTACATTTTGATCTTCAGGTAACACCTACATTGGCAGAACCCGTTCCGCTTTTCGTAGGAGTAGGCCATTGTGTGCCGGTGGAAACGGGTGACAACATTTACAAAACCGCATACACACGGGGACTGGGTGTAAAAAAGCACATATGTGCTTATTTCACTATCCTCGGTATAAAAGAATAAATAAATATAAAAAATAAATAAATAAATAATTTTAAAAAAAGGAACTCAGGGAGATATACAAGTGAACTCTGAACTCTGAAATGGTTTTTATATACATCGGTCTTATACCACAATACATTCCAAGGGGCAAAAATTGGAAGGGAGATTCGAGAGAGAGAGAGAGAGAGAGAGAGAGAGAGAGAGAGAGAGAGAGACAGACAGACAGACAGACAGACAGACAGACAGACAGACAGACAGACAGAGACACAAACACACACACACACACACACACACACACACACACACACACACACACACACAGATAGAGACAGACAGACAGACAGACAGACAGACTTTACGTTC
>CM054152.1:48849751-48854751 GCA_028751875.1 Rapana venosa
GTCATTAGACCTAAGCTGTTTGTTTCTGTCTGTCAGTTTGGCTTTTCCTTGAAAATCTTCTTTTCCTTGTAATCTTCTTTCATGTTTTCCTTTCCTGCGTGTTTTTTGCTGTTCTGCTTTTTTCGCCTTCTTACTGATGAAATCCTGTACTTTCTTTTCTTATAGCTTCTATAGTTTGTATTAAAGTAGAAACGCTGCTGCATAATTACAAGAGCAACAGCACCAGCTGTGGTGGTGGTGGTGGTGGTGGTGGTGGGGATGGAGATGGAGGAATGCCAAAAGTCGGCAAAACGTCAGAATCTCAAAGTTACCTATACCCTTTCTTTGAGTCAGTTCAATCCAGATCCCTGTTTCGTTCTTCACCTGTCACAAAAAACAAGGTCACACAACAACAGTGGACAACAACAGCAATGTCACTACAGGCCGCTGTGAACTAGAGAGGGCTGAGGACAGAATGTCTGATCATCAGATCAGCTGTTGTCAGACCAGTTCTGATTTTTCTTGTGTGTGTCTCATCTTCTGTGCTGATCATGTCCTGTTGTTCCTACACCTCCTATTTCAATCTCCCCGCCACAGCCATATCCAAAGTCGTTTTGTCGCTTCCTCAGGGTCGGAAGTTCTCAGGGAGCCCATCAATATCAGGCCGCTTTGGGGCCACCAGCGAGAGGGGTCCTGCACTGCTGCTGGATCACTTTGGTGGTGTTCAGTGGTGCCTGTTCTGAGCTAACATACGCAGGACACCTCGTACCAAGCCCCCTACTAACGACAGTATTAGCTCAGTCGCGGATCCAGACTGAGTCGCCCACTCGAGGTGGTGACTACCACATTATCCCTCCAACAACCGTACCCTGTGAACCTCCATCCCCAAAGGCTTTGACACAAACTCACCACAGGCACAGAAGTGTATGGGGAAACCGTATATGAGGTCATCATGAGACCAGAGCATTTGGGGCCACTGAATCAAAGGATATCTTTTCATCGCATGATCAATGATAATGAGGATGATGTAATGATACTTCTATGGAAGTGCATCTGCTTTGAGACTTCTTGACAGGGTTGTACTCTACGCTTACTCTCATAATATATCCCGACGTCAACCGGGCCCGAGAGATACAGACACCTGCAGTGTTGGTCAGATAATTTGAGCAACAATCTCATACTTGCATCCGTTAAGGGGATGAAGCTCGACTGTGTGGTCGCAGTCTTCCCACTGAGCCCACAGCACACTCACTCTGGGTAGGAGCCGGCAGTCCAAAATTTCCTGATTCGTATGAGATTCGAACCTGCGGCCTTCCAGTCCATAACCCAAGGCGCTAACCACTGCGCAATGGCGGCTGATAGGCGACCTGATTTTATCTGCCCTGTGATTCGTCTTCAAAGACCGAGTGAAGGCTTTGTGTGTCATCTGACCTGTTTTCACTGAGTGAAGGCTTTGTGTGTCATCTGACCTGTTTTCACAGAGTGAAGGCTTTGTGTGTCATCTGACCTGTTTCCACAGAGTGAAGGCTTTGTGTGTCATCTGACCTGTTTTACAGAGTGAAGGCTTTGTGTGTCATCTGACCTGTTTCCACAGATAGAGTGAAGGCTTTGTGTGTCATCTGACCTGTTTCCACAGACAGAGTGAAGGCTTTGTGTGTCACATGACCTGTTTTCACAGAATGAAGGCTTTGTGTGTCATCTGACCTGTTTTCACAGACTGAGTGAAGGCTTTGTGTGTCATCTGACCTGTTTTCACAGACTGAGTGAAGGCGTTGTGTGTCACATGACCTGTTTTCACAGACAGAGTGAAGGCTTTGTGTGTCACATGACCTGTTTTCACAGACAGAGTGAAGGCTTTGTGTGTCATCTGACCTGTTTTCACAGAGTGAAGGCGTTGTGTGTCACATGACCTGTTTTCACAGACAGAGTGAAGGCTTTGTGTGTCATCTGACCTGTCTTATTTACAGAGTTAGTTTATACCTGTCTGTGTCTCTGTCTCTCTGTCTCTGTGTCTCTGTCTCTAGTTGTGTTAATAACGCCTCGTATGCTGCCATTCTGTTTTCATGAGTTATCCATCGCAAAGCTGTCTATGATATTATGTCTGGTGTTTTCGTAAGCTCTGTCTGAGACCAACAAGACTTATTCAGAAGAAAACTCTGACAGTATTAGGCCAGACCTCTTCGTGTCTGTCTGTCAGTCTGCTTTTTGCTTGAAATTCTCTGTTTCATTTTTCATTTCATGTTTTCGTTTCTTGTGTGTTTCCTTTCTCTTCTTTCTTTCAGTGAGATGATAAACCGAGGTCCCGTGTGTTACGCAAAATTATTTAGCGCACGTAAAAGAACCCATGACAACTAGAGAGTTGTCCCTGGCAAAATTCTGGAGGAAAAAGCCACTCTGATAGGGAAACAAATACAGTTGAAGACAGGAAACGAAAAAAAATAGTGGGTGGCGCTGCTCTTGGGGCAACGCGCTCTCCCCGGGGAGAGCAGTAGTGAAAGCAAGTCCAAAGAAAAGGGGATTGAAGGGCTATCAATAGGCGACAAAATGTCAGGGCCTGGAAAAAAATATGATTTTACTGTACCCTTTTCTTGAGTGAATCCAATTCAAGATCAATGTTTTGCCCTTCACAATCTGCAGAGCTCGAGATGTAGCGATCTTGGACAAAAGCTCCCTGCGAAAACGTGCTGTCTGGTTATTTGCATTGTGAAGGACTGGTGACAGGCATATCTGACCACCACGGCGGCTGTCTCCAGACAGAGGGATGCCTTTGTCTGGCATCTGTCACAACACAGCTGGAGCTGTCTAACTCTCTCCTCATTTCCATGACTGCTGTACGGGTGTGACAGCTGGCCTCGACTGCAGAGCTGGACCAGAAAATCAAAAAAATTGTTCCGGAGGTTTCTCTATAGGACCCCTGCTGATGTGGTAAGAGCTGGGCCATGGGAACCCCTCCTGGCTGATGGAGAGAGGAGGTAGCTGGCGTGGTTTGGTCACGTCACCCGCCACAGCTCTCTTGCCCTGGGTAAACTGCTGGAGACATTGGAGGGAGGAGGATGCAAGGGCAGACAGAGGAAAGAAACCATGGGCACAGGACATCAGAGACTGAACCTGTCTCTGTTAACGTGGCTGTGTTGCTGCAGAGGGATGGAGAGAACTTCTTCACCGACGCGTCCCTCGTGTCCGCCTCTTCCCCCCCCCCCCCCCCCCCCCCCCCCCCCCCCCCCCCCCCAACGACCAATTTGGTCTGGGGACAGATGATGATGACGAGGAGGAGGAGGAAGAGGAGGAGGAGAAGGAGGAAGAAGATGATGATGATGATGATGATATGCCATCTGAAGCATCTTCACAGACTGAGTTATGTGTCACCTGACCTGTCTTCACAGACTAGACTACAGAAACCTTTCTGGTTTACTTCTAGACCTTCTTAATATGACCGGGGTGTTTTTTTCAGACATTACCATCAATAATAAATTGAGTTCTGACAGATGATCTGGCTTACTTTCCAGATTATGTCTCTTCCTTCTTCTTTATCTGTACATCGGCATTACTGTACACAGAATATGATTTACCCCTAACCTCTCTCTCTCTCTCTCTCTCTCTCTCTCTCTCTCTCTCTCTCCTCTCTCTCTCTCATCTCTCTCTCTCTCTCTCTCCTCTCTCTCTCTCTCTCTCTCTCTCTCTCTCTCTGGACCCTGAGTGTGTGACATGCAGCATATGAAATAATAATAATAATAATAATAATAATAATAATAATAATAATGTATGGAACTTATATAGCGCTGAATCTTGTAAAGCAACAAATCAAAGCGCTTAGCATTCCAACATCCACCCCCACGAAAAATTATCTATGTCCTCTAGTGTTGTTCAATGGAGCCGTGGAAGAACTGAACACAATTGCTGTTGGAGCACACCACAAACAGCTAAATGGTCCTTTACACACTGAAGAACTAAGAAACTAAACGCACGTCTAACCACCATGTCTGGTGTTGGCAGATCTTGATATGGTTTTATGTGTCATCTGAGACTATTATGGTTCATGTGTCACGTCTTCACACCACACCACACTACACCACCCCACAACACTTACTGCATCATACCACACCACACCACACCTTACCACCTACACAACACTTTACTGCATCACACCACACACAGAACCACACCACCCACACAATCTTAAACTGCATCACACTCACACCTACACCACACCATACCACACCCACCTACACAACACTTAACTGCATCACACACACCACACCACACACCCACACAACACTTAACTGCATACACCACACATCAACACACACACCACACACACAACACTTAACTGCATCACACCACATCACACCACACCACACCACACCACCCACACAACACTTAACTGCAATCATAACCACAACCACACACAACACAACGCACCACACACCACACACCACACCACACAACACTTACTGCATCATACCACACCACACCACACACACACACTTAACTGCATCATACCACACCCACACCACACCACACCACCCACACAACACTTAACTGCATCAATCACCACACACACAACCACTATCACACCCACACCACACACCACACACCCACACAACACTTAACTGCAATCAACCACCACCACACCACACCACACCACCCACACAACACTTAACTGCACATACCACACCACACCACACCACAACACCACCCACACAACACTTAAACTGCACCCACTACCACCCCACAACCACCCCACAACACTTATGCACCAACCACCCAACCACCACACCACACCACCAACCACACACACCACATCACAACACCAACACACAAACCACACCACACCAACACCACATCACACCACACACCACACCCACACCAAACCACACCACATCACATCACACAACCACATCACACCACATCACACCACACCATACCACACCACACACCACACCACACCATACCACACCACACCACACCACATCACACCACACCACATCACACCACACCACACCCACACCACACCATACCAC
>CM054152.1:48859751-48862251 GCA_028751875.1 Rapana venosa
CCACACTACTCTCTCTCTCTCTCTCTCTCTCTCTCTCTCTCTCTCTCTCTCTCTCTCTTCCCCCCCCCCCCTCCCCCCCCCCCCCCCCCTTCACTTCTGTTTCTGTGACTTGATATAACTTATATGATGGTCTGGGGTAATAGGATATTTCTGGCAGTAACATTTTGAGATGCTAAAAATTGTGTTATAGGAAGTCAGATATGACACGAGAGGAAGGTAGAAGAAGAAGAAGAAGAAGGACGAGGACGAGGACGAGGAGGAAGAGAGGGGGGCTCTTAACTCTCTGAACTCTCAAATGATTTAATGTGCATTGGCCTTGGGCCACAATACATTTGTTGAGCTTGGGAGGGTGCAATGGATTAATTCATATCATTGGTGAAGCAAATGCACAAACAAGTGAAGATTTATGACTGATTCCTGACAATGATCCTTGTCACAAGCATAATCGCAATCACAGGAAGAGAATGATCCCTAAGGGGAAAATGTGGAGATCATGCATATTCAGCGCATATCATGTCGTAACGGCTGTTCAGTATACTGCTTGATTCAACAGTGTCTTGCTTTTGTTGGTAGAATGAAAAAGGTATAGAGAGACAGACAGGGATAGATAGAGGACAAAGAACTCTCAGAACATTGAAAAAGTTTAATTAACACGTACATTGGCCTTAGACCACAATACAGGGAGTTTTGGGATGGGGGAGGAAACCAACATACTGATATCGTGCAAAATACAATGTAACATGAAAAACAACAACCTATTCATGTGGATCAAAATCACAATGGCTATATCTTAATTAAGGTTGGCACTTGATGAACACTTCTGTTATCAATATTGGTGTTAACAGACATCAAAATCAGTGTAATTCAAAATGCAATAGTTTGTTTCAGGATGACAGCAACAGTATTTGTAAACGTGTAGCTATTTTAACACATCACTCACGTCAGTAATGCGTTGACAAAACGTTTTCCTTCTATTAATGAAGTGAATAATGTTTCTGGATACATAATGAGTGCGTTCTCTATTTATTGTTCTGAGTAAATCTGATGGTTGCCTATTGATCCTTCACCATCACCTTCACCTATCCTGTATATCTGTAGACTGTGGGGGCACCACTGAAGATTTTACTACCAGCTTCCTCCACTCTCCGCGGTCCTGTGCTTTCCGCAGCAAATCGTTCCCTTCAAGGCCAGTCCACTCTCTGATGTTGTCTTCTCATCGTTTTCTCTGGCTGCCTCTTCGTCTCCCTCCTTGTACTGTTCCCTGTAGGACAGTCTTGGCCAGTCCAGATGGTCGTGTGACGTGCCCGTACTACTTTAGTTTGCGTTTTTTCACTGAAGTCAGGAGCTCTTCATACGGTTCAAAGGCGTTTTTAATTTTATTCTGGTTTTCACTTACTTCCTCATCAGTGATGAGTTTTCTGTTTGAGATACCAAGGAGTTTGCGAAAGCACCTCAGCTCCATTGCCTGTATCTTTCTTTCAATGTCTGCTGTTAAAGTCCGCGCTTCACATGCCTACAAAAAGTATGGACATTATCAGTCTGATCTTGAAGCTGATGGCGATGTTTTCCTCGTTCCAGGTTATTAAAGTGATACACTCGGTTCAAAACGTTTGCCTTATATCAGGGTACATTGAGCATTCTAGCACAAAAATGGGCTTCATTTTGAAATGCTACAAACCAAACACGTCTTTATTTGTTCATTCACACTCTATCTGCGAACATTAAAACAGGGAACCTAACCTGTGTGACAGCAACTGGAAAACAGTAAGTGTCTAAAAAGTCATTCATTTCTCTTTTCCAAAGACACTTTAAAATGATCTCTAGTTCTCATATCTCTCAGTTTCTCATGGATCCAGGCCACTCTTGGATGATGAACATGTCAACAAAACTTAATCTCTGCGAGAGAGACACACAATTGACACAATTTTATTGCTATTTAGCGATCAAGCCATATAGCCTGCGGCGCGATAACGACGATATCGAATGCGACGCGATTACAATGACATGGAAACCATGGCAGTAGTGGTATGTACATCAAGATTCGATACATTATTGTCTGTGTCTCAAGTGTCCCACTTTTCAAACCAGCCTTTCCTTTTCCAGTCTACAGCCAGCGAAGTCAGCCCATGTAAGACGAAGTCAGCCCATGTAAGACTGGATCAGGTCCCAAAGATGATGTAACTCCTGCTCAGCACTCGCCACCACTGTCGCTGTGTGTTGTGTGTTAGTACACTGTTTCCCTTTACGAAGTCTGGCAAGCCTGACACGTTCTTCTGGCAACATGTTTTTCTCTTCTTGCTTGATGTACCAGAACACACACTTAGATTCCTCGCCAGGATCTCCATTCCAAGAGTATTCCAGGGTGATGTCATCTGATTCACACATCACAATGTTTTGATCAACCGAACTATGTACCACCACCTTTCGAAACCGTGTGTTTCTCTTGCTGTCCCTTAATCTACGCTGCACACGTTTGTCAGTTAGAGTAGACACATACTGT
>CM054152.1:48872251-48892251 GCA_028751875.1 Rapana venosa
TACTGACAATCAGAGCTCTCGAGTAAACCTTGAAATCGATCAGCAGATATTTTCTTTATGAATCTGTAACACTCCTGGAGATCTAGTGGCATGGAGAGACTGATAGTACTATCAGAACTCTAAGCTGCTTTTCTGGCAGCTTGATCCACCCTGTCATTAGGAATCATCCCACAGTGCGAAGGTACCCAGAAGAAAGCAACTGATATATCTTTAACCGACAAAATATGTATGAGATGGGTTTTTCAACTGTCATTTCGCTTCGTTGTTTTTTTGTTTAAAGATATAAGCGCAAGTAACACTGATTTTAAATCCACCCATAATATCTGACAAGCATTCGTGGACAGGGTAGTCATGTAATTTAAAGCCATGAGGATGGCTACGAATTCAGCAGTCAAAGTAGATAACGACTATCCAAGTGACAATACTTTACACATGTTAATGCAGGAGTTACAAAAGCAGCACCTGCTCTACCGTCTTGAGCACAGAACCGTCCTGAAGATATGCAAATAGTTTTTATAGTGACCATCCATACAGCAGTTAACTGAGCTCTTTAACAAATTAGGTGAATCATTTTTGATAGATTTAGTTTATTTATATCAAAAGAAGGTCTAATCAATTCCCACGAAGGAACTGGCGAAAATAACGGCAACAGTCTGTCCCATTATTTGGGGATGGCCAAGCAAAAGCATCATAAGATTTCAAAGACTGGATCTGTTCAGCCCTTTTACTAACATCTGTGTCGGATCTGAGGTGGACTTCGTGTAGAGAGAAAGTCTCGTAAGCAACACTGTTTGACAGACATCTTGTAGCAGGGGAGTTTCTAGTTGATCAAGCTGTAACCCCCTGCTTCCCTGTAGGTTTTCAAGATGCATGAATGAGCTGGGACTCCCAGTGCAAGTTTATAAGCTTTAGAATCTAGACTCTGTCACTTTTTAGTAAGGGTTAGGGCGCGTTGAAGAAAACTTCTTGTGCATAATTATGTCAAGCTGGAACGAACAAGAGAGGATGAAAGGGATAGAAGTGTTTTTTATCCTGTCCCCAATGCTGCTTACTTACAATCTTAAGAACATTCAAACTTTTTCTAGCCTTGTTCAGAATATATTCGATATGATTGTTTCCAGGATAGTTTTGGAATAAGAGAAACACCAAGAAACTTGACAGCTTGTACATACTTTAGAACAAATATCGTCAAATGTGAATTGTTGGTAAATGTTTTCTGGATCATAATCTGCATTAAACTAGTTTTGTCTAACGGTAACGCAAGTCCATGTTCTATCAAAAAAAACGTGTTAAGCCTGTCAAGCTCAATTTAGCATACTTTTCTAGCGTAATTCAAAATGTGTCTGTGTGTGAGTGAGTGAGTGCGTGCGTGCGTGCATGCGTGTGTGTGTGTGTGTGTATGTGTGTGTGTGTGTGTGTGTGTGTGTGTGTGTGTGTGTGTGTGTGTGTGTGTGTGTGTGTGTGTGTGTGTGTGTGTGTGTGTGTGTGTGTGCAGGCTCCATCCTGCTGGCCTCACTGATCTTGCTGATCCTGAAGCTGGCGGACGTCCTGCCCAGTGCCCACAGCCAGCTGCCCGCTGTTGGTGAGCGCCCAGTTCCTTCCTCCCTTCCCTCCTTCCTCCCTTCCCTCCTTCCTTCCTTCCTCCCCTCCTTCCTCCCTTCCCTCCTTCCCTCCATCCTTCCTTCCCTCCTTCCTTCCTTCCCTCCTTCCTTCCTTCCTCCCCTCCTTCCTCCCTTCCCTCCTTCCCTCCATCCTTCCTTCCTTCCTTCCTTCCTTCCTTCCTTCCTTCCTTCCTTCCCTCCTTCCTTCCTTCCTTCCTTCCTTCCTTCCTTCCTTCCTTCCTTCCTTCCCTCCTTCCTTCCCTCCTTCCTTCCTTCCTTCCTTCCTGCCTTCCCTCCTTCCTTCCTTTCTCCCTCCCCCTCTTTCCTTCCTTCCCTCATTTCTTCCTTTCTTCCTTCCCTCCTTCCTTCCTTCCTTCCCTCCTTCCTTCCTTCCCTCCGTCCTTCCTTCCTTCCTTCCTTCCCTCCCTCCCTCCTTCCTTCCTTCCTCCCTCCCTCCTTCCTTCCTTCCTTCCCTCCTTCCTTCCTTCCTCCTTCCTTCCTTCCTCCTTCCTTCCCTCCTTCCTTCCTTCCTTCCTTCCCTCCTTCCTTCCTTCCCTCCTTCCTTTCTTCCTTCCTTTTATTTTATTCTTTTATATCGAGGATAATGGAATAAGCACGTATATGCTTTTTCACATCAGTCCCCGTGTGTATGCGGTTTTGTAAATTGTCAACTGTTCCCACCGGCACACAACGGCCTACTCTTACGAAAAGAGCAACAGGATTTTAACGTGTGCGCAAGATGTTCTGCGTGCGTTCGCACACGGGCGCTTCGGTTTATAGTCTCATCCGAAGGACTTTTTGGGGAGAGTGGAGTCTGTACTGATGTTAACTCCAGGGGAAAATACCCCCTTGAACGGGAATCGAACCCGGGTTGTCAGATTGTGAGCGCAATGTTCTGACCACAAGGCTATCCCGTCCTTCATTCCTTCCTTCCTTTCTTCCTATCTTCATTCCTTCATTAATCACTGCCCTAGTGGCCGTGCGTGTGTGTGTGTGTGTGTGTGTGTGTGTGTGTGTGTGTGTGTGTGTGTGTGTGTGTGTGTGTGTGTGTTTGCGTGTGCGTGTGTGCGTGTGTGTGTGTGTGTGTGTGTGTGTGTCAGGGAGGCTGTGGAAGGTAGGGCTGGATGTCTGGGATAGTAGTCTTGGAAGTCAAGTTTCTTTGGGAAGGGGTAGGGGATGGGTGTTGATCTTTTTGTTTGCTTGGGTTTGTTGGGGGGGGGGGGGGTAGTTTTTTTATTATGTAGGGGGAGGTTTTATTGATACTATCGTATGTGGGTTAAGGTAAAATCTTTTTAACACGGCAAAGTTATCACTGTTTGTGCTTTAGTGAATAACACTTGTGGCTCGAAGTCTTCTTGTCATTAGCATATCATGTGTGTACTTGTGTGCGCATTTGAGTGAGTGAGTGAGTGAGTGTGTGTGGTGTGTGTGTGTGTGTGTGTGTGTGTGTGCGTGTGTTTGTTTGTTTGTTTGTTTGTTTAAGCAAGTAAGTCCATGCGCGCGAAAGTAAGGCGCATCTGCGTGTTTGTTTGTGATGATCATCGATGCAGACATTTTCTGTAACCATTACTTACTCTAGAGTTCTGCATGCTAACAGACATGACTCTTTCCTGTCCATATGTCTTCAGACAGCTGCCAGGTAAGAATGTGGACACTTGTAAGGGCCATTTATATGTATTGGAGTTAACATAGTCATGAAAACCAGAACTTATTTTCCTTTGAAATAATTATCATTAGTGCAGTGATAGCCTTATTGGTAATGATAGCTCGACCTGTTTTCTTATTCTTTGTTTTATCATCATGACTATTGCAGCTGCATACTTTATAAGCCCATTGCACAATGTTTCTGATTCCAAAGGTTTTTCTTTATCATGGACTTGATTCTGTCAGCTCTCAGGAAGTCCCTGAGGCGACACACCGACTTTCCTATGTGGTGATTTGTGGGTAGGTTGAACCTAGTGTAGTCCATTTCTCTGCAGGGAGCACGGTGCATGCTAGGTCTCTTCGTCTCATTCATGCCTCTGGTCTTTGCTGGTTTCCTTAGGGAAAACTGCGATTTTTAGATTTATCAAAACTGTTCATTTCAAGATTAATGAAATAAGCATTCATGTGTGTGTGTGGGGGGGGGGGGGGGGGGTGGGGGTTTACATCAACTGCCCGTGTGCATGCCGTTTTGTACTTTTTGACATCCATTCCCACCGGCACACAATGGCCTATTCTTCCAAAAGGTGAAACAAGTTTTAATCTGTGCCCAAGATGATATGCGTGTGTTCCCACACAGGATCTCGGTTTATAGTCTCATAGGAAAGACTTTCAATGGAGTGGAGTCGGCACTGATGTTAACTCCAGGGGGAAATCCCCGTGAACGGCGTCTCCAAAGTGAAGCAAGATGTGTGTACAGACTGGACTTCAGCCTCCAGTAATCATTATCCGAATGACTGTCAGGGGAATGCAGTCAGCAGCACTACTGTTACCTGCAGAGGAGAAAGCTCCCCAGTGACGGACAGTGTCGCAGAGGCTGAACCTGGCGGCCCGGGGACCACATGTGAAGCGAGGATGGCTGCCCGCACTGAGCCCTGCACTGCTGTGTGGGTGACCTCACCTGTCGGCAGCTCGCTTCTCTCCGTGTGGAGTGGGGCACAGAAGGCAGGGAAGACCAAAGAACACATGGACAACCCTTGGCCTGGCTGTGTTGTAAGGAAAGGCTGAAGACAGATCAGCCTGGAGAATACTGTAGATCAACACGTACCTCGTATCCCCCCCACCCACCCACCCCCGCTGACGACCATCTTGGTCAAAGGAATGGTTGATTGATTGATCAATTGATCGATTGATTAATTGATCAATTGATTGGTACATTAATTGATCCATCGATCCACTGATTCATTAATTCATTGTGTGACCCATTGATTAATTCCGCGTGATTGTCCGTGTGCAGACTGACGTTGCCCGGCTGTGTGCAGGTCTGTTCTACACCCTCAGCCTGCTGTGGGCCAGCCTGGCCATGGTGTCCTCCATCCTGGTCCTCAACCTGCACAGCAGAGGTCCGCGCCGGGGCAGAGTGCCCGACACCCTCCGCTGGGTACCCGCTTCTGCTGCCTCTCTTTGGCTTCACCTCCTCCTCCTCTCACTTCTGTCTCTCTCACGTCGCTCACCCCGATCTCTAAAAGCACATAGCCATGCCCTCACTCGTGCCGTTGCCCACGTAGTGCAATCTGGTTATTAGGATTGCTGATGGCAGCCCGTGGACAAGGCTGGGCGTTTCTGCCGGGTCACAGTGGAGGTGGTCAGTGATGTCTGTGGTGGCACAACACATGCAGGACTGTCCTACTCCTGTACTGGAGACACTGGTTGCTTAGTGCTGCAGGCACACAGTGTCAGAGGCCCGCTGTGGACTGGGGACTGTCCTAGTGTCCACCAATCCATTTTGCAGATTTGCGACCAGTGCATTAACCCATTGCGCTGCTTCAGCCGGGTATTTTCATAACCCTTCAGCCACAAACCGATGTTCCAGAACCATGTTTAATGTCTACGTGCCTGCACGGACATACATGCATGGTATGAAAGCAGCAGCATCAGGTTGCAGCCACTGATGTGAAAATAATGTCAGAATACTGTCCACCTACATTCCTCCTAGTTATCCGCCCCTGATCCAAGATCAGTAGACCAGGAGACTGGCGCGCACACACACACACATACATACATCATACATACATACATACATACATACATACATACATACATGCATGCATGTATCCATACATACATACATACATACATACATACATACATACATACATACATACATACATACATACATACATACATAATACACACACACGCGCAAGCAAAAATGACCAAACGATTTTGAGATTTATTGTGACCTTTTTCAAGCTGTTGTTATGCGGGTTTAATTTGTATTTGCAAGATATAGCGCTATATAAATTCCATTTATTGTTGTTGTTGTTGTTATTATTGTTATTATTATTATTATTATTATGCGGGTTTGACGTGGCTGTTGACTTTTGTCATATTGATGAGGGAAGAATGGTCAGAAGACAGGGAAGAGGAGGGAAGGTTGAGGCCAGGGAAGGGCAAGGACTAGATAATGACTGATGATGACAACCACTGAATGTGTAATATAAACCAGTGCATTATATATATAGATATATATAGATATACATGATAGACAGGCAGACAGATAGAAAAAATCTGAGCACATAACTCCTCTCTTGCAATCTCTCCACTGGCTGCCTGTGCAACAGAGAGTAAGCTATAAGATCAGTACCCTCTGTTACAAGTGTCTCCACAAAACAGTTCCCTCCTACGTCAGTGAATGTCTTCACCTGTACACTCCTTCTCGTTCCCTCCGCTCTACTGCAGATACATTGTGCTTAATACCTAGATTCAACCAATCCACTGTTGGTCCTCGCTCTTTCTCTATTTCTGGTCCGTGATCTGGAATGACTTCCCTCTCTCCCTTCGCCAAAAGCCTACTTATGACACTTTTAAATCCAGCCTCAAGACATATATTCCAAACCTAATATTTTCCCCTCCTGTTTCATCTCAAATTTTTCCCTGCCTTCAACAGCCGAAATACCCACCACCCTGCCAAAGTGTATAACCTGTGTGTGTGTGTGTGTGTGTGTGTGTGTGTGTGTGCGTGCGTGCGTGTGTGCGTGCGTGCGCACGCGCGCACGCGCACGCGCGTGTGTGTGTACATTTGAATTTGTCAACTCTGTTAATTGGTATTTGTTGTATGTGTATGGGTGTGTTGTATGCAAGCGCTTTGATTTGTTTTTTGCAAGATATAGGGCTATATAATTTCCGTTCATTATTATTATTATTATTATTATTATTATAGATAGATAGATACCCATCACCTAGTTTTCTGCTTCAGAAGAGGTTCAACCCCTGGACCTTCTGCTTATCATACAGACGGGTGCCTTAGATTAACTGTAACTGCCCCGCCAGAGCACTCACTAACTCCCCCCCCCCCCCCCCCCCCCCTCTTGATGGCAGATCTGCCTGCGCAGTCTGAAGCGCCTGGTGTGCCTGGGCTCGGACACCTACTACCCCATCACCGACATGGAGACCATCACCATGAGGGGCCTGGACAACCCCAAGACCTCCATGACCATCCACGCCACGGACCGCCGTGACCAGCCCCCCATGGGCGACCCCCGCGCCGTCAGCGCCAAGCTGGAGCGGGAGGTGGAGGAAGTCAGCCGCCAGCTGCAGGTGCTGGGGGCTCGGGCCCACCTGCAGGATTCCCGCAGCGAAAACCTCAACGAGTGGCGGCTGGTGGCGCTAGTGCTGGACCGCGTGCTCTTCTTCGTCTTCTTCGTCATCTATCTCCTCTGCGCCGTCATCGTTCTGGGCTAGGCGTTCCGTACACACACAGCACAGTGTGCGGGATGGCGTCAGTCTTGGTTGCAGAATGTACAGTACACCCATCACCTGTAGGGAAGAATTGTGACACAAGATACCTCGGATTTATTTTGTAAACCACATTCGGATTTGAATCACCGAATTTTGAAATTTAGGTATGTGCTGGATATTTTTTCTCTCGCAAACTCTTCTAAACATGTTTTTCTTTCTGATTTGAAATCAAAGCTTAGGAACCAAACCAAAGCAGGGATAGGTTAGAAGAAGTATAAACAAAAAGACAACAGCAAAACATTCTGTCGGGTTTCATTGAAATGCTTGGAGATGTTAACTTGAGTAGCTTGGCATTAATTATAACACTGTTTACACTGACAATTTTAACAAAAAGATACTGTAACTAGATTTGTGTTAGGAAAAAGATCAGCACCCTTCTGTCCATCCTAAGACCGGCTCCAGAAAAGATAATAAATATATGTGATGGATTGAGGACAGTTTGATGTCGAGGTCAGAATGAAATAGCAGTGTGGAGACAAGGAACTGTGCACTGTTTGCCTGAACTACACACAGTCGGGAGGAAGGAAGCCTCTGTCCTAAACAGACAGCCACATGGACAGAAACTAGCAGAGGCTGTGGCGCCCCTTTCTACACTAGTCATCCACATAGCTGAGCCATGATGTCAGGTGGACTGTTGGGAGGCGTCAGGGCCTGACAGAGCGTGTAGTTTACCTCGTGTGTGTTTAGGAATTCGATCTCTCATTGTCCTCTGTATCTTCATCTATCTTGTTTCATTGACACTTGTGTAAGAAAAGTGAGTCTGTTATCAACCTCTTCAGCAGATTGAACATTGTGCAGTAGATGTTCCTGTGTACACAAACTGATGCCAATGGTTGGGCCTTTCAACGGTACTTCAGACTGTTGATTCTCTGGTCAGCTGTACAGAAAGTCAGTTTGTCATCACAACCCTGAGGGACAGCACGTGACTTCATTCCTTATTCGGTATCTGGACTCTACCATCTGGCAAAACACTCACATCTAACTTCTCAAGGACCAAAGTGTTGACTGGTGACTGGAAACTGTTCAGGTTAGCAGTGTAGTCGTTCTGCCTTGGAGTTTGAGCTTGATGATGTGAATAGTTGTATAGATCGTGTCTGACTTATCATTTGCATTCCTAGCTGACAGTAGGACTTGGGCATTGGAGAGAATCTGACACACCTTGTGAACAGTTTGCTATGAAGAGAGACGTTGTACTGGTTAATTGTGTTAAAGATTAGCGTCTGCTGTCGTGTGTTGGCAGCATGTGGTTGATGTGGAGGTTTGCTGGGCAATTCCATTCCATGCATGTTTGAGTCAAGAGACTTCATCACTCATCGAGTATCATAGTGCACATTCTTGTTCAGACCAGCCAGACTTTAGATCCAAATGTATCATCCAGCGCTGTTTGACATCATAGAAGACTGTCTCGTCTCATTATTGTGTTATGCTGTATTTATCTTTCATTTAAAAGAACTGTCGAAACAAGAATTTGCTAAGTTTTTGAAGTGCATTGCCAGTTTTTTCACTCTTCCTTGCAAGCAAGGAATCGACCGTCATAACGATGAACAAACATGCGCCTTTGTGTTGTGCTGTTTAAGCTTAGCTTTTAAAAGAGTTGTCATTGCAATGTGTTGAGTTTCTGAAACTTTATGGTTTTCGTTCCAAGGCCTTCAATATGATAACAAATAAAGACTGACTCTCTCTCTCTCTCTCTCCCCTCCCTCTCTCTCTCTCTCTCCCTCTCTCTCTCCCTCCCTCTCTCTCTCTCTCTCTCTCCAGGCATCCATGAAGCAGGCACCACAGTTGGTCAGTCAACACCTCGGTGGCCGGGGGCTGCCCAGCTTAAGGTGGGCGGTGGTTGACCAGTGGACTACAATGACACCCCCCCATCCCCATCCTACTGTCAAAGACAACCCCTGGCGTCCAGTTCTACCCCAGCCGAACATCGACTTATTACCAGTAACTGCTGTCCTCTGTGTTGCGCTCTAACAAAGTGACAACACTGCAGTGACCTCTCAAGGGTGCAAGACCTGGGAAAAGGTATACAGGAGTTGCCAGACGACAGGACCCCCCCCCCCCCCCCCCCCCCCCCCCTTCCCCGGCTGTACTGGCGAAATGCAAGGAACTGCTGGGCCACACACAGAAGCGGGATGACAGAAGTCTGTGTCAATTTCCAACCGCCTCCTGGCTCCGCTGTGCAATTTCTTTCTGAACTGACTTCCTCGGCCTTTTCCATGCCTGGATATGGCTGCAGTTCAGCGGAGGTTTTCAATCAGGGTTCTCTTTCCCCTAGGCGTGGCTTTAAGGACAACACCCCTGTCTACCTACAGCAGCTGACTACACGGCGCCAGTGCACCCACAAAGGCCTGTGCCCTTCCTCCTGGCAGTCAGAAGAGTTCCACCAGTCGTAGAGGCCAAGCCACATGCCAAGACGAGGAGCGCCCCCACCCCAACTCCCTGACTGTGACAACATTTTGGAACACCCCCAAACACACACACACACACACACACACACACACACACACACACACAGAGTAGAGCATAGGAAATCCCATTGATTTTACATGATTTTATTGATGAATTCGTTTCCATATTTGAAACAGCTTTGCACACGCTTGTACCTAACAAGGACCGTTTAGTGACTCATCTCCCATTTCCAAACAAGTGCATTGCCGTTTTTACACACGGCAACCTTACAGCCAGTAGACATCACGGTAGATGCCTGATTGTGTTGTTGTTTTAAATGACTGTGTTGGTATATTCTCTGTGAAGAGTGATTATGGCTATTCATTGTCTATTGAGATTATCATATGTGTTACGATCACCTCCTTTGCTTTGGCACATTCCCTGTGAACTACCATTATCATTATGTAACAGATGTTTTGCTGTCATCATGTTTGGTCACAGAACACTTGTTACATCTGTACATAATTATATACAAAATGTATGCCTTTCTGAATCCTTTCATAGCTGCATATACAACGCTTTGGTGTGTCTTGGTATTCTTTGTTATCTGTGCACACACTTCTCTATTTTCATTACCTTTCATGGACAACTCGTACAGTGTCTATACCTATATTTATGTACTATACACTCCAGCCATTTGTACATACTACACTTTGTTGTTATCATAGTCGTCATAATATGTCGTTGTGTGTATAGTTTGCTCTCTGTATAATCACAATGTTAATCATGCGTTATACCATAAAACAGGAAAGAAAAGTCATAACATCTTGTTGTTCCAACTCCTCCACCGCCAGGAAACATGCCAGTCATCTTACTTCAGAAGACGCGGAAATCATTGCAAGAGACAGTACCACTAAAGACCACGTAAGTTAGTTATAGCCTGTATGGGCTATCAATGCCAGGCCGCCGTGGGGCCACCAGCCAAAGGAGCCAGCCCTGCACTGACGATGGGTCACTTTGGGGGTGTTCAGTAGTGCATGTTTGAGCAAGCATACGCAGGACACCACCTACTACCCCGCCCCTGACGATACTAATAGCTCAGTTGCGGAGCCAGACTGAGTGAAGTTTGTAGTTATCATTATTAGTTTAAGATGAGCCAAGAGAGTTCAGCTGAGCAGAGAGGGCATGCTGTACGTCAGTTAGTTTTTAGTTTAGCCTAGCTGAACTTGCGGGAGTCACTGGCAGAAAACGGTCCCCTAACACTGTTAGCAATCGCTACCTAGCTTTTAGACAGCCTGTAGCAGTAACAACGGTTATGATGTCGCAAAAAGGTTCCTAAAAGACTGTAGACTGCATTTCCAAGGCTGGACATCTTGGAGAAAACTGGTAGGGTTGTTGGACGGTCGTGAAAGGGGCTGCTGCAGTCATTATTTTCTTTGGAATGAAAAGAAGAAAGAATACAAACGAGAACGGAGAGAGAGGGCAGTGCATTTAACAACATGAGCACTAGAGCTGCTGAATGGGGTGGTGGTCTTGTAGCCTGAGTGGTCTGGAACTGGGTGACGGGTTCGGATCTTGCCAGTGCTGTTGAATGGACACCAGGACTGAGCATCTGCAAGATTCATTGACCGCTAGGCACACTCTGGACAGAGAAAGAGGCCAGCTCTGTGTGTTTGCTGTCGTCCCGATAGTCATGGCTTCACAGACACTAGGGCCCTGGGGATAAGAGCCTGTGACTTCAATCTCATGGGTTTGTGACGTCATGTTTCCATTCTGGACATGGTTGTCTGTTGAATAAGGGATGGGGATGTTTTGAATCGTCTGAGTCCATTGACAACGCTGACCTGCCAGTGCCTTCACTCCCTTCCTGTAAAGACGCCTGCAGAGGAGCAAGTGCGCACGTTAAATATCCTTTAATCCGTGCACAGCATTCAGTGACCACGGAAACTCGAACATACCCAGCATGCACCTGGTACCTGGAGAGGGATGGGCTCCGCTAGGTTCAGCTTGTCCAAGAGACAGGGCCTGAAAGAAAGGAGTGCAGTGCCACAGTGACTCCTTAGGGTGATAATGGAGAAGAGAGTGAAGTGCTGTACATATTGAGGTAGAAGTAGAAAACAGGTGATCTTGTAGAGATGTTGTGCTACAGTTGAGATGTTGTGGTTGACACTTTTTGTACTTTCTTAACACACTTTCTCATTATTGTTGTCTTGTGTCGTGTTATTCTAGTCTCAAAACCCAGCTGGTTCACATCAAAATCATTTTGATTTAGAATAGTTCGAATCTGGTCAAAGTCTGGCGTATTCTTTATTTTGTCCAGAAATTGATTGTTTGTTTGTTTGGGGGAGTGGTGAATGTAGACTAAATTTCATTACTCTAACATGTTCTATTCTTGTCGTTTGTGTTTTACGACATGCTTCTTTTGTCATTTTTAAGCAGAACTGTTTACAGCCACGATGTTCTGATGAATGCATGTAATGAATTTTTCAAGTTGATGATTCTAAATGCATTTAGTGAAGGTCACAACAAGCTAGAACAAAACTGTGTGACTGTTTAACAAAAAAGATATTCACATGTATTTATTCATCAGCGTAGGATCCTTAAGGATAACGAAGTTGATTTATCGTGGGCTTTTTGTGGGGGAAAGATGAACAGTTTATTTTGATTTTGCTTTGTGTTGATTTTTTTCTGCCTCATTTCCTGTGATGTTCCTGTCCTGTTGTTTCTACGTCACTCATTTCAATCTCTCCTTCCCAGCCCTACCCAGATTCGTTATATAATCCTCAGGGTCGGAAGTCCACAGGGATTCCATCAATGTCAGGCCGCCGTGGGGCCACCAGTCAAAGGGCTCCTGCATTGCTGATGGGTCACTTTGGGGGTGTTGAGTAGTGCTGGTTGGAGCTAACACGTGCAGGCCATCGCCCGCTACTAAACCCCCTACTGACGACAGTGCTCGCTCAGTCACGGAGCCAGACTGAGAGAGAGACGTCTACCCATGGTGACAGCTGCCGCAATGTCCCGCCAACGACCTTCTCCCATGAACTTCCAAACCCAAAGGCTTTGACACAACCTCACCACAGGCACAGAAGTTTATGAGAAACCGGAACTGACGCCACCATAAGACCAGAGCAGCCGGGCAACGGGATCAGAGGCAATGTTGTGGGGTTTTCTTATGGCATGACGATCAATGACGATGAGGATGATGTCATGATGCTGCTGTGGAGGTGCATGTGCTTTGAGACTACTTGACAGGGTTGTACTCTACACTTACTTTCATCATATATCCCAGCGTCAACCGGGCGCGAGAGATACAGACACCTTGCAGTGTTGGTTAGATCATTTGAACAACACTCTCAAGATCGTGTCCGTCAAGTAGCTACAGCTCGACGGCGTGAGCCCATTCTTCCCCGTGAGTGCAAACTCACTCTGGGTCAGAGTCCCAAAAATCTCATGCCACTTATGGGACTCAAACTCCCGACTTTCCAGTGTGTAAACCAAGGCGCTAACCACTGCGCCACGGCAGCTGCTTCTGTTTGTGGGATTATTTTTTTGTTTGATGTTTTGTTTCTTTCGTCGCTTGTTTGCTCCTTTAGGCTATTATTGTTTAGAATTTCGACTGATTTCCGTTGAACAAGAGTTAGAGCTTTTTTCTGAATTGTTATCAAAGCTCTCTCTCCCTCCCCCTCTTTCTCTCAGCCTTCTCATTCTGATCATGTTCAAGTTGTCAAACAAAGAAACGGATATCTAAAATCAAATAATGACATGTCAATTTTCTGTTGCTCTTTCGCACAAAAACAGCGCACAAAGAAAAGGGAGAAGACAGGAGGAGAAGGAGCGGGTGAAGATGGAGGCTCCCTGGTTGTTGATCTGTACTGATGGCAAACAGCAGCACTGGGAGGTCTAAACACACCTAACAGTAGGTCGGTGTCTTTTGGCTGGGAACTGAATAACTGACCTGCTTAAGGACATTTTTAACCTCATGAACGCTCAGGATAGGGTACTGTCCCCTTATATCATTCTACTCTCTCTCTCTCTCTCTCTCTCTCTCTCTCTCTCCACTACACACACACACACACACACACACACACACACACACACACACACACACACAAACAGTTTGATGTTTAAAGTTGGATTATTTCTTATTAAATGTTTAGATATCAGAAGTAAGGATGTTCACCTTACATGAAAGTATATGATTAACTGTTGTTCCTATGGGCCATATGGCCTGCAAAAATTGAATTAAAATTGTTATTGTTATTGTAAACACATTTCTTATGATAAAAAAAATACAACTTTCCATACAACACACTAGGACCAAAACACAACAAGAAAAACGTGTTTTTATTGTACTACTCTCCAACACCACTCTGGGTTTTCCCCTTACTGTTCATACTGAGGATCCAGCAGCCAGTTTGCTTGTTAGTTTGTTTCTTCATCTGTTTCCTCTGACAGCTCAGCAGCCATGTTACAGCTGCCCCCTTGAAAGCTGTGCTACCTGTCATTTTTTCTGTCACTGCCTCCGCTGTTGTGTCTGCTTTGTTCATGAACCTTCACAATAAAGGTGTTCAGTGTTCAGCGTTCAGTGTAGACTTTGTTGTCTGCAATGGGACTGTCTGGCTGGCCGGCTGGATCTCTCCTCTCTCTCCTCTCTCTCTCTCCTCTCTCTCCTCTCCTCCTCTCTCTCTCTCTCCTCTCCGCTCTGTGTGCAGACTACACACACACACACACACACCCACACACCATACTATCAGTTCCAACTTCTACTTCGTCCCCGCACGCTCAGACAACAACTAATGTGGTGTCTGTCATAAAAAGGAAAACTCGTTGTGCTGCCGTTAAGTGCGTGACAAGTCAGACCCAGCATAATTATCCTACTTCGGCGTGGGGGCGGTGGTGAAACAAGCCTAAAGCTGCCTGCCTGACAGAGCTGTCCACTAACCAGATTGAATCCTAATACACTGAACACCACCAACTACAAAGAGTTAGATATTCTTCCACTCAAACAGTCTTTATTTTAACAAGTGTCTTGTATGGGGACGGGATAGCTCAGTGGTCGGAGCACTCGCTTTCCCCCAGCCAAGTTAAGCAGCGTCGAGCGTGGTTACCAGTTGGATGGGTGACCGTTTGCGCGCCTTGGCTTCAGTACAGTTCCCCCAGTTCACCCAGCTGTAAATGGGTACCTGCCCTCTTTAGGGTCAGGGAAGGTAAAGCAGCAAGGGAGAGGAGATGGGCGCCGCCCTCAATATGCTGGCCTAGAGAAGTGAGGTCTCTGACGCCTCGCTCCCCTACAACCTTATAGGTTATGAGACTCCTCCTCTTGTATGTACAATTACGATAAATGGAAAATTCCCAAAGAAAATTATAAAAAAAGAAAATTGCTGTCAATAAAAGCAGACTGTTTTAGCCCAGGCCTCGTAATAACCTGTACAAGTCAAGTCCTGCTTATTCAGGAAGAACATTACGGAATAATTTACATCCCTTTTTGAACTTAGTTCCTTCAAAACAAACGTTTCAGAAATTTTTGAAGAAACATCTAATGGACAAAGTGTGAGTCCACATGTTTATGCTCGAAGTTACCTTATACCTGGCTGCTTTGTAAATGTTTATTCTTACTATTGTTATCTTGTCTTCTTCACTACTTGTCTATCCAAATCGAGCACGTGATGCAATGTCTTGGTTCTGGTTGACTTTATAGTGTAAGGTCTGGATTTTTCATGTTCATTTTTTGGGTACTTTTTAACATAGAGCAACACTGTCCTTTCTTGCTTATATAAGACAATTTTTTTGTTTTTTATGAGGGCAGGATGAAAAAAAGTTGTGTAAAAAAGTTTTACCCTCAAAAAAGATCATTATAACTTAACTTCAAACACACACACACACACACACACACACACACACGGCGTATACCCATGTTAAAACCCTTCTTCCACCTTTCAGAAAAGTATGCCAACCCATGCCGTAAGAACAGATGACAAAACTGACAAAACTGCATGCACACGGGGAGTGGATTTTAAAATAATAAAATAAAATAGTTTAATAAAACACACGCACATACCTCCCTGTTTCCACATTGTTCCAGCTTTTAAACAAATCCAGCCTCAGGGCTGTTGCCCTTACCCCCACCCAATACACCCTCCCCCCTACTTACCTACCTCCCCTTCTTTGTCCCAGTTCACTGACAACATCAAAGTAATGAAGAGAGAGGCGCTGGCTCAAACCTAAACCCTAAACTTTGATCAAACTGTCGGAAACAAATTGCCAACTCAGGCATCCTCAGGGAAGCACACATATCATCAGTCACGTCCCTTGTCTAAATATACTCTTCGGCGCGGAAGGAGCAGCACGTAGAGGACTTCAAGAGCACGTGACTTTTGTACACTCAACGTACAGCCCTGCCATTGGTCACACCTCTCCCCTCCCCTCCTTCCTTTTCCTGCTCCTGTCTATTTTTACCCGTTTGCGTCATAGCTTCTCCCATTACGTGAGGTCTTTCAGCTTGCGTCATCGTTTAATACTTCCGTTTATTTTGGGCAAAATAATCTGGAAGGAAGGCTGCCAAAACAAAAAAAAAGGGAAAAAGAACATCTTTGGTTGAGCTAAAAAAATCGGAGGGAAGAGGGGGGAAAAAAAGAGAACAAGAAAAGAAAGAAAAGAAAAACATGTGTCTTGGGGAGAGAGTCCCCTCCTGAATTATTGATCATGTTTTTGTAGTGCATGCAAGCTAACAGCACTCCATTCCCCCAGCCCCACCCCCCACCCCTTCTTCTTTTCTTTACCTCCCTCTCCACTGTCTCACCCTCCACCCCACCCCCCTTGTATGATCTCTCGCGTGCTGCTTTTGTTGGCGTTTCTGTGATGGGTTTGTGCTTTCTTTCTTGGAAGGGTTTCTGCCAAACGACCTTGTGAGCTGTGGACTTTGTTCTTGTTTGGGTCTGTTAAAGATTGCCTGTGTTCCAGGATGAAACCAACTACGGCTTGTCAGGCATTGTCTGTTTCCCTTCCATTCCTCTGTTGTTATTGTATGTCTCCCCCACCCCCTCCACCACACCCTTTCTCTTCCTCTGTCCTTATTCTTTTTCTCCCCACCACCATCACTACACCTCTTGTCTTCCACCTTCATTTCTCAGTGACCCAACGTCAGTGAAGGTTATACTGTAGTTTAAAATAGCCTATTCACAAGGACACTTGTTTCACATTGTATTTACCCTTTATTACATAACTATCTTTTCCAACATTCATGTCCTGCATGTGGACGCTGGCAAAACATCCATTTTACATAGACACTCCATCCACATTTTGTTTTTAAAATAGACGAATAGACCAGCTTGAGGTCCAGGCTATCAACAAGGTGCCTGGACTGCCTCGTGCGTTAAACTCACCCGGAGTGACTGGGTGTGAAGGTTCCATGTTCAGTCAGGGTCAGCTTGTCACAGGCCTGACTTCGAGCTGCTCTACCCGGGGAGGGCGCGAGGCCACAAGAGAAGCACCACCCCTCGTCTTGCTCTTCTCTGATTGTCGGTTTGTTTCCCCTGAGACTGGCTTTTTTCTACGGAAATTTGCGAAAGAAAATCTCTTCTTGCCGTGCGTTCTTTTACGTGCACTCAATGTGTGTTGCAATATGGACCTAGCTAGGTTTATTGCTTAATCCGAAAGACAGGAACCCAGACTCAAGGTCAAGTGAGCAGGAAGTGGGGAGGGGGCGGATTCTAAACTCAAGGGATTTTTCTGAGATAGGTTTCCTGTAAAACCCAACCCCCCCCCCCCCCCCCCCCCCAAAAAAAAAACGAACTAAAATGAGAAAAAAGGTAGCTCCATGGTCAAGAAGTAATGCACTCGTTTACAAAGCGAGAAGTGGAGGGTTTGATCCCCGTGTGAACCATTCTCTGTGGATGTTCTACCGTGATTTCTTTCCTCCACACGTTTGGATTGTGTACCAACACCGGCACGAAATGACCTACTCGGCCGACAGGCGAAACGGGTTTCTAAGTATGCACAGGATGCGCGTTGTTGGCTTTAATTTAAGGTCTGTTCACTCTAAGTGATATTAGACAGGATGTGCGTTGTTGGCTTCAATTTAACGTCTGTTCACTCTAAGTGATATTAGACAGGATGTGCGTTGTTGGCTTCAATTTAACGTCTGTTCACTCTAAGTGATATTAGACAGGATGTGCGTTGTTGGCTTCAATTTAACGTCTGTTCACTCTAAGTGATATTAGACAGGATGTGCGTTGTTGTCTTCAAGTTAACGTCTGTTCACTCTAAGTGATATTAGACAGGATGTGCGTGCCTTCGCACACAGGACCTTGGTTTAGTCTCATCCAAAGAACTGTCGGGGACCCGGGAGTGGAGTTGGCAGTGATGTCAACTCCAGAGGAAAAAATCCCTTGACCGCTGGACCTCGGGCCGTCAGACCAGGAGCACAACGCGCTGACCACTAACTACACTATCCCGCCTCCATCTACCCTCAGTTCTCTTCCATTGTGGGAAAGAGGCATAAGAGAGAAACTGGAGACACATTCATGAAGAGAAAGACAGAGGCACTGAGAGACTGAATGAATACATGATCTGTTGTACATAGGCTCAGAGGTTTCAGGCCAAGCCTAGTCTTTCCATCTGTCATCGTACACATGCATGCATCCAAACAATCTCTAAAACATTGGTTGGGGAGGGGGGGAGGGGGGAGAGAAAAAAACTTCTTTGTTCCTCGGCTAGTGCTCCGAGGTCACGAATGGTGAGAGGTTTTGGCATGCGACTGTTTTTGCTCACCATAAAGGTAGCCGCATTCCGACTTTGGGGATCATGACTGTGTGATCATGACACCACTGTGCACGCGTTTTGTTGTTGCTTTGTTATCCGTTCTTACTGGGACGAATGAGCTACTCCTCCGAAAAGCAGAACGGGTTTTAAGTGTGCGACAGATATTCCACCTGCGTTAGCTCACAAGGCCTTGGTTATGGTCTTGTCAGAGGGACTGAAAAGAGGAAAATAAAACCCACTATGCTTGATTGCAACAAACAATTTCCATATAAAAAAACAAACATAGAGCAAGACACAAACAGAAAGAGAGAGAAGCAGAGACAGACCGAGAGAAAGAGACTAACAGAGAGAAAAGACTGAGAAAAATAGACAGGCTGACAATTGGTCTTCTATCTTTCGTTGCTGCTGTTGCTGATGAATGCAAAAAAAAAAAAAAGTCCAGGGCTGCCAATCATGCTTTCGGGTGTGAAGATGTGTTATGTGTTTTATGAATTATAGATTCATCTATTTAAGTATCAAAGAGGTATGACATAGAGGGAGTTGCTCTTTTGTGCATCGTGTCGTGTTTTATTGTAGTGTATTAGTGTCTGAAATTATCTGTGGGTTTTCGTTAGTGGGTTTGACTGCATTGGGGATGTTTGTATTTTTCATGACATTTTCTTTGGCTAGGCTGGCATAGTGGCCAAGGATTAACTTCTGACATGAAGAGTGACAGCAAGCCAGTTTACATACATATACTTACAATCATAGTGAAGGACATTAGCGAGAGAAACAATGCATCTGTACACCCTGAGAGTTTGGGCAAACAAAGTTATGCAAGACTCCTGGAAATGGACAATTTTGACACTTTCGATTTGCTGTAGATAATCCTCTCTCTTGCAACCACACACACACACACACACACACACTCACTCAATCACTCACACACATATGTTGTACTGTCTTGGTTTTGTTTTATCTTATATTGTGAGGTCTGTATTTACCAAAATGTTTGGCCACCCCCACCCCACCCCATTTTAACATAGATCCATTTTCAGCACTTCTTTTGTTTGTCAATTTTCTTGATTTTTGTAATGGCAGGATGAAAAAAAAGTTGCTTAGACTTAATCTTTTACCCTCAATAAAAATTATTTTGACTTGACTTAACTTGACACACTTTCGCAAGCACGCCAACATAGACAGGCACAAGCACATGCCCTTGCATTATGATAACACCCCCCCCCCCCAACCCCCCTTCAATCTTTATATCGACTTGAAGTACTGTGTGTGTGTTCTTGTATTTAATGTCTGAGCACAATTAGTGATATTATACGGAAATGAAGGACTAATAGCAGAAAAGAAAGAAAATAATAAGGGAGGGGAGGTCGTTTAACAGTTTGGCATACATAAGAAATGTAACAAAGGGAAGCAATCTAACAGAACCTTAAAGTAATGCAACGTACAAGGAATTTATAGGCATCAAAAAGAATAATTTCATCTCACAGAACTGTGTCTAAATTTTCAGAAGCATTTTTGTTTATAAAGTTTTTGGTAAGAAAATGCGGAGCTTCTGACAATAAGTAAACAGAAACAATGCTACAGAGAAAATTGTCCACTACAAATGCACTTGATATTTTGTGCAAAATTTGTTTTAAGAGCATTTAGTCTTATTTTGCAGGTTTCATGCTCGTGTAGGATATCGGAGAACGCACTGTTCTTTCTTTTAACATGTGATCTAAAGAAGCTCTATTTTTCCTACCATCTTCACATTTTTATGTTCCTGATATTGCTTTGAAAAAAGTGTTCCCTAAAAAAAGGCATATTTCTTTGGCT
>CM054152.1:48897251-48899751 GCA_028751875.1 Rapana venosa
CATTGATCGGAAAGGAAACCAGGCACTGTACTGCTTCTTCCTATGCCCCCTGCTCTCTCTCTCTCTCTCTCTCTCTCTCTCTCTCTCTCTCTCTCTCTCTCTCTCTCTCTCTCTCTCTCTCAAGAGGATTTTTTTTTCTCTGGAGTTAACATCAGTGCCGACTCCACTCTCCCCAAAAGTCCTTCGGTGAGACTATAAACCGAGGCACCGTGCACAAAAGCACGCAGAACATCTTGCGCACACGTTAAAACCCGTTCTGCTTTTCAAAAGAGTAGGCCATTGTTGCCTGTGGGAACGGATGACAACATTTACAAAACTGCATACACACGGAGACTGGATGAAAAAATCACATGAGTGTTTATTACATTATCCCCAAAATAAAAGAATAATAATCATAATCTCTCTCTCTCTCTCTCATCCTCTCTCTCTCTCTCTCTCTCTCTCTCTCTCTCTCCTCTCTCTCTCTCTCTCTCTCTCTCTCTCTCTCTCTCTGTGAAGAGAATGTTTTCCTAACTATCAATGACTTTAGCGCTTAGTTTAGGCTCTTGTAGTAATCATTAAAATTGCTAATTAGGACAATAGCAATTGGCAGAAATTATAGTGCTGTTTGTATGTTACCTATGGGGGGAAAACTGAAAATGATCAGGTGTTACATATATCAGTGCTACATCTATCAGGTGCTATATCTATCAGGTGCTACATATATCAGGTGCTACATCTATCAGGTGCTTCATCTATACAGGTGCTACATCTATCAGGTGCTTCATCTATACAGGTGCTACATCTATCAGGTGCTACATCTATCAGGTGCTACATCTATACAGGTGCTACATCTATCAGGTTGCTACATCTATCAGGTGCTACATCTATCAGTGCTACATCTATCAGGTGCTACATCTATTAGGTGCTACATCTATTAGTTTTATATCTATCACGTGCTACATCTATCAGGTGCTACATCTATCAGGCGCTACATCTATCAGGTGCTTCATCTATACAGGTGCTACATCTATCAGGTGCTACATCTATCAGGTGCTATACCAGGTGCTACATCTATCAGTGCTACATCTATCAGGTGCTATACCAGGTTCTACTATCAGGTGCTACATCTATACAGGTGCTATACCAGGTGCTACATCTATCAGGTACTATATCTATACAGGTGCTATACCAGGTGCTACATCTATCAGGTGCTACATCTATACAGGTGCTATATCAGTTGCTACATCTATCAGGTGCTACATCTATCAGGTGCTACATCTATCAGGTGCTACATTTATCAGGTGCTATATCTATCATTGATTTTAAGAAGGCCTTCGATAGAGTATGGCATGACGCTCTGTGGGCCACCATGAACAAATTCAACATGGGCCAGAAGCTGATCCACACCATCAAGGAACTCTACTCAAAGGCCACCAGTGCAGTACTCGTACAGGGCACGGTAGGGGAATGGTTCCGTACCTCAGTTGGGGTCCGACAGGGATGTCTGCTGTCGCCCACACTGTTTAACATTTTCCTTGAACGCATCATGACTGACGCCTTGGAAGACCACACAGGCACAGTCAGCATTGGAGGGCGAACAATCACCAACCTCAGGTTTGCCGATGACATTGACGGTCTGGCAGGAAATGAAGAGGAACTGGCCAACCTAGTGAAGCAACTGGACGAAATATCCTCACGATACGGCATGGAAATCAGCGCCGAGAAAATCAAGCTCATGTCAAACAGTGCCCAGCCAATCACCACCAAGATCACTCTCAGCGGAAAAGAACTGGAGACAGTTGACCATTTCAAGTACCTTGGAGCCATCATAAGTGAGGAGGGATCGAAGACCGAAATCCTAGCAAGAGCGGCACAAACAGCAGCAGCAATGGCAAGACTGAAGACCATATGGAGAGACAGAAACATCCCTCTCGGAACCAAGGTAAAGTTACTAAACGCGCTAGTCACCTCAATCATGCTTTACGCATGTGAGGCATGGACACTGAACGCAGACCTACAAAGGAGGATCCAAGCAGTAGAAATGAGATGCCTCAGAAGACTCCTTGGCATCTCATACAAGGACCATGTCACCAACAATGAAGTCCGCAGAATGATCACTCAACAAGTGCGGGACTATGAAGACCTACTGACCACGGCGAAAAAGAGGAAACTCAGATGGTATGGGCACGTAACACGCTCAGAAAGACTTGCAAAGACCATCCTGCAAGGAACAGTCCAGGGGAAGAGAAGACGGGGCAGACAGAGGAGAAAGTGGGCCGACGACATCCGTGATTGGACAGGGGAGGACTTCAGTGTCACCCAGGCACTCGCCCACGACCGCGCTAAGTGGAGCCAGCTGGTCCACCGTTCGTCCACCATGCAGCGCCCCTACAACCCTGGCGGGTTACGGGACAGTGAACAGTGAACATCTATCAGGTGCTACATCTATACAGGTGCTACATCTATCAGGTGCTACATCTATCATGTGCTATATCAGGTGCTACTTTATGTCAGGTGC
>CM054152.1:48902251-48904751 GCA_028751875.1 Rapana venosa
AGCATTGTTGTCGCCTTGCGCTTTTGTCAGTGCCAGAAATAAAGAAAAAGGATCGATAATTCTTTATTGACCACTATGTGTAGCAATACCTTGACCGTGCGTGTGTGTGGTGTGTGTGTGTGTGTGTGTGTGTGTGTGTGTGTGCGTGTGTGTGTGTGTGTGTGCGTGCGTGCGTGCGTGCGTGTGGTGTGTGTGTGTGTGTGCGTGCGTGCGTTGCGTGCGTGTTTGTGAGTGTGTGTGTGCTGTTGTGTGTGTGTGTGTGTGTGTGTGTGTGTGTGTGTGTGTGTGTGTGTGTGTGTGTGTGTGTGTGTGTGTGTGTGTGTGTGATGTGAGCAGTTTCCAGCGGCGCAGTGACTGTGAGTGCTGTGTGGAGGACGTTTACAGACTGCAGGGTTGAGTGGGGATGACGGACAAAAGCACTGGGAATGGCGTAATCCTTGTTTATGAGACAGGTTCTTGCCGACAATTTGCATTTATTGATTGATTGTTTATCTATTCTCTCTGTCTTGCTAGCTTTCTTTTATCTCTTTCCGTTTCTTTTTACTTTGTATTTGTTCATATCTCTCTCTCTCCCTCTCTCTCTCTCTCTCTCTCTCTCTCTCTCCTCCTCTCTCTCTTCTCTCTCTCTCTCTCTCTCTCTCCTCTCTCTCTCTCTCTCTCCTTCTCTCCTCTCCCTCCTCTAGCAACCCTGAAAATTATAGAGGTATATCTTTACTTAGTATCATTAGTAAACTGTTTAGTTTTATTCTAAATCAGGTATTGCATGAATGGGCAGAAGGGGGATTAAAATTTAGTGAAAACAGGCTGGTCTTCGTAAAAGTTACTTTCCTGAAGAACACATAATTATTTATTACACTTGACTCAATGATCAGGTCGTGTTTGTACGGTCAGAAGAAAAGTAAAAGTAGGCCTATATGTTGCTTTCATCATCTATAAAAGACTCTAGATACAGCGGATGAGACTATAAACCGAGGTCCCGTGTGCGAACGCACGCAGAACATCTTGCGCACACGTTAAATCCTGTTCCGCTTTTCGTAAGAGTAGGCCATTGTGCGCCGGTGGGAACAGATGACAGAATTGACAAAACTGCATACACACGGGGACTAGATGTAAAAAAGCACTTAAGTGCTTATTCCATTATCCTCGATATAAAAAATGAAATGCATACTGGGGCGTGTTATGCAAAGTGCTTTTAAAAAATAATGCTTCATAAGAAATGACTCATATGTTTAAAAGTATGTATGTTTGTACATCATAGCTTCAGTCATTTAGGTCTATTTCTTGTTAACTTAGGAAAGAACAAAAGGAATCAACCAAAACCCTTCATTAGTGATGAAGTTCTCATATAAGCAAAAGAAAAGAGAAAAGATGAATGCAGAAAACCCGAGAAAGAGATCAGAACAAAGATGAGAAGAGACAATCATAGCAAATAGTGGATAATCAGAAATCAGATAATCAGGATGACATGTTATCCCCGCATCTCTTCAGCATAATATCACGTGCAGAGAGGATCATGGTAAAGGTGGACAGAGACGACACGAGCATGAATATATAGGAGGCAGAAATATCACTGACCTCAGGTACCTGCCTGTTGATGCAGCACTCATGGCTGATGATGTCACAAGCATGAGAAGGGTTCTCTACAGTCGATGCAGAGGGCAACACTGCTGGCCTTCAGTTCACTGCCAAAAGAACCAAAGTGTTGTGTATGAATGGTACAGTCACCCCTCAGAATATCAAAAGCAATGGAACCTACCTGGAATACGTTCAAATTTAAAATATTTAGGGTTTGTAAAAGAGAATAATAGCTCCTGTCTACAGGATGCCAAAGCTAGAATCGGAATGACCAAGCAAAAGATGATTCAGTTAACCAACATTTGGAAAGACAGAGGCATACCTAAATATCTCAAAATCAGAATTGTCACAACACAAATCTGGCCTGTGTTGAAGCTGGACACCACGAACATTGGAAAGAGACGAAATAAACACACCCAAAAATTAATGTGGTTCTGCAGGTGACTTCTAGAGTCAAATAGTCAGAAAGAAGAACAAATGAAAGCATTCTTGAGGAATTCTCAGTGCAAAAGACAGTTTATAATTATGTTGGTGGAAATTGATAAAAGCAGACTGATTATATGTTGGTCATGCAAACAGAAACATACAGATATATCTGATGAACACAGTTCTCTAAGGTATGGTTGAGAGCAGAAAGAAAAGAAGCAGACCACCAACATCCTACATTGCCAACATCACCGAGATCAGTGGTCTGGGAGGAGGGCTACAGGAGATCGTAGAACTCAGCAGAGGCAGACAGAGAGATGGCGAACCCTGGTGGCATTGCGTGGAGCTCCTACTGACGACAGCAGCGATGGAGACAGTTGAGTTGAGTTAATATCTCCCTTTGAAAAGCACACCAATAATCTCAACCAAAGCAGTTCAAGTCCCTGTTGTAAAAAAGCAAAGAAATAGGCAAAATTAAATCACACATACGCGCGTGAGT
>CM054152.1:48907251-49067251 GCA_028751875.1 Rapana venosa
TTTGAATTTCGTGATGCGGAAACCATGCCATGATTACTCTTTGGCTTCTGTCTAGCTCAGTTTAGAATAATATTTTGATACATCCCTGCCTTTTCCCGATGTCATGTGAATTGGTTCATAAACCTGATACATTAAAACAGTTGTACTTGTTCTCTCTCTCTCTCTCTCCTCTCTCCTCTCTCTCTCTCTCTCTCTCTCTCTCTCTCTCTCTCTCTCTCTCTCTCTCTCTCTCTCTCTCTCTCTCTCTCTCTCTCTCTCTCTCTCTCTCTCTCTCTCTCTCTCTCTCTCTTGTGTGTGTGTGTGTGTGTTGTGTGTGTGTGTGTGTGTGTGTGTGTGTGTGTGTGTGTGAAGAGGGGAAGGTGCTATTTTTTTTTTTTTTTTTTTTAATTGTTTTTGTTTTGTTTGTTTGTTTTTTTTTGGGGTCTTATGGTGTTTTTTTCATTTGTTTGTTTTGTTGTTGTTGTTTTTTCTTGTTTTTTGTTTGTTTATTTGGAAGGGTGTTTTTGTCTGCTTTTTGGTTGTTGTTGTTGTCTTTTTTTGTGGTGGTGGTGGTGGGGGGTGGGGGGGGTTCTGGGGGTATGTTTTTGTCTTTTGCTCGTCTGGGGTTGTTTGTTTGTGTTTGTATGTTTGTTTGTTTTTTTCTTCTTCTCTCTTTTTCTTTAAAAAAAAGTTTTTTTTCCTTTGCTTCTTCTGCTTGAAAGTATGAGTACTGAGTGCATTTTTAAATGTGACCCCATGGGCGGGGACTGGATGTCAAAAAGCACATGAATACTTATTCATTATCCTGGTAAAAAATATTTTGTTTCTATTACTTACAATGTGTAGATGTTCTTTTTATGACTTTATTGGCTTTCCCCCCTCTTTATTATGTGAGTGTATGGGTATTGCACTTATTTTATTACCATGACATTCAATTTGCAGGAGCATAATTAAAAAGTGTTTGTGTTGATCGTGTGCTATGTGAGTATTACATATTTAGTATTATCCCTGAAACACCCCCACCCCACCCCACACCCCCACACACAAAAACACCTCAACACAAACACAACACACACACACACACACACACACACACACTCACTCACCCACTCACCCACTCATATTCTCTCCCTCAACGACTGATTAGTTTTAAATTTCTTCTTGGTTTGTTTCTTGTTTTTATTGTGTGGATGTATGGGTATTAAATTTATTTTTATCATGACATATAATTTGAAACGAGTATAATCTAAAATGAGTGTTGATGGGATGGCATACTGTTTTGGGATTTATATATTGGATATTATCTCTGAAATACACACACACACACTCTCTGTCTCTCTGTCTCTGTCTCTCTCACCTTTTATCGTCCTGCTTATAGTCATAGTATATCCTGATGAAGGATTCATATTTTTATATTTTCAATACTTTATTGGACTTGCCTCTGTACTTAAGTTTTAATGAGTGCCCTATTTCAATATCTTATAATTATGTATAACAAGTATGTGTACCATTTGACAATGTGTAGATGTTTATCTTTATGACTTATTAAGTTTGGTTGTGTTATTTTTTCTTGGCTTTGTTGTTGTTCTTGTTCTTGTTGTTGTTGTTTGTCTGTTTTTCTCTTCTTTATCATCTTTTGTTGGTTTGGTTTTTTCTTCTCTTTTGTTTGTTTGTTGGTTTTGGTTACGGTTTTTTGGGGGTGGGGTAGGGGTGGGGTATTTTTAGGATTTTCTTTTAATTGCTTGCTTTGGTGGGGGGGGGGGAGGGTTGTTGGGGGGGGAGGGTTGTTGGGGGGGAGCTGTTTTGAAAAGGGTTATTTCCCCTTGTTTTTATTGTGAGACTGTATAAGTATTGGGTTATTATTATTAAGATGTATCCCTAACGGGCGGGGACTGGATGTAAAAAAGCACATGTATGCTTATTCATTATCCTCGAAATAAAAGAATTTGTCATTGTCATTCTCTCTCTCTCTCTCTCTCTCTCTGACTCATTTAATTTTAATTTCTGCTGTTCAGCTATTCTGTGAAGACAGTGCCATGTATGATTACTACCAACAGAAGGAAGTTTGTGTGGGTTTTCTCCCTTTTATTTGTTATGAATTTGCTTTGTTTATCATCATCATCATCATCATCAACAACAACAATATTTTAATACCACTACTATTATTCATCGTAATTATTGTAATTATTATTGTAGAGGGCTAGATGTAAATAAGCAGTTGTCATGCTCATTCTATCGCCTTCTGAAAATCAAATTACATCAGTTCTCTCTCTCTCTCTCTCTCTCTCTCTCTCTCTCTCTCTCTCTCTCAACAATGATTTCTTTCTTCAAATGAAAAGGGGGGAAAGTATTGTAAATAGACAGGTACTACGTTTTGATTTGTACTGACAGCAGAAACAGATGGAAAAAACCCTACCGTTTGGGTCACTGAACTAGGTTAAAATCCTTCGTATCTACCGCGCGCGCGTGTGTGTGTGTGAGTTCACCTACGATTAGAATTTTGCGTATGCGATCGTTTTTGCCCACTGTATAGGTAGCCGCTTTCTCACTTCGGGGATGATGTTTAACCAAAACACCAGTGTGCATGTGTTATGCTCTGGACATATGCATTCACAGACAGATCAGCAGAAGTCGCTACTACAAACGGAGGTGGCAGAGTCTTCATTACATTGGAACGGAAATCCGCCAATCAGTACCAACTGAAAAGTTCTCAACACATTTTAGGGCTGAAGCAGATTCACAGCAGCAAATACACTCTGCACCAACAGGGAGGCAATTCATCCCACAGTTGTCATCTTCTCAGATGCGATGTCCGTGCTTCAGGCCATTCAAAACTCACATAACAAGGAACTTAACGCCCTTGCCTCCGTTCTAGATGCCCTGCAGCAGGCCACAGAGCAATCAGTCATCCAGTGGCTTCCTTCACTTCCATACAGCCTTCACAGCATACTTGGCAACAAGGAAGCTGACCTACTGGCAAAGATAGGAGGTCAGATGCCTCAAGAGGAGCAGGAAGTGGAGTATGAAGAGGCAAAGACAATAGTCAAGAAAAACCAAAAGAGAAGATGGCTTCAGCAGCACCCTAATTTCAACAGTAAGCATGACTACTACCTCCTCCCCAGAGAAGACCAAGTGACCATTGTGAGGACTGGACACTGCAGACTCGGACATCACATGGCGATTCAGCCGTGTGCCCCTGTGACACTTCTCCCAGTGGAAGAACACTTCCTCCAGACCTGTCCAACACACCAAAACCTGAGTGAAGGCCGATATCTGGCCTACTGACCTGCCGATGAGGGACAAGCTCTTTGCACCCCTGGAGGGAGGTCCTTCAGTGTACCACAGCATTTGTCGGGGCCTCTGGAGTGGCTGTCTGAGTGTTCGAAGAAGAAGAAGCGTTTTTTATTGTTGTTTCGTTTTGTTTGTTCTGGTTTGGGGGCGGGGGGGGGGGAGTTCTTTGGTTGGTTGGGGTTTTTTTGTTCCTTGTTTTTTGGTGGGTTTTGTTGTGGGGGTGGTGCTGGCGGTGTCATCTGTTCTTAACAGCACATTAGACGCAGAACAGGTTTTAGTGTGTGTACAAGATGCTGTGGGTGTATTCGCACATGGGGCTTTGGTTTATAGTTTCATCGAAAGGAAAGGACCCATTCCTTCATCCTTAAAAGACTAGTTCCAAATAAAATACAAGTCATTTCCAGAGATACTGAAAAACCAAGCGTCCCAATTCCAAGAGCAGACTTGTTAAAATCTTCTTTATTTTACTGAGGTCCTGTGCTGTTGGAACCCCCTTCCTGATTCGATTAGGCAACACCAATCCTTAATCTTCATATGTTGCTTCTTAATCTAATTCATGCATTACAAATTACGAATCGCACTTCATCGTATTGGGATCAGCAGTTATATATCTGCCCTAACCTAATACCACCCTCTCTCTCTCTCTCTCTCTCTCTCTCTCTCTCTCTCTCTCTCTCTCTCTCTCTCTCTCAATGTTTTATTTTTCGTTATTTTACTACTTCACGTACTAAATATATTAATCATTACTATAACATGGTTTTAATCTGTACGATTGTAACCACAGAGTGATGATGATGGTGTGAGAATTGTATTCGATATTATATATTTTAGAATACATTGCATAGTGCTCTCTCTGTCTCTCTGTGTCTGTCTCTTTCTTTCTTATTTTGTTGATAGTCCCTAATCAGGGCAAGGGCCGTATGCGTATTCTGTTAACCTTGAAAAATAAAGATTCATTCATTCTCCATGCACACACACAAAGTGCATTTCCATTGTACCACATCCTCTAGGCAGCAACAAAATGCCAGTAGGCCTGAAGGAAGCAGAGCTATGCCTCAAACTGTTGATCAAAGTGCCAACAAACTCCCCTGCCAGTTGTCTGTGATGCTGCGTCCTCACTGGCATGATGCTATGTCTCAAAGGTTTCCTTTATCCCCAAAGAACTAGCTCAAAACTTGCCTTAGATTAGTAGGAAAGAAAAGTAAGTCGCCATGTTATCAACGTTCAATCTGGACCCCCTCGTTTAGTCTTGGTTTCGGATAGGCCTGGCTGCCACAGTTGCTGGACTGCAAACAGGCTTGTATGTCGTTAGTCAGGTAAAGAATGCAACATGTAGATCCATATGGACTTAAAACCAGAGTGCAATGGGTCTGTCATGGTCAAAGACATTTATCAAGCATATAGACTGTTTAAAGTCAACTTTGAATATGAACTGTACTCTGAATACATGAACATAACATGTTTTAGGGACTGCTTGAGAAAACTTCGTCTTGGCTTGATGCCAGTTGATGGATCTTTTTCTTTTCAGAAGAATTTTTAAGAAGAATACTGGCCTCATTAATTGTGTAAGTTGCATATTGTATTGGAAGATGAGGAGCATTTAAATAAAGAGTTATATTCTTTATGATGATTTAAGGCGTAAATGTTTGGACTCTTAACGATCAACCATTTGTAAACACTGTGTGTGTGTGTGTGTGTGTGTGTGTGTGTGTGTGTGTGTAGACATGCCAGAGCACGTAGTACAGATCATCTAATGACAACAAGATCTTGATCAAGCCTGCGTGTATGCACTCAATCAAGGCTTCAGTGCCTTGTAAGCCAGCTGACACACGCAAGCTCCATGTGACGTGTTCCCTACGTCATGAATCAGCCCGCAGCTCCAGCGCCCATCTGAGTTAGGCTAGTGCTGTACAGTGGTAAACAGGCAGAGTTGATCACCAGCGGTAAGCTGCTTGTGGTAACAACGGAAAAGAAGCTTGTTGGTTTTTCCCGTTTTCTTTTTCCTTGGGCTTTTTTTTTTCTGTTGGAGGGGGATGTTGCTCGAAACAAGGCCGTCCTCTGGCGATGAAACATTTTTAAGGCAAAACAAACAAATTTGTATACCCTACTCCCCCCCCCCCCCCCCCAAAAAAAAAACGCTATAAAACAAAGAAGGCAGTAGCCTTAAAGCTGTAGGCAAAGCGTATACGTCATCGTATAGAGTAGCACAGTGCAGTATACACTGTCTGATTTCTACACCAATAAGTCATTTCTTTTCAGAATGAATAGACCTAATCAACATAGTGGTTACAAGAAGCTGGGATCAACCGACCCTATGTCCATGTCTGCTTTCTGCGTCGACAGATGTTTAGTATATCATGCTATGGATGGTCATAGTTCTTACTGTTCAGTGCCAAGATCTCTCTCTCTCTCTCTCTCTCTCTCTCTCTCTCCCCTTACTTTCCTTGCTTCCTTTTCTGGTTTTCCCACTTTTTGCTCAGTGTCGCCCTCTTTCTGCTTCCTATACATCTTTACCTCTTGTGTTTGTTTGTTTGTTTGTTTCGTTCGGGTTTATTGTTTGTTTTTCTTTGTTTCTATTTTGCTCCTTTGTTTTTTTTAGTTGATGTTGTTGTTTTACATCTCAATCTTGAAAGAGGTATTATTATTTCATGTTATTTGATCTGGTGGGTAAATGAGTTTATATCTTATTTTCTTTCTTTTTTAAAAATCTTCTTTGTCGAACGCTCAGACAGCAACTATTGTTGTCTTTCATAATTATGAACGAAAATGCGTTGCGCTGCTGTTAAGCCCCGGACAAGTCAGGCCCAGCACATCCGACTTCGGCATGGGAGAGAATTGTTATCTTTTAACTGTTTCTGGGGGAAAATGCAGGAAATGGAGCAGGGAGACAGAAAATAGACAAGAAGGAGGTGAAAGGAAGAAGAGAAGCAAGGCAGAAATGAAGAGAAGGGTAGAAAAGAGGGAATTTCTGGCACATAATTTTTTCAAAAGGTGGGAATGCTGTTTATACTGATATGCCCCCGGCATCCCCAAGGGGGAAGGAGAGGGGGGTGTTATCTTATTCTATGGGGGTTTTTTTGGTCACAATAGATGTTAAAAATTGTGAATTTCTGTTTATGAGTGAGACAGTTGTACCTCATCAGACAGACAGACGGGGTCAGGGGGGGGGACAAAGAGACAAACAAGAGAGACGGGCAGAGACAGACTGACAAACTGAACATGGAGACAGAAAGACAGAGATTGACATTTATTTTATTTTTATTCTTTCATTTTGAGGATAATGGAATAAGCACGAGTGTGCTTTTATACATCCAGTCCCCGTGCGTGTGCAGTTAGAGTAGAATGAATACACCTTTTTTCCCTCGCGTTTACCCTAGCTGTTTTCAACCTGTTGTATGATATTGTGTAAGTGTGTGTGTGTGTGTGTGTGTGTGTGTGTGTGTGTGTGTGTGTGTGTGTGTGTGTGTGTGTGTGTGTGTGTGTGTGTGTGTGTGTGTGTGTGGTGTGTGTGTGTGTGTGTGTGTGTGTGTTCCAGTGCTGCCAGACCTGTAGTGCCAGTCTTCATCTCCTGCAGGAGCAGACAGCACTGACGGAAGACACAAGCCGCCCCTGTGTGGGTTGTCACTCTCTGGTGGACCCAACCTTTTGCTGAGGTCAGCTCTGGAGCAGCCAGCCCAGGCATCGCAGAGACAGCATCCAAACACCCGGCCTCTGTCCAGCACAGCTGGGAATCAACAGAGCCTTCGCCAAGCATAAAACTGCACTCTACACCCACCTGTGCTTAGAACAGTATGGGCATTCTGTATGCTGTCAGTGGTGTGCTGAAATGCAGTACTTTTCATCAAGCATAAAATTTACACTGTACCTTCCGTTGAATATATTGTAGCAGTCAATCTTTCGGGTAGAAAACGAGAACTCTGTGCTTTTGAATACCAATCTGCCAAATCTAGTCTTCAATCAAGCTTGGTTTGTTTGATTGTACTTGAGTCCCAGCGATGATATCCAGTTTAGAGACTGTACCATCAGCTGACCATCACCATATTATGTTCAATCGAACAGGTACGCTTTGTTGAATGTTGTGCATAGAACCTTATCTCTCTTTCTTCACATAACAGTAAGGCCACAGCAAACTGCTCTGTGACACAAGGCAGCAGCTCCATAAGCATCGTTTACTAGACAGTGACAGACTTTGCTGGCTGTGTTGCAATGCTTAGATCACAACACAGAATCCTAACAATGCCATCTATGTTTCAATGCTGTGTTGCATTGTCTAACCCTCTTTTTCTTCAAGTTTGAAATCAAACATCCCACTTTTAATGAACAACAGTTTATTCTAGAGCTGTCTGGGGCGTAACATGAAGGATGCTATGCTAAACATTCATTAAAAGGAATATTGCAATGCTTCAACCTCCTACACTGGTATAACCTACTTCACACAACAGTGCAGCCTATAACGATGGTAAGCCCCCATCAATAACAGCTAGTCTGTGACTTACCCGCTCATCTTCTTAGAGAGCACAGACCATTAGTGACAGTATCTTGTCTGTCCTGCACACGCCTTCCTGTCCACCATTTTTCTTAAGACCACGCCACCGAGTGTTCTGTATTCCACTTCATCTTGGTGTTTTTTTGTTTTGTTTTCAATTGCCTGTGAAGGTGTGTGACAGAAAGTTGTCTTCACTTTTGGTCTGTCTACTGTCATTTTCATTAAAGAATTAATACCTGTCTCGTGATACAAGTGGAAATGTTAATATAGTATGATTGTTAGGGACTGTGACCACGAGCAGTGAATCACACCAAACCTCTTTCTTTCTCAGAACAATCACAGACTGAAACCAGCTTCAGAAGCATCAAGTTCCAGTCACAGAAAAGCGGAGGTTTGCTTCTATTTTAAACAGCTCATTGCAAACTGTGAAATTTTCGTCATTTTTGTGCTGGAATATTGCACAATAGTAAAAGCACGAACTGAGATACAGATTCACAGTGATTCACACACAGAAAGGGGGGGGGGGCAGAAAACTGAAGCTGTCAGGAAGAAAAGAGGAGAGAGCTGAGGTGATAGAAGCCGTTAGGGTGTGGTAGGAAGGAGAGGGGGTGTGGGGGAGACAGCTGATTGAGCACTGAAGGATCAACCGTCAATCTGATGGAGGATGGGGACGAGTCGGTCACTGGAGAGGCCTGGAGTCACAGCAGCCCTTCCTCCGTGCGGGAAATTACAGGTAAGTGGTGTGTGTGTGGGTGTGTGTGTGTGTGTGTGTGTGTGTGTGTGTGTGTGTGTGTGTGTGTGTGTGTGTGTGTGTGTGTGGTGTGTCTGTGTCTGTGTTGTTTGTGTGTGTGGTGTGTTTGTGTGTGTGTATTGGTGTGTTTGTTGTGTTCAGTGTCAGGGGTGTGTGTTGTGGTGAGCCCATGCACGCAACTATCAGTTGTACTAGGCACATGTCAGAGGACTTGAAGGACATCCCCTCAGAGAACTAAGAATGCAGACTGCAGTACGATGTCAAGTATTCAGTCAGTGTCCAGTTAGTGGAAGATGGCTGGCTGGCTGGTTCATCATCTGACCTGCTGAATAACTGACCAATTGATCGATTGATTATTTGAATGGAATAATAATTTTTTTTAAATAAATGAAATATCAGTAGATTGGCTGCCATCCGAAGGTATAGTTTAAAGACTTCGGCTAAGGCTGATAGGAATCACATGAATGAATTTTAAACCCATTTTGAACGAAAATATCGTATTTTCCAACTTTTATCAAAGTACAACAAATTACCAACCAATGGTGCTATATTTCATCATTCCAGCAAGATAAGCATTTTCACTTTAAAATCCATTAGTCGAGCAGTGAGTGCTTTGCACCAGCTACAGCTCGTTTTCACAAGTATATATATATATATATATATATATATATATATATATATATATATATATATATATATATATATAGTTATATATAGTTATATATAGTTATATATAGTTCTATATATATATAGTTATATATATATATATAGTTATATATCTATTCTTCTTAGTATTATTATCATTATATATATGTAGCTTAGTCTAACAAGTTCTAGTTCGTTTTGTTGTTTGTATGGCCATAAAGAAAGAACGTCTGAGAAAAAGGAAGGAAAATAAAAGAGAGAAAGAAAAACACCCCCAAAAGGAAGTTAAAGAGCTCAAGACGGAGAATGAGGACCTTCAAAAAGAAAACAATGACCTGCGTGAACAAATGACAGTGTATGAAACCAGACTTGATGACCTGGAAGGACGGTCAAAGCAGAACAATCTGATTTTCTATGGTGTACCAAGGGAAGACGGTGAGACAAACAGTGACTGTGAGGGACTGCTGCAGGATCTGTGTACAGAAAAGCTGGATCTGGAAGAGAAAATTGAATTTGATAAAGTTCATCCCTCAACTCCAAGCCTGACTCACCAGAACTTGCTCCCTGTGACTCCACATCTGAAAAAGGCCCAACAAAATGGCAAGAGAGTCACTATGATATTTAATTATCTACTGATTGACCATAAGAAGTTCACTGTAAATGATGATGACCAGCTTATAGAGATGGGGTAGAGAGAGACAGCCTAGCAGCCCTTAACTTCTCTGGGGTTATTTTATCAAGGGGTTGTAAATTCTAGTGCTTCACCAGTTTTCTCTTTTTTCTGAAACTGTCAATGTTCCTACAGGTGAATTGTGTGTGACAGAGAGAGTATGTTATTTTTTGTGTGTAAACAGATTTTCGTGTGAATGAGGGGTGACAGGATTGTGTCCAAAGATAGATTGTCATACTATTTAGCAGGTGATGACGTTGTAAATACTGTTGTTGGTAGTAAAAAGAAAAATCATCTTTTTTGTCTTGGGATGTCAAGGGGTTAATGGCTAAGTTATTAGATACATGCCTTGTTTCCTTTACAAGCTCCGAAGATGTTTGCATTTTATTCAAACTTTTATTAAAAATTCATCCCTGATCTCTTTTCCGACTGTACCAGTGAAATTACCATGCAAGGGAGACCATTGAGTGGATTATATCAGTGAATGTGTTGCTATGAAATTGCCACGCAAGGGAGACCATTCAGTGGCTTTGTATGTCTGATTAAAATGAATTTGCGTCATACCTGAGAAAGGTTAACAGTAATTCTTGTAATTTTCGTGTACTTATAATTAAGGAAGCATTATTTAGTACTGTGACAGATATAATTTTTTTTTATCATACATTGTATTTAATTATGTTCCTCCAGAGGAAACCCCTGCTTTATGTTTTGATTGTTTAGATGGAATTATAGAATATTTGATTGATTACTTGTTGACACAGGGTCACGTGTTATTACGTGATGATCTGAACACAAGGACTTCAAATGTTTCACACCGTTTTCACAAAGTGATAGCAACGCTATTGTATTGTTTCAATATACCAGACATCTAGCAAGTTTCGGTTGATGCTTTTGTTATATTTCTCTGAATAGCTATGATAAAGTTTTAGGGAACATGTGTACTGCTTTGGATTGTACATTTCAAATGAAATGTGTTTTGGCGATTGTCGTGGTTGCTGCTTTTTACATCTGACGTGGGTACGTGTGCTGTGTGAATAATTATTTCTTGATGTCTTGTTTTGATTTTGTTGTTCTTGTTATTGTTGTTGTTGTTGAGAGAGTGGTGGCTGTCAGCTTAATTTATGTGAGCCATTTAACTTTGATCATAAGCCGGTTACGTTCTGTTTAAATCGTTTGGAAGATGTACATGTTTATACTTTTGATGCACAAGAAATAATTATATGGCAGAAAAACTGCTAGGGATGAAAATGAAGTTCACGTCCATCGTGATGATACATAATAAAGAATTAAAAGAAATCATGAGTTCTGTAATCAACATGAATAATGTTGATGTAGATGAACAATTTAGAACAATTATGTTTGTATGGGGCTTTCCAGGTTCGACCTGTGACATGAACGTAGAGGTTTTGGTTTCCTGTCGTTCTCTGTTGACTTTTCTGTTCTTTGTTTGGAGAGGAGGGACATGAACTTACTGACTTACTGACTCACTGTCATATACATGAAATGTTTGTTCACATCACCCCCTTCATGAGGGGCCATGGCCTATTATGAATAAACTATTCTCTCTCTCTCTCTCTCTCTCTCTCTCTCTCTCTCCCCTCTCTCTCTCTTCTCTCTCTCTCTCTCTCTCTCTCTCTCTCTTCCCTCCCAAGTCCAATGACCTCCTGAATTAAAACTTGGGCCTATGCAGCCAAGAAAAACGTATCCCTTCAGAACACTAGATACCGATCCTATCAGCTCTTGACTCATGTCAAACATCTAGAAACACGTCGTCTTGATGGAATCGACAGCAGGATTCTAAAAATGTCGACTCCATTCTCTCTCTTCTCTCTCTCTCCTCTCTCTCTCTCTCTCTCTCTCTCTCTCTCTCTCTCTCTCTCTCTCTCTCTCTCTCTCTCTCTCTCTCTCACACACACACACACACACACACACACACGGGGGACGGGATAGCCTAGTGGTCAGCACATCGCGCTCGCAATCTGACGACCCGGGTTCGATCCCTGGAGTTAACATCAGTGCAGACTCCACTCTCCCCAAAAGTCCTTCGGATGAGACTATAAACCGAGGCCCCGTGTGCGAACGCACGCAGAACATCTTGCGCTTACGTTAAATCCTGTTCCGCTTTTCGTAAGAGTAGGCCATTGTGTGCCGGTGGGAACAGATGACAGAATTGACAAAACCGCATACACGCGGAGACTGGATGTAAAAAAGCACATAAGTGCTTACTCCATTATCCTCGATATAAAAGAATAAAATTTAAAAACAGAAACAAGACAGAGAGAGAGAGAGAGAGAGAGAGAGAGAGAGAGAGAGAGAGAGAGAGAGAGAGAGAGAGAGCAGTAATCCCTGTCTACAAGGCTGGTGACACTCCAGATCCCTCAAACAATGGACCCGTTGATACTGACAGGATGTGGTTATGAAAGGAAGCTTTATCACTATTTATAATTTGCAGCTGATAGGGGTTTTCAGTTTGCTCGGCCGTTTTAAATTAATGTGCGCGTATAGTATAGTCCTTTTGATGACTGGTCGTTGTACCAGTTGGCATTGTCATGAAATTAATGAGTTTAACAGCATAGCATCATTCACATTCCCCTGTTCCATCTGACATAGGCAGATAACCTAGCTTCATTTTATCATTTGACTTAATCTCTCTCTCTCTCTCTCTCTCTCTCTCTCTCTCTCTCTCTCTCTCTCTCTCTCTCTCTCTCTCTCTCTCTCTCCTCCTCCTCCTCCTCCTCCTCCTTTCCCTCATTTATATTTTATTCAATTTGTGCATATGTTTGCAATTCTCTTTTGTCTGGTCTGCCAGCATCATCTATCCACTCCCTTCAAGGTATACAAAACTCCGCAGCTCGACTAGTTCTCAAACAAAAAAAAATCTGAGCACATTACCCCTCTCTTGCGATCTCTTCACTGGCTGCCTGTGCCACAGAGAGTAAATTATAAGATCAGTACCCTCTGTTACAAATGTCTCCACAAAACTGTACCCTCCTACCTCTGTGAATGTCTTCACCTGTACACTCCTTCACGTTCCCCTCCGCTCTGCTGCAGATACCTTGTGCCTACGAATACCTAGATTCAACCAATCCACCTTTGGCCGCGGCTCTTTCTCTATTTCGGGTCCACCGACCTGGAATGAGCTCCCTCTCTCTCTTCCCCAGAAACCTAGTTATGACACGTTTAAATCCAGCTTCAAGACATTTTTATTTCAAACCTAACATTTCCCCTCTCCTGTTTCATATCAGAACTATTCCACTTTCACTAACCTATGTCCTATCACCCTGCTGAAGTATAGGACCTGTGTGAGTGTGTGTGTGTGTGTGCTTTTGAAAACCATTTGACTATTGAAATTTTATTTCATAGATTTTTGTCTGCAGCGCACCATGTTTGCAATATGTTTGATTCCCTTCGATTTGTTTGTTTTACAAGATTCAGCGCTATATAAATTCCATATATTATTATTATTATTTTGTTTAAACTATTGATTATTTATCATTGATTGCATGACTATGTAAGATTAGGTTGAATGCAAGCCTTTGATTTGTCTTTGCAAGATATAGCGCTACCATAAGTTCCATTTATTATTATTATTATTATTATTATTATATGTTTTTCAGTTTAATTGACAACCTTTTTGTGATTTTGCCAGGTAGATAATTATTATAGTAGATATTATATTGATAGTAGATATTATAACATACATTTTTATGATCTTTCTTGTACAAGTTTACTCTCTCTCTCTTATTAAAAATTTAATTAAAAAAAAACCCGTTTCCTTTTAGATTAGCTATTGCTGAGGCATTACTGTGCTAACTGAAAATCTGCCCTAAAAAGCTGGAAATTACCCCATCATCACTCCCCCACAAACAACTTACTAGTCTTTCACATGCAGCCAGTTACAATTAATAGATTTTTACAAATTCAAATGTAAACTCACACAGGCGCACAATTAACAGTTTTTTTTACAAATACAAATGTAAACACACGCGCGCACGCAGAGATAGCCAGAATCAACCAGCCGTGCAGTGGTTAGTGCTTTAGGTTACGGACTGGAAGGTCGTGGGTTCAGATTCCATAAGAGGCATGGGGACTTCATTTTTTGTTTCCTCATACACTTCTGTGCATGTGGTCAGTTTGTGTCAAAGTCTTTAGGGTTGGAGGTTCACAGGGGACTGTTGTTGGAGGTTTTTCTCTGTCAAAATTTATTAAATTTTCCGGTATTTCATGAAACTGTCATTTATTTTTCTTCTCAACTGACTACATTTTACCCTGATCCTTCTCTTTTTAAAAAAAAAAGGGTGTAAAACTTTTAAAAATGCCTTGCATTTTGTTGATTATGTCACTATAGGGTAGTTGCTCCTTTCATGCTGAACACTAAATTTTCAGTTTCTGTACTGATATTTTAAAGTTAATTGCTGTTAGGTTTGTTATCCTGTTAAATATATTTATAATCCTCCATACCCCAAATCAGGTTAATTAAGTAAAGGAATGAATCGTGCGTGCGTTCGCGCGTCTCTGTGTAATATTATTGGGGCTTAAATAATAGGGGGAAGGCATTCACTGCTTATCTATCACTCTTTGAAATACTACCTAGAATTTGTATTAGGCCAAAGTATATATATATATATATATATATATATATATATATATATATATATATATATATATATATATATCCACTAGCAGCTTACCAGGATACCAGTAATGGTCAAGCAACGTTTGCTCTTCATCTACATGGTTTGTTTGCAAATATGCATTCTTTTTCAACATAGTCTTTCTAAAAGCATGAATCTGTTGGACCTTTTCTAGTGGTTTATCTATTAGCTTTGAATTATATATTTCAGTGTTTACTCAGATTACATAGCCTAGTTCCCCGTACGTGTGGCGTCGGCTACTGCAGGGCTTGCTTGAAAAGTTCGTCTGCTCAACACACAGATACCCATCCCCTCACTAATAATTATCACTCTTTTATGTGCCCGCCCGAAACAGTCTAAGCGCCTGTCTAACCTAAAACCAATGGCAATGTAAATAGAAATAGATCTAGTTGATAAAATCTTCATAGTAACCAGTTTCGCACTCAAAAATGCATTATTGACAATTATTGTGAAAATCTACGAAACTGTCGTGCCTCATTGAAATGTGTACCAATGCGCACGCGCAGTGCGGTATCATTATGATCAACAAAGGCCTAGAGACAGTGATGATCAAAATGTGATCGACTTTACAGTCAGAAAACACTACGGACACTGACAGTTCAATGTATAATGTTTTAGAAATGTAACAGAGGTTGGGATGGTTCATTCTAACATAAATAATACTTTAAATTCTGCGGCTGAGTGTGTTGTCGCTGATGAAAGAGGCACCTTATTCCTATTCTGCAGTTTCGACACAGTCGCCGACCAAGCTTCCTGAGACAGAAGAGGAACTGTGCGACGAAAGACCTACTGTCACCATGGTAAAGAAAGTGCGTCGCTGGGAAGTTTTCCCTGGCAAGAACAAGTTCCATTGCAGTGGGAGGATCATGATGGCTCGACAAACGGGAATTTTTTACCTGACTTGCACCTTGATTATCGTCACCAGTGGCTTGTTCTTCGGTTTCGAGTAAGTACTAGTAGCCTGCAGTACGCAGGTTAGAGTGCATTCGTGACACATTTTGCTAATCGATTGAACTGCATTACTCAGTCATTCTACCATCTATTTGTTTGGTTTAAGATAAAAATCATAAAATTATATGTGCATAGAAAGTTATATAGGCCTACTTCTGTTGAACAAATTTGAGTAATGACTGTCAGTAATGAGTAATGTACTAGACTACTACTACTACTACTACTACTACTACAGTACTAGCATTGTGGACCTGTGCTAATAATAGTAATATTGTGTAATAATTTTGAACTTTTATAGCACTTGATAAGTATTAAGTCAGTCCAACTCAGTACCTGGATAAGGTAGGCCAAGCATTAAGAACATGTATCATTTTTGTCTGAATTCAAGGGGGGGGGGGGGGGGGGGGGAGCTTCCACAAACACATGCACACACATATGTACACACACACACACGCACACACACACGTGTACACACACACATGAGTACACACACACACACACACACACACACACACACACACACACACACAGTAAACACACATACAGTGACTCACAGACACACACACACACACACACCACACACACACACACACACACACACACACACACACTCTGACACATGCACACACACACACACATGCACACACACTGACACACACACAACATTGGAAGAAGTGTATCTGTGTATTCATTGTATCACTGTAGTGTATGTGTATAGTACTACTAGTACTACTAAAAAAAAATCATATTTGAAACAATTCTTTCTTATATCTGGTGCAGCCTATCATATTGTAATTGCCTTTCATGGGATGATTAAACTAAAGTGTTTTTGACTTGACTTGACTATCCCTCCCCAGGCACCAGGATGTTGTTGCTGGATATATGTTAATGCTATCCATGCCACCAGCCATCACTGTTCTAATATTTATTTTGTATATTATGGGGATATGAAATATGGTTCATGTGCACAAGATTGTTTTAAAATTAAATATGTGTGTGCAATATTATCAGTGGATTAAATGCACATACTGACATATATCACATGTGACATACGTCACATAGCCTAGGACTAATTCTCATCAGGACCTCAGAAAAATTAACAAAAGCTGGATAGGCTGCACCTGAACAACTGTAAACCTAAGAAATTAATCTTGAGTTAAAAAATAGCAAGAGAAATTGGAATTCTTCAATTTTAAACAATGACAGTAATTTTAAAAGTATAATTAGGGGGCAAGCAACAAGATATTTTACATTTCATGTATAAATTTAATAATATTATAAAAGTATTATATATATATATTATATATATATATACATTTTAAAGTAAGGGGGGGAAAAGATAATTCACATTATAATTAATCAGACATAAGGTGTGTGTCACTGTCAGCCATCATATCAGGCCTATAACTGTATAAAATTATTTTAGAAAAACAACAGGGGGGGGGGGGGGGGGGGTATAATTTTAATAGTCACTATAAAGAAATAACTAGTATTTAGGTTATAAAATAATACACTTTTTTTTATAGCAGGCATAATTGATAATAATAATTACCCAACCTTATTGTCAGTTAATATCATGAAGCATTTTGATCAATGTAAAATTGTAATTATAATGTTATTAATGAGTAACTTATGTTCATGGATCCATACATTTCTCTGATGTTTGTGTGTATCGAATTTCTGTAAAGTGAGTAATGGAATTCAGATTAATTATTTGTGATTGGATGGGAATGAGAATGAAGCTGTGTGAAGATGCCAAGGATGTCAAGCTTTTTAACACAACAGTAAACAGCACTTGAACATTGTGTTTGGATAACAAAGAAAAAGATATTATTTATAAATATATTTTAGGAATTTTGAATTCCTTTTTTTTCCAAGAACACCTGTAGAACTTTGTATCATCTTGTATGAGACAGGCCCACAAAATAATTTTCAAATGATTTAAAAACTTTTCTTTTTTAGTATACAAAGCAAAATCAAAAATTTGTAAGTTAAATTAATAAATAAATAAGCAAACAAAATCAGCACACAGAAAAGTTAAAAATTTCCTGAAGTATCCTATTGTTCAATCATTACATTGACTATGAGTATGAGTCTTCTTGACAAAGGGTTCTCATCTCAAGGATATATATATATATATATATATATATATATATATATATATATATATATATATATATGGCTTTTTGTCCTAAAAATGTAAAATCGTACCACTACCAGTAAGTTTTCTTAAGTTGTAAAGAAAAAATATTGTCTGCATATATATCATCATCATCATTTAATGATGTAATTTATGGTTTGCTAGTTTCCAAAGATGGCTAGTACAGTAGTAGTACTAGTAGAGTAGTACTAGTATACTATGTAACATTTTTGATTTTACCTATTGCAAAAGGTAAAATATGTACATTATGTATGAAATTGGTAAAGAAATGAACCATTTATTTTTTGCCACCATGATACTGATAGTGATAGTATGATAGGTTTACATTCATTTTGCATTCAGATTGATCTTTTTAGTCCTGCCATTCATTCATTGATTTTGTAATTTATACACTACAAATTCTGAGAAAAGCAGCTTTACTAATGTCCACTAATGTCCTTCGGATGAGACTATAAACCGAGGCCCCATGTGCGAATGCATGCAGAACATCTTGCACACACATTAAATCTTGTTCCGCTTTTTGAAAGAGTAGGCCATTGTGTGCTGGTGGGAACAGATGACAAAATTTACAAAACCGCATACACACAGGGACTGGATGTAAAAAAGCACATGAGTGCTTATTCCATTATCCTCGATGTAAAAAAAAAATAATAATAATAACAATAAAAAATGTCATCTGAGCGCTTTGATTTGTTGCTTTACAAGATTCAGCGCTATATAAATTCCATACATTATTATTATTATTATTTTATTGAAATGTATGCATGCACACACACGCGCACGTGTACACACACACTGACACAGTGACACAAAAACACACACAAAACACACACACACACACACACACACACACTCGCACACACACACACACACCACAGTGTCAGTATGCAAGCACACACACATGCATACATGTGCACCCCCCCCCCCCCCCCCCCCCCCCCCCCCACCCACCCCCCACCCCCACCACCACCCACACAAACACACACAGTGACACACACACATGCAAACATACACACTTAAAATGTATAGTCCACCCTCCCCCCCCCCCTCCCCCCCCCCCCCTCTCCTATTTTTTTTAGGGTTTTGCTATGTATTACTATAGTCTATCTCAGTATCTGTTCTGTTTATTTTATGTCAAGTTGAGTTTGAGAACTTGTGACTATTGCAGTACTGGTTGGGCTAACAATTTGCTGCTCATGATTAAAACAAAACTTTTTAAAGGAAGGTGATAAATTACACAATTTTCTAACATAACAGTCTTGAAGAGTTGAAGCTTCTCAGTCTTGAAGATTGTAGATAGTAGAGTATTAACTAGTAATATACTGTTAGTGTTACAGTGTTAGTGCCAGTATTAATGACTAATAATACTTCAGTACTTGAAAGTTTGCTGGAATCATACAAAGTTACAATATAGCATTCTGTAGTGACTGTGATATTTACTGTGTTGTGCAAAGGTAGTATTTCAAAATGCTACCACTGTCAAAGTAGATTGATACTACTACTACTGTACTAGTACTGTAGTAGATAGCCAAGTCTGATAGTACTTTAGTGACCGATAGGCAGTTGGGTAGTATTCAGAACTTGGGTTGTGTATAACAAAAAATATGTTTCAGTCTTTCATGTACTGTGTTTATGGCTAAGTGCATCATTTTTCTCTATGAATTTTTTAATGTTTTATAATATAAACTTGTATAATTTCCTAGTCTAGTAACAGGAGTCCCAGTAATTTCAAATTTTGCATGAAGTAATTAAACAGATAACGAGAGAGGAGTTGATGAAGTACCCATGTTAGAGATAATAAAAAATGGGCGGGGGGAAACATTTTTTTCTGGCATACCTTCAAGATTAGTTGTTGCCAAATCAAATGTTGGAGATGTAATGATGTATGCACTCATACTGTACACTGTGTACAGAATCGTACAGACCTGTACCCAGGCATACAGTACATACAGGCATGCCTGCATCAGTGTAATGCATGTGCACATGACACATAAACATATATATTTTATATATATATGCACACAGGCACTCATGTACATACAGTAAGGTAATTATAATTACTCTCAGTCACATGCAGTCTCTCTCTCCCTGTCTCTCTCACTCTGTATGTCTCTCTCTCTCTCTGTCTCTTTATCTCTCACACTCACACACACACACTCACAACGCCTGTTTGTATCAGTATCACACCTACACACCCATGTGACATAAAACCAAACTTGAAACAATATCTGCTTCTGCCTGATCTAAAACTAAAAGCTGCCTGTCAAGGTTTAAGAGTACGGATGGCACTGAAATTAAAAGAGTTGTGATAGACAGCCACCCAGATAGACAGATACTGAGATAGACAGATAGAACGACAGACAGACAGACAGTGAGACACACACACATTGTACATATACACCCTAGCCCTAGGTCTATACTTTTGTGTGTTGATCTCATAATTCTACTTCAGTACTTGTAGATCTATCTATAGATCATACACTCTACATGCAACAGTGCGTACATACCTATCCTCACATGACATGAGTAGAGAATACTTTCATTATTTATTGTTTAACATCCAACTGTGCACCACCTTACTCATCAAACAATGAAGCCATTGTCTTGAACTAGGAGTAGGAAAACTACTGGGTCTTCTGTCTCAGTATCTGCTTTGGGGAATTATAATGATAGCAGCTTAAAACAGTATTATTACTGTACTACTAGTAGCTTTTGTAGAATTTCACTCTTTTTCAATTTTGATGATTTTTTGTGTTTGTTACAAGTAGGATATTATTAGTGTCCTGAATAACTTTTGAACTAAAGCGCTCTTGCATTATAATTTATATAGTCCATCTCTCCAGACATTGTGATTGTCAGATGAATAATTACGAACAGTATTCTGCACTCAGAATTTTAGTCTTTTATTCTTTAATAATATAATTTTAGTCTTTAGTCTACAGTATATTTTTTTATGGGCTAGCATCAGGGCTGTTTTTGAGATCAATGTGATTTACCTAGATCAAGAACAATTTCTTTTAGCTTCTCTTGATAAGTTTTCAGGTAACTTTAATTTGATAAGGCATCTGATTCTGAGTAATTATTTTGGTATTGTCTTTTACATGTGTATAGTATTACTTTAAATGCATTTTGTTGGATAAAACTTGTACCAGTTGTAGTATCAAATAAGATTGTTTACATTTTCACTAGTTTCAGACTCCAGAATATATCATATACCATTTCTTCATCTTCAGTAGTTTAGGTGGCTTTGTCTCCAGATCTATCCATGTCAGAATAACCAAGTTGCTAACTGAAGACAAAGACTATGAGCCTTTGTTTGTGGTCCTCAGACGATTGCTAATTTTATTTTTTAGAACTTTCAATTTCTCTTTTCATCTTTTGGACATGTTTGCATCTACACAGAAAAAAAAGTGTGCCATGTAGAGTGCAGTATAGTTTAAATACGTAAATCAATAGACCTGTTCTGTAATTTATATGTTTGTTTCAAACTGTCCATGAGCTTTTATTATGTCCTGTACATGTAATAAATTGCTTTTGGTTTGTTACAAATTTGTATATTTCCCACAAAAAGACCAAGAATTTAGCTAACTAGTGCAGTAGTTGTTAAGCAATTTAATTCATGGAGGTGTTTTTTTCTCTTGATAACAAACTTGGAAGACAGCAACAAAAACAAGTAAACAAAAAATCCAATTTGGGATTACTTTTGGCTTTTGAAACTTCTTTAAGTTAATTTTAAAAAAAAAACCAAACAAGATAACCCCCCCCCCCTCCCCTAACATATTTTTATACATACTTTCATACAAACATACTTTTATTACATGAACAAAAATTGACATTTTGATGTCACTGTGATAATAACAAAATGTTTTCAAAATACAGCACATAGTACTTTTAAAATTTTGTTAAATACTAGTGGAATACTTAAAAAAGAAAATATCCATTGATCACTTGAGAGAATTGACAGGAGTTCAGTCTCTTTTTTCATCTGCCAATACTGAACTCTGAAGTTCTGAAAAATATCTAGAAAACTTGCAAGTATGAAAGTGATGTGAGGAAAGATAACTTGTAAAGAGCATGAACAAACAGAGGTGGCAGCAAAGAGATAAATGAAGACCTGTTTTAAGATTTTCCTAAAGGTAGTGAAACTATAATAGTGCTGATAGTTTCACTACTACCTTTAGGAAAATCGAACAGGCTTTCATTTATCTCTTTGCTCAGTTTCCTGCCACCTTTGCTTGTTCATGCCCTTTATGAGTTTTCTTTCCTGACATCACTTTCATACATGTTTCAAGCTTTCTAGATATTTTTCAGAACTATTTTTTCAGTGTTTGTTGCAGAGCTCTATATTTCTTACAGAATGACTGCTAGCTCATTGATACATGGTGGCACTGTTTTGTCTGCAGCTGCGTATACCTGGCACAGCATGTGACCCCTGCCATTCCTGCCATTGGGGGTGCATTGTTTATCTTTGTCATGGCAACGCTGTTCAGAACCAGCTTCAGTGACCCTGGGGTCATTCCTAGAGCATCACCTGATGAGGCTGCAGACTTGGAACGACAAATGGGTTAGTTCTCCTCCAAAGTCAGATTATAATTCATTTAAATATACATGTATTTTCTGCAGTTGACAGGCTAGAAGCTGCATCTTAATCATAACCTGTACCTTTTTTTTGTTTTTTAAATCTGTGGTTAAAAAAAATCTTTGTTTAAAAACAATTGTTCATTAGCTAGAGCTGAGGTTTGCTAAAGGTAAGACTTTTGTGTATTATATATATATATATGTGACTGTTGGCTTACCATTAACGTAGCCCCGTTCTGGCTTCAGGGATGATGGCTCAACACGACAGCAGTGTGCACATGCTTTTAAAAGAAAAAAAGTCATCCATTTCCTATCAGCATGCAATGGTCTACTCTTCTGAAAGTCGGAGCAGGCTTTCTTTTTACATGTGTGCAAGATGGCGGTTCAGCAGGCGTTTGTACACAGTACTTCGGTTTATTATTTTATCCAAAAGATTTTTGAGGGAATAGAGTCGGTACTGATGTTAACTATAGGGGAAAATCCCCTTGCTGATGTTTGGATACTGTGTTGTATTATTTTCCACGGTATTATGTTTAGGGGGACGGGATAGCTCAGTGGTCAGAGCGCTCGCTTTCCCCCAGCCAAGTTAAGCAGCGTCGAGCGTGGTTACCAGTTGGATGGGTGACCGTTTGCGCGCCTTGGCTTCAGAACAGTTCCCCCAGTTCACCCAGCTGTAAATGGGTACCTGCCCTCTTTAGGGTCAGGGAAGGTAAAGCAGCGAGGGAGAGGAGATGGGCGCCGCCCTCAATATGCTGGCCCCTAGAGAAGTGAGGTCTCTGACGCCTCGCTCCCCTACGACCTTATAGGTTATGGGACTCCTTTACCTTTACCTTTATGTTTACATGTTTACTGTTTTTATGTATGGCTTGTAACTTGCCAGAATTTCTCTGTCTATGAGATACTAAAGTGTTTTAATTGAATTGAATTGAACTGGTGTCTTGGTGGTGGCTTAAACCTGCATTGCAGATAGAGAACTCAATGCTCTAAGTCTAACCATGGGGCTACCCCTCCCCCCTTGTAAAAGCTTGAAAAAGCAAGGCATAAACTGCATCATTGTTTGAATGGTCACTTTGCCAAAAGTCATTGTGTGTGATGCACATTGTGTGTCACCACTTATTAAAGTTATTTTAATGCTGTCTTAAATTTTTTTTTAAAAATCAGATTTGCTTTCTGTTTCCATTTCTTTATGTGAACGCATCTGTGGATTTTTAGTATGCAACTGTTGCTAGAGTCTTAGCAACCAAGTGTATCGATTAGTTAAATACAGACCTGTGAAAGATATTGTACATAAAAGATATTGTATGACCTCTTAGAAAAGTCACATAATATCTATCTATCTGTCCCGTAGTCTGACGACCGTGGGGGCACCCTCAAAGACTCAGCAACCAGTTCCCTCCATTCCTCTCTCTGTTCTGCCTTTCTCAGGGTTTTGTTGAGTTCTAGGCCTGTCCATTCACTGATGTTATCCTCCCAGCTCTTCCTTGGTCTGCCTCTTCTTCTTCCTCCTTGGACAGTGCCTTGCAAAACTGTCTTTGTAATTCCTTGGGATCTTGTGACATGCCCATACCACTTAAGTTTACGCTTTTTCACGATCGTTAGAAGGTTTTTCATAGGGTCCAATGGTTTGCTGGATTCTGTTATGCACGCTTTCGTTGCTTATGTGGTCTTTGTAGGAGATGCCAAGGAGTCTCCGAAAGCATCTCATCTCCACTGCCTGTACTCTTCTCTCCAAATCTGCAGTCAGGGTCCATGATTCACAGGCATACAGAAATATGGATATGACAAGGGAGCGCATTAGTCTGATCTTGGAGATAAGTGAGATATTCTTATCTCTCCAGATGGTGTTTAGTTTTGACAAAGCTGTTATTGTCTGTGCAGTCCTGCATACTACTTCTGGCTTGGATCCCTGGTCGGATACAATGGCTCCCAGGTACTTGAAGCTTTGAACTGTTTCCAGCTTCTGGTCATGAACCCTGATATCAGTGCTAATGCCGTTGGTGTTATTAGTCATCAGTTTGGTCTTCTCTGCACTGATTTCCATGCCGTATGTTTTGGAGGCCTTATCCAAGTGTTCTGTTAGGCTGGCAAGCTCTTTTTCTGATCCTGCTATTCCATCAATGTCATCTGCGAAGCGGAGGTTTGTGATCGTTCTGCCACCAATGCTGACTGATCCTTCATGATGTTCCAGTGCATCAGCCATGATTCTCTCAAGGAAGATGTTAATAACACTTACAGCCAATCAGCTTTTTTTGTTTTTAACGTTTAGAAGTAAGTGGATCGGTGGTCTAGAGGTAACGCGCCTGTCTAGAAAGCGAAAAGTCCGGGTCTGAAGTGTGCGGCGGTTCGTACCCCGTTTGGACCGGAAATTTTTCCCCCATCCATTAGACCATGAGTGGTGGTCTGGGCGCTAGTCTTTCGGATGAGACGATAAACCGAGGTCCCGTGTGTTACACGTAATTATTTAGCGCACGTAAAAAAACCCACGGCAACAAGAGAGTTGTCCCTGGCAAAATTCTTAGAAAAAAGCCACTCTGATAGGGAAAACAAATACAGCTGCAGGAAAAAAAAAAAAAAAAAAAAGGGTGAAAGGGTGAAAGGGTGGCGCAGCGCTAAGTGGCGACGCGTTCTCCCGCTCTCCCCGGGGAGAGCAGCCCGAATTTCACGGAAAGAAATCTGCCGTGACTTAAAGTAAAATCTGAGCGCTTTGATTTGTTGCTTTACAAGATTCAGCGCTATATAAATTCCATACATTATTATTATTATTATTATTAAGTCAGAGGCATTGGCTCAAGCTTAAGCCATCATGAAGCAATCTGCCATGCATGCAGCGAAGCAAAAGTAAAATAGATTAGTTCATGAATCATAGAATGAAATTCTTTTCTGAAGTTGCAGACAGAAAAGCACAAATGGGTCAGGTCACTTTCAGAATTTTAGACTACTTGGGAGAGAGAGGAGAGAGAGAGAGAGAGAGAGAGAGGAGAGAGACAGAGAGAGAGACAGAGAGAGAGAGAGAGAGAGAGAGAGAGCGAGCTTACTTCAAGACACTGCTTAGAAATTGTTTTCTGATATTGATTAAAAGGGCTGAGTTAAATGACTAGTGACAATAGCCAAAAAAGACGACAAAAACAAAGCAAAAAACCCAAATGACCCATCATGCAGACTTTTTGTGGTGAAGATTGTTTCCTAAGCCTGACTGTTCTGCTGTGGGTGTTTTCAGAAGTGCCCAACGCCGGTTCTCCAGGAACATACAGACCTCCACCACGGACAAAAGAGGTGGTCATCAAAGGACAGGTGGTCAAACTCAAATACTGTTTCACTTGCAAACTTTTTCGCCCGCCAAGAGCATCACATTGCAGCCTCTGCGATAATTGTGTTGGTAAGTTCTGGCTTCTGTTCCACCATTCACTTTCTTTCTTTCTACTGTATGTTGTTGCTGTTGTTGGAAGGATTGAAAGGGTTTGCTTATAAGTCAGTTTTGACTTAGTTTTCATTTTGTTGTGATTTAGTAACAATTATTTAGTTATGGTTGAAGGATCAAAGAAGGAAGTCGGCAGGATGAGTTAGACATTCACTTGCCTAACATAACAAGGAAATCATGAGGCTCTGGGTTTGATTCCCACCCAGGTCCTTTCTTACCATTTTGACGGGAAAATCACACTGAATGTCAAGTTTTTCAGAGGAGAATCTAAACCAGTGAGAATCCCTGTGCCTACAGACTAGTGCATGTCAAAAGAAGCCACAACAGTTGAACATGGGAAAGAGTAGGGAGGTACCTCCTGAGTGTCCTGGTAATTTGGTAGGTTCATTTCCCAGAGTATCCTCTAAGTTGACATACAGCTACCTTAATGGTGGAGGAAAAAATGGTGGTGTACACACAAATCAGGAGGAAAAAATGGTGGTGTACACACAAATCAGGAGGAAAAAATGGTGGTGTACACACAAATCAGGAGGAAAAAATGGTGGTGTACACACAAATCAGGAGGAAAAAATGGTGGTGTACACAAAAATCAATCTCACCATTGTTGAACCTCAGAGCTGTAGCAGAGGAGCAGGGAAAACAGTAATTAAAAAAAGATGAGAAGGATCAGGGTGATTGTTGTTGAATATGCATTTAATGTACATGCAAGGACAGAAGAAGGAAGTTATACATTTTTGTAGTCTCAAGAAGTGACCCATACTTTGGAAGGCATGGTAGCATGAAAGTATTGTATTCTATATTATCATTTTTAGATATATCCAAATCATTTTTTATGTATTCATTTATTTTCAGAGAGGTTTGACCACCACTGTCCCTGGGTTGGAAACTGTGTGGGCAAGAGGAACTACAGATATTTTTACTTATTTATCCTGTCCCTCTCCGTGCATTGTATATATATTTTTGCCTGCGTTCTCACAAACCTCATTCTGAGTAAGTATCGCCCTTCAGTTTTGTTTGTGTTGTTTGGTGTGGATGTTGCTTGGTGTGGATGTTGCTTGGTGTGGATGTTGCTTGGTGTGGATGTTGCTTGGTGTGGATGTTGTTTGGTGTGGATGTTGCTTGGTGTGGATGTTGCTTGGTGTGGATGTTGCTTGGTGTGGATATTGCTTGGTGTGGATGTTGCTTGGTGTGGATGTTGCTTGGTGTGGATTATACTAAGTCCATTATTCTGGAAAATATGTGCTAGCATTTTTTGGTTTTTGTGTTGTTGGGTTTTTTGTATCACTTTATGGAAAAGCTTCTTTTTACTCTCACCTTGCATAGCTGCCAACCATTCCTTTTCTACTGGAACTTCTCTGGTTATTAGCCATGATTCTGGTTTTTGCAGCATAAATTTAGTATGACATAAACATGTGCTGTGGTTTCCAATGCCAGTCACCAAGATGTGGAAGAAAAGTGCAAAATGTGATAGCTGTGCCTATCATAGAATGTTTTCATGCATTAGTCATCAACCCCCCCCCCCCCCCCCCCCCCCTCCCTCCCCCCATCCCCCCCAAACAACCCAACAGTAAGTTGAAAATAGTTTCTCTGTAATCGTCTCTGAATGTTTTAGTCTGTATTTAATTAAAATCCATGCATGCATTCCAAAGCTATTGCAACACTGACTGTGACATACACAAACTAATCAATAACCTTGTGTGTTTATGCATTATAATTATAAAAGAAAACAAAAATAACAACACAACATTGGAAACAGCAGGTTTTTTTTCTTCATTTCTGCATTTTGCTGTTTTTATTTCATCAAAATCCATGAAACCAGTGAAGATTTATTGCCTGTTAAAAACACACACACAATCACAGGCCACCCACCTCCATTTTCCCTGCCCAGTAGGAAGAGAACAAATGATTTTGCTGTGCCGAAAGGGTTAAAATGTGTAATAATTCTCTCCCAAACCAAAGTCAGATGTGCTGGGCCTGACTTGTCAGGTGCTTGATGGCAGCACTGTGCATTTTCGCTGAAATGACAGACAGCAATATTTTCTGTCTCACTGTTCAACAAAGACGAAGAAGGATCACAAACAGAAAGATTTAACATCTTACATACAACCTAATCTTATTTGTCTTGACGACTTGGAAAGCTTCTGTTGCTAAATGAATTGTCACAAACTGTGTTGTTGTTTGTTCGTTTGTTTATTTATAAATCTGATTAATTATGTAAGGGATTTTACTTGTTTGTTGATTCATTGTTATTTAAAAGAAAAAAATCTGACAAGTTTATTCTTTCCTGACTACATCATTCATTTTTTCGGGAGATGAAGAGTTTGCTCCTTTAACTATAAAATCTGCAGTTGTCTACAGTAACTTCTAAGGCTGAATTTTCTTACCCAACTGGTCTCTGTGAGTTTAGAGTAATTTAACTTAAGTGAGAGGTTTAGTCATTGTGGTTTTAGTGATTAAAACACAATAGTGTTGTCAGCATCATGAACAATAGAATTGTCATTTACTTTGTGTAAGTTACACTGGACAACTTGAATGAATTTGGCTCTCATATTTTTTGTTGTATACTTCGCCTCTGTGTGTGTGTGTGTGTGTGTAACATTTGTATGTGTGACTGTGTGTGTGACTTAGTGTATATGTGTTTGTGTGTGTGTGCGCGTGCATGCATGCGTATATGCATGCATGCGTTGTGCATGCTTGTGTATGTGTGTGACTTTGTGCATGCGTGCATGCATGTGTGTTTGTCAAGACAAGTCAAAATGATCTTTATTGTGGGTAAAAGATTAAATTAACTTTTTTTTCCATTCTGCCCTCAAGCAAAAAAAAAAAAAAAAAATTCAAGAAATTGACTTGCAATTTAAGCAAACAACAGAAGTGTTAAAGATTAATCTATGTTAAAAAGGAAAAAAAAGAGAAAAAAAAGGGAAAACATTTTGGTAAATCCAGGCCTCACACTATAAGATGAAAACAAAACTAAAACAATGCAACATCTGCTCAATTTAGACAGACAAGTAATGAAAAAACCAGAATAATCAGGGTAAGAATAAGAATTTACAAAGCAACCCAGAGGTAAAGTAACCTGGATGGTAAGGAAATAGCATCACAATTTGTCCATCAGATGTTTCTTCAAAAGTTTATTAAATGTTTGTTTTGAAGGAGCTATGTTTAAAAAGGGAGGTAGATTATTCCACGATATTATAATAAATGGAACTTATATAGCACTATATCTTGCAAAGACAAATCAAAGTGCATGCATTCAACCTAATCTTACAGTCATGCAACCAATGACAAATAATCAATAGTTCAAACAAACAGATATTACAAACATGGTACGCTGCAGACCAAATCTATGAAATAAAATGCAATAGTCAAATGTTTTTCAAAAGCACACACACACACACACAAACTCACACAGGTCATATACTTTAGCAGGGTCATGGGACATGGATTAGTGAAAGTGGGATAGTTTTGATATGAAACAGGAGGGGGGAAATCTTAGGTTTGAAATAAATATGTCTTGAGGCTGGATTTAAAAGTGTCATAACTAGGCTTCTGGCGAAGAGAGAGATGGAGCTTATTCCAGGTCGAAGGACTCGCAATAGAGAAAGAGTGGCGGCCAACGGTGGATTGGTTGAATCTAGGTATTCGTAGGCACAAGGTATCTGCAGCAGAGCGGAGGGAACGTGAAGGAGTGTACAGGTTAAGATATTCACAGAGGTAGGAGGGTGCAGTTTTGTGGAGACATTTGTAACAGAGGGTACTGATCTTATAATCTACTCTCTGTGGCGCAGGCAGCCAGTGGAGAGATCGCAAGAGAGGAGTAATGTGTTCAGATTTTTTCTGTCTGAGAACTAGTCGAGCTGCGGAGTTTTGTATATGTTGAAGGGAGTGGATAGACAAAAGAGAATTGCAATAGTCCAGACGTGAAAGAATGAGAGAAGTGACAAGCTTGGATGTTGCATTGGTGGACAGGTACTTTTGAATGGCACTAATACACCGTCATTGATAGTAGCATGACTGACAGGTCTGGGTGATGAATTTTTGCATAGAGAGTGTGTTGTCGATAACAGCACCTAGATACTTCACAGCAGTGGATAGAGGGACTGATGTATTGCCGTGTTCTATTGAAGCTGTTGTAATGGAAGAGAGTTTGTGTTTGGTCCCTACAAGCATGGCTTCGGTTTTATCTGCATTTAGCTGTAATTTGTTCCGTGTCATCCAGTTTTGAATATCTTCAAAGCAGTGAGCCATATTTGTCAGGAGAGAAGGCAGATTTTCAGGAGTAACACTGCTTTGAATCTGAGAGTCATCTGCGTAAAAATGATGGTTGATTTGATGACTGTTTATTATATGTGACAGTGGGGCAGTGTAAAGAGTGAAAAGAACAGGGCCTAAACTGATCCCAGTGGGACTCCGCATTCCAGTTTGGCAGGTATTGATTGAATCTTGTTTACTGCAGCTGTCTGGAATCGGCCAGTAAGGTATGAATTAAACCAGGTGAGGGCTGTGCCAGTAACACCGAACGTTTTTTGAAGACGGGAGAGAAGAATTGAGTGGTCTATAGTGTCGAAGGCTGCCGATAAGTCAAGTAGAGTGAGAAGGGAGATTTTCCCTGAGTCAGAAGTGAGTAGAAGTGTGTTTAAAGTGTGTACTAGGGTGGTTTCAGTGCTGTGGTTGACGCAATAGGCAGACTGAAACTCAGGAAGAAGATTGTTGGAGAGAAGGTGGTTGTTGAGCTGTTTGAGAACTACATTTTCAAGGACTTTAGAAATAAAAGGTAGATTGAAAACAGGTCTATAATTCTTCAGAATGTTAGGGTCAAGGTCATGCTTTTTGAGTAGAGGTGTGACTATAGCAGTTTTGCTAGCTGACGGAACATTTCCTGAAAGAAGTGATAGTGGGTATAAGTTGTGGTAGGCACTGTGTGAAGAGAAGCAGGTATGGGATCAAGATCACATGATTTTATAGTCATTTCTTTCAGAATTGTCATGATTTCTTTCTCACTTGTCAGATGAAAGAAAAGGAGAGGAATGCCAGAGAATTGGGGATCAGGAAGTGCAGGCTGGAAAGGAGTCTGATCCAGTTTGGATCGAATGTTATGGAATTTTTCAGAAAAGAATGCAGAAAATATAGAAGGAAGTTCAGAGTGGTTGTGGATGGAAGGCAAAGGGCTTGCCTTCACAGATCCAAGAAGAGTAGATGTGAGGGAAAAGAGAGATTTCATTGACGTGGCATCAAGCACTTGAGAAGAGCAATACTTTGTTTTCTCTGAAAGAATTAAAGATTTGACTTTGTTTACTTGTTTTCGAAAGAGCTGCTTATTAATTTCCATTTTTGATTTTCGCCACTGCCGCTCTAGTTGCCTGCATTTGCGCTTTGCGACCAGGATGTCATGGGTGTACCATGGCGCACATGGCCTATCAGGCAGGAGACGGTCAGTGGGAGGTGCATGCTCATCAAGCAGTTGGCTGAGAACATCATTGTAGTGTTTAGAGGGGTTATTGTTGTCAGAGGTTTGTGATAGGCATTCACCAGCTTGTGAAGAGAAAGTTTGAATATCTATGGCCTTGAGGTTGCGACGGGTGACATACTTTTTCTTTCTGATAGGCTTTGCAATGTTTAGAGAGAAAAGAACAGCGGAATGATCAGAAAGTAGTTCATCAGTGATAGATACAGATGTGATCAGATCTGGGGAAACATCAGTAATTAGCCAGTCTAAAATGTGTCCTGATCTGTGTGTTGCTTCGTTTACCAGCTGAGAAAGAGAGTGGTTTGACAAAGAAAGTGAAAGACATTTGACATCCGAAGAAGATTGGATATTCTCCCTGAATAAGCAGGGCTTGACTTACACTGTTATAGAGATTATTATGGGGCATGGGCAGAATAGTCTATGAGTAAGCCTGCTTTTACTGACGGCAAAATTTTTCACAATTTTGTTTTTTTCCCTGTTGAATGTATTGTACATACATGTATACATAGACACTTGTTGAAATGTAGACTGTCTTTGAGTGGAAGAATATGTAATTCTTTGTAGTTGGTCTTAGTCAGTGTATCAGGATTCAATCTTATTAGTTTGACATCTCTTTTATGTAAGCGGCTTATATGTTTTAGGTTTGTTTCACTAGCACTTTCCCATAAGCGAAAGACTAGTTTTTGTGACTGCAGATCAAGAAAATTCGTGATTTTTCTTATTTGGTATAATCTTACCAAAATGCATTTTCTTCTTAGGCTCTTTGTTCTGACCAAGATAAATCATTGTCAATTACTGCATCTAGTACTTTATGTAAAACTACTTCTTTGATTTGTTGATTTGATTAAGTATTGGCGCAAATGGAGAATGCAATTTTGTCTTTTCTGCCGAGTGGTTGTAAACATACACATTGTTTTATTTGAATTAAGAGAAGTGCTTCATATCTGCCCTTTCAATAAGTTTATCAATATCTGCCTGCATATTACTTACTAGCTGATTTGGATCACTGTTGTGACATTGAATTGATGTATCATCAGCAAACATTTCATCTCCTTGGCCCAATTTCAAGAAGTTGCTGACGGTTCCTGAGAAATGAGTCTAAAAGTGTTAACACTTCATTGGAAATTCCATAGAATTTCAATTTTTTAATGAGGAGAGAGTGGCTACTGACATCAAAAGATTCATAATAGCAAAGTTGAGAAAAAGGACACCGGTTATTTTAGTAATGATGTTAATGGTACAACTACAAGACAGTCCTAAACAGTCCAAGACAGTGCAGTTACATGTGTTGTGACACAACACTGTAAATATTACATGTCCCCACGCAGTATATTTCACTGTTGTTCAGTATGTTAACAGCTCAAAACCATGCATTGATGCAATAGTCTTAGAATAGAATGCAGGACATTGCAACATAAAACAACATAATGCACCGCCCATAACAACAGCTCACAACACAAACCCATCACAACCCAACCCAAACAGCACAACCCAATACACGATATTGCAGCATAAAACAAACAGAACAAAATGAACCACACAACATTCAACACAACACAACCCACCCAACTTGAGGAATGCTATTGGCTGGATCATTGCTGTGTTCTTGATGCAACATTCTCTTTGAAGGGGGGAGGGGGGTTATAGTGAGATTTTACACACACACACACACACACACACACACACACACACACACACACACACACACACACACACACACACACACACACACACACACACACACATACATACATACATACATACATACATACATACATACATAAAGTGTCGCCTGGTGTATTGCACACAGGAACAAGGAACTGGCAAGACTGGTTCCTTTGTCTTGGGCTTAGTTGTTCTGAAGTGTGTGTGTGTGTGTGTGTAACTTTGGGCTTTGTGTGTTTGAGTGTGTGTGTGTGTGTGTGATTGTGTGTGTGTGTAATCTTGGGCTTTGTGTGTTGAGAGAGACAGAGAGAGACGAGAGAGTCTGTGTGTGTGTGTATACACATGCATGTTATCTTGGGCTTTGTTTTTATGTATTAAATTTGTGTGTATGTGTGTGTGTGTGTGTGTGTACTGTACATGTGTGTGTGTGTGTGTGTGCAGTTGATGTGGATTGCATGTTGCTTTGCTCCCTGACCCCACAGGGGCCATTACTCCATTACCAGGTTGGGGAGCCCTCCCCCTGTTTACAGCCCCATGGATCCCTGTTTGTTTGTTTGTTGACTTCCAGGATAAGAATGCCCTGTAAATGTGTAGCTTTTAGGATTCATAGTTGCTGCTGTAGACTACTAGCATCATTTTATTTTATCAGACGGATATTACCAATTTGGGTCAGTCTCTCAAAAGGGGGTTCAAAAGTGTGACAGAGGAGGTAAAAAATGAAACTGTTAAGTTTTGTTTAAAAAAAGTCACTTCCAGCATTAAGTATAACTACTTACCTGATGACATTTATGATTTTTAGAGCAAGAACTTTGTGTGCCTTGGTGTGGTGGTAAGGGGGGGGGGGGGTCAAAGAGGTCAACCGTCAGACTCCCTGATGGTAACATGGATCCCATACAGCCATGTACAAGTCTATGCTTAATTGTTATTTCTACATTTAGATGACAGTATTTAGTTTAAAAAAACATCAAATACAGGGTTTCTGCGGATATCTGAAGAAAAAATATTGAACAGTTGGTTTTAAACAATTTTTTTTTTACAAATACTGGTCATAGCAAGCCGCAAGTGAAGCATTACATTTATTATAAATAAATGTAAGACATCAGTGGCCACATTCAGTGGTGTCACTGGATCAGTTCAATATAGCACTGTATTAAATGAATATAGAGAGTCATTTTAAGTTATTGTAGTATTTACAGTGCATGTCTGACTTTTGTAGAATTAGAAATCTTGATAGTAATGTGGACACTCTTGATAGTAACATGGACACCGTTTGCCATTCTCACTAAACAACACAAAAGTGTGCTTTTATAGACTACACTTTGCTTTATTATTTTAGTCAGATGAGTATAGACTATAGAGTCATTTTAAGTTATTGTAGTATTTTCAGTGCAGGTCTGACTTTTGTAGAAATCTTGATAGTAGCATGGACACTCTTGATAGTAGTAACATGGACACTCTTGATAGTAACATGGACACTCTTGATAGTAGTAACATGGACACTCTTGATAGTAACATGGACACTCTTGATAGTAGTAACATGGACACTCTTGATAGTAGTAACATGGACACTCTTGATAGTAGTAACATGGACACTTTGATAGTAACATGGACACTCTTGATAGTAGTAACATGGACACTCTTGATAGTAGTAACATGGACACTCTTGATAGTAGTAACATGGACACTCTTGATAGTAGCATGGACACTCTTGATAGTAACATGGACACTCTTGATAGTAGTAACATGGACACTCTTGATAGTAACATGGACACTCTTGATAGTAGTAACATGGACACTCTTGATAGTAAACATGGACACTCTTGATAGTAGTAACATGGACACTCTTGATAGTAGTAACATGGACACTCTTGATAGTAGTAACATGGACACTTGATAGTAGTAACATGGACACTCTTGATAGTAGTAACATGGACACTCTTGATAGTAACATGGACACTTTTGATAGTAACATGGACACTTTTGATAGTAACATGGACACTTTTGATAGTAGCATAGACACTTTTGATAGTAGCATGGACACTCTTTATAGTAGCATAGACACTCTTGATAGTAGCTTGGACACTTTTGATAGTAGCATGGACACACTTAGTTGATAGTAACATGGACACTCTTGATAGTAACATGGACACTTTTGATAGTAACAAGGACACTTTTGATAGTAACATGGACACTCTTGATAGTAACATGGACACTCTTGATGGTAACATGGACACTCTTGATGGTAACATGGACACTTTTGATAGTAACATGGACACTTTTGATAGTAACATGGACACTCTTGATAGTAGCATAGACACTTTTGATAGTAACATGGAGACTCTGTACTGATTTAAACAATGGTGTTTGTCCAGTGACACAATGAGCACTTGAATCGACATTGTGTGGTATTAGTGGGATCTTGTGATTGGCCGAGTGAAATTTGAACGCGCAGTTCTACCCACAACATGCAAAATATAGTCTGATATTCTTTGATCTCTCAACGCGTAATGCAGGAACCCGTTGAAGGCTTATTACAAAAATGATTCATTATATCGACATTCCACAAAGTTATGACTCGAATATGAGCAAATACATTGCTCTTTGGATTAAATATACTTCGTTCTTTTATCGTGTATGATGAAATGGGGACAACTCATTTGCATATTGGCCAGCAGGGGCACACTCGATCATGTCACTTGTGGACACTGGCTGTTACCATGTTGAGGTAAAAAAAAAAAAATTTGAAAGTAAAATTCAATTTTCTCAATATACAACATGCTTTCAAATTAAAACCACCATGCATGTATAGTTTCAAGTTTATGCTTAATGTTCATGTAGCTTTTAAATTACAGACAAAAAGCATTTTGTACTTTAATTATCAATACATTCATGGCCCTTTTCAATGTCACAAAATGGCGTGCTCTGAACAGTGCTTTTCAGTCACATTTTTTGTTTTTCTACATACATGTCAGACAGGTTCATGGTGGGTTTTTAAAAAAAAAGTATGTTTGTGCCTGTGTTCTAAGAAATATTTAATTTTGCAGTTTTATGCATCAGCAATATTTGAGAAACAAAAGGTTTTACCCCTCTTTTGACCCCTTTCTGGAGACTGACCCAGAAGCTGTCACCCTTATCAGAGTTTGAACACAGTAAAATAAGGTCATGCACATAATAATTATGTGCATGTGCACACACACACTATATACATGCACACAGACACACTCTGTATACAAGCACACACACACACACACATACATTAGTGAGGCAGACAAAATCCCCTTCTTACACCTGCTGTGAAATCAAAACAACATGTGGCCTTGTTTCATCATTTTTAACACCTCTCCACCCCCTTCCTCTCCATCACCATTCCCTCTCGGATCATCTTGCCACCGCAGAAAGTGTGAAAAAAGCGCGAGAGGCTGGAAGTATTGATCAGCGGTGACCTGAAAAGCTGGGGAGAAACAGAGAGAAGGGAAGTGCAGGCAGATTGAATCAATGGCTGTATAGCTGGGTACCCCGACCCTTTCTCTCTGTCTGACTGTTAACTGTAGGGCTTAGGTCCTCTCTGTCTGACTGTTTACTGTGGGGCTTAGGTCCTCTCTGTCTGTCTGTTTACTGTGGGGCTTAGGTCCTCTCTGTCTGTCTGTTTACTGTGGGGCTTAGGTCCTCTCTGTCTGTCTCTGTCTGTCTGTTTACTGTGGGGCTTAGGTCCTCTCTGTCTGTCTCTGTCTGTCTGTTTACTGTGGGGCTTAGGTCCTCTCTGTCTGTCTCTGTCTGTCTGTTTATTGTGGGGCTTAGGTCCTCTCTGTCTGTCTCTGTCTGACTGTTTACTGTGGGGCTTAGGTCCTCTCTGTCTGTCTCTGTCTGTCTGTTTACTGTGGGGCTTAGGTCCTCTCTGTCTGTCTCTGTCTGACTGTTTACTGTGGGGCTTAGGTCCTCTCTGTCTGTCTCTGTCTGTCTGTTTACTGTGGGGCTTAGGTCCTCTCTGTCTGTCTCTGTCTGTCTGTTTACTGTGGGGCTTAGGTCCTCTCTGTCTGTCTCTGTCTGTCTGTTTACTGTGGGGCTTAGGTCCTCTCTGTCTGTCTGTTTACTGTGGGGCTTAGGTCCTCTCTGTCTGTCTGTTTACTGTGGGGCTTAGGTCCTCTCTGTCTGTCTCTGTCTGTCTGTTTACTGTGGGGCTTAGGTCCTCTCTGTCTGTCTCTGTCTGACTGTTTACTGTGGGGCTTAGGTCCTCTCTGTCTGTCTCTGTCTGTCTGTTTACTGTGGGGCTTAGGTCCTCTCTGTCTGTCTCTGTCTGACTGTTTACTGTGGGGCTTTGGTCCTCTCTGTCTGTCTCTGTCTGTCTGTTTACTGTGGGGCTTAGGTCCTCTCTGTCTGTCTCTGTCTGTCTGTTTACTGTGGGGCTTAGGTCCTCTCTGTCTGTCTCTGTCTGACTGTTTACTGTGGGGCTTAGGTCCTCTCTGTCTGTCTCTGTCTGTCTGTTTACTGTGGGGCTTAGGTCCTCTCTGTCTGACTGTTTACTGTGGGGCTTAGGTCCTCTCTGTCTGTCTCTGTCTGACTGTTTACTGTGGGGCTTAGGTCCTCTCTGTCTGTCTCTGTCTGTCTGTTTACTGTGGGGCTTAGGTCCTCTCTGTCTGTCTCTGTTTCTGTGTGCCTGCCTCTCTCTGTCCATTTTTCTCTTAGGTACTCTATCTCTTTGTCTCTTTTCTTTCTCTGTCTCTTGTTGTAATGAGGCTGTAAGTTCCACTGTACTTTTTTAATCTGTGATATGATATTAACTCTTTCACTCTCTTATTTGGGGGGAGAGGTGGGGGTGGGGATGGGTGGATTATGTGACACTAGGTACTTACCTCTGATTGTCCCCTTCTGTGTGTGTGTTATGAATAATGACGAATAACTCATATAGTGTAATTCTTGGAATCAGCTCATTGCACACATGTTCACATAATCATATTTTAATGAAAGCATACATTGTCTGTCTTTCTGCCACTCTCTGCCATGACAAAGTTGTACACAGCATTTGCATGCTCCTTGAGCCTCCTTGAATTTGGGACCCCATTTTTAAGGCCTTGAATCTCCTTGGAAAATCATGATCAAAACCACCTTGAAAACCTTTGAAAATCAAGGAAGGTAGTTACTGATTTTGTGCATGCACTGTATGTTGCCAAGAGTCATCTATTGATCCCCCCAGTTGAATGGATTTATCATTTATGTCCATATTTCAAAATGACAAACAAAGCAAGGCAGAAACTGCATCAAATGCTTTGTAACTGATAACACCAGAGTTGAGAGACTAGATTACCAAAGTAGCAACAAACAGAGCAAGTGTTTTTGCTGAGCATGTGATAACTAGCATTGTCTTGTCCTGCAGGCAGAAGTGGACAGATGTGAACTGTCACCAGGTGTTGCCTGCCTCAGATTTTTTAACTCAGTTCAGTTCAAAATATTTTCATCATCCCACAAAGGGCACATGGGTTTTATACACTGACAGGCCAATACATGATAGAATTCAAATGATTATAAAAACACAAATAAAACTAAAGCATTGTTTAAAACACTCAGTGAAGATTGTGCTTGATTGGAGTACTTATAATTTATGTCTAGCATCTTTACACCAGTGAATCAGTAAACTTAGATTATGTCTGAGGTCTGCGGCATGACTGTAAAGCATCTTTGTATTTTCTTTGCTACTGTGTAAAGTAAAATAACAAAACAAACAAAAAAACCAAAAGGAAAGAAAGGAAACTTAGCCTGAAACAGAAAGTGGTGAGAGTGTGTGTGTGTGTGTGTGTGTGTGAGAGAGAGAGAGAATCTGTGCTGTGTGTGTGTTGTGTGTGGTGTGTGTGTGTGTGTGTGTGTGTGTGTGGATGTGTGTCTTAGGCACTGAAGGCACACAAGCTATTCAATGATCTAAACATATGTACACATGCTATTTCTTTCTGTTTGTTTCAGGGGCACAGCAAGACAACTTTCTGACAGCCATGAAAGATTCTCCAGCCAGATATCCTTGACTGACTGCCAGCTGTGGTCTGAAAAATAGTGTAATTAAGTTAGCCATGAATTGAGGCTTTAGTCACTGGCTATTGAAAATAGTTAAATTAAGTTAGCCATGAATTGATGCTTTAGTCACTGGCTAGTGAAAATAGTTAAATTAAGTTAGCCATGAATTGATGCTTTGACAATAGTCACTGGCTGTTAAAAATAGTTATGGCACAGCAAGCCATTGGTACTTTGACAGTCAATACTGGTTAGGCATTCTAACACCAGGGAGAGATGTATTTATTATCTGGTGTTGATGTTTTGGTGAACCAGTGCGAAAGTTTGTTTTTGTTAAGGCATGCAATTTTCTCTCTCTCTTTTCTTCTTCTTTTTTTTAAACCGCTAGTGGATTTTCCTGTTGATTGGTTGTAGTGATTGTCTGTGAAAAAGAGGGGTAGGGGGTGGGTTGGAGGGGTGAGTTCTAAAGAAAATCTACCCATAATCATGTGGGTGAAACTGAGGAGGGGATGATTATCGCTTTGTTTGCTAGAGATGACCACTTCATGGGTAAAACTAGGGAGGGAGTGATCATCATTGCTTTGTTGGCTAGTGTTGATTGTTTTGTGGGTAAAATCTGCCGCAGAGAGAAGGGCATTGTGAGAGAGGATAACTGAAGTCTGTGTTCTGGATACTTAGCGGGTATTATTAGTTTAGGAATGCTTGCATAGGTAGATGGAATTGGCACAGGGCTGCAGAGTATTGGTGATGGTAAGACATGGCAGGTGTGGGGGTTGATGATGCTAAAGACAGGTGTGGGGGTTGTGATGCTAGCAGACAGGTGTGGGGGTTGTCGATGCTAAGACAGGACAGGTGTGGGGGTTGATGATGCTAAGACAGGACAGGTGTGGGGATTGATGATGCTAAGAGACAGGTGTAAGGACAGGACAGGTGTGGGGGTTGACGATGCTAAGACAGGACAGGTGTGGGGATTGTGATGCTAAGACAGGACAGGTGTAAGACGACAGGGTGGGGTGATGATGCTAAGACAGTGTGGGGTTGATGATGGACAGGTGTGGGGGTTGACGATGCTAAGACACGGACATGTGTGGGGGTTGACGATGCTAAGACAGGACAGGTGTGGGGGGTTGATGATGCTAAGACAGGACAGGTGTGGGGGTGATGATGCTAAGAGACGGACAGGTGTGGGGGTTGACGATGCTAAGACAGGACAGGTGTGGGGATTGATGATGCTAAGACAGACAGGTGTAAGACAGCGACAGGTGTGGGGTTGATGATGCTAAGACAGACAGGTGTAAGGACAGGACAGGTGTGGGGTTGATGATGCTAAGACAGGACAGGTGTGGGGGTTGATGATGCTAAGACAGGACAGGTGTGGGGGGGTTGATGATGCTAAGACAGGGACAGGTGTGGGGGTTGATGATGCTAAGACAGACAGGACAGGTGTGGGGGGTTGATGATGCTAAGACAGGACAGGTGTGGGTGTTGATGATGCTAAGACAGACAGGCAGTGTGGGGGTTGATGATGCTAAGACAGGACAGGTGTGGGGGTGTTGATGTAAAGACAGGACAGGTGTGGGGGTTGATGATGATAGACAGGACAGGTAGTGTGGGGGGTTGAGATGCTAAGACAGGACAGGTGTGGAGGTTGATGATGCTAAGACAGGACAGGTGTGGGGGTTGATGATGCTAAGACAGACGGACAGGTGTGGGAGTTGATGATGCTAAGACAGGACAGGTGTGGGAGGTTGATGATGCTAAAGACAGGACAGGTGTGGGGGTTGATGATGCTAAGACAGGACAGGTGTGGGGGTTGATGATGCTAAGACAGGACAGGTGTGGGGGTTGATGATGCTAAGACAGACAGGACAGGTTGTGGGGGTAGATGATGCTAAGACAGGACAGGTGTGGGGGTTGATGATGCTAAGACAGGACAGGTGTGGGGGTTGATGATGCTAAGACAGACATGACAGGTGTGGGGGTTGATGATGCTAAGACAGACGACAGGTGTGGGAGGTTGATGATGCTAAGACAGGACAGGTGTGGGGGTTGATGATGCTAAGACAGACTGGACAGGTGTGGGGGTTGAGATGCTAAGACAGACAGGACAGGTGTGGGGTTGATGATGCTAAGACAGGACAGGGTGTGGGGGGTTGATGATGCTAAGACAGGACAGGTGTGGGGGGTTGATGATGCTAAGACAGACAGGACAGGTGTGGGGGGTTGATGATGCTAAGACAGGACAGGTGTGGGGGTTGATGATGCTAAGACGAAGGACAGGTGTGGGGTTGATGATGCTAAGACCAGGACAGGTGTGGGGGTTGATGATGTTAAGACAGGACAGGTGTGGGGGGTTGATGATGCTAAGACAGGACAGGTGTGGGGGGTTGATTGACACTGACTGCCTGTAGTGGCTGTAATAGCACAACGAAACAACAGCTGGCTGATTTGCTGCAGAGAAAGGGTAAAAGTAGAAATTTTAGGTAAAAAAGCTTTGATTGGTAGAAAGAGTCCAAATGGGTGGAAATAGATCAGCTGACATTTCCAGTTATGGATCCCTTTTTCCCAAATTGTCTGTTTGGTGGTGTTTAAGGAAGGGAAACAATTTCTTGGTGTTTTTTGTTTGTGTGGGGTGGGTGGTAAACAGGGCATTTGGAAACTGTAAAACAATCTTCTTCTGCACATTCTGTTGATAACGGGTCCTCTTGCTGCTGTTCACCATAGTGGGGCTGAATTTACAGCAGAGGACTCAGTGCTGCTGGCTGAATTACCATTGGCCAGTTTTGTTTTGAAGCAGGGTGGAATCAAACAATCCTTGATATTAATATGTGCAACTGCTATTTTTCTTTAGCATAAGAGATGGGACTATCGTGCCTGTTTCCCCCCCCCCCCCCAAAAAAAAAGAAAAAAGAAACACCTCAAACAAACCCAAACAAACAAACCCACACCAAAAAACCCCCTCTAAACCAATCAACATTCATGATGCTCATGTGTGCTGAATGACCTTTAACCCTATCTTTGGCTCTGCAATGACCTTAACATTCATTGGGTGACCTTTGAAACAAAAGTGAGCTGTCAGTTACAATCACCTACGTTATCCTAGAATATTCCAGAATTTGCCATGTAGCTTTGCAAGGTTGTCTCAGAATATTCCAGGAACCGCGCTTCTAGGGTTAAGAAAAGCAGAAAAGCAGAGATTCTCATTCACAACCTCTTCGCATTCAGTCTTCTCATTTTCTGCATGTTTTAATATGACTTCTTTCTCTTACCCACCTCACTTTTCATCATAAATGTTTGTTTTCTCCTTTTTCCTCTGACCTTTTCTCCCCAAAGTTTTGTTGGATAGTGAAGGGTCATACCAGTTTGTTTTCAGTGATCCCCAGTGGTCAAGTGCTGAGTGAGAGTGTCTGACAGTTCAGTCATGACTATTTCATGTGTAACTCTTATTGCCTTGCCCATCAAACTCTGTCCCTTATTCTTTATTAAATTTTACGCCCTTATAAAATGTGAGTTTACATCTCTATGGAGAAGCAGGAAGATGACATAGTGATGGTAAAGATGGTATTGCATTACAACAGTGATGTAAGATGGTAAATGCTGCATTATGACTTTTCCCTGCCTGCCTGCCTGCCTGTCAGCCCTGAGATGGTCCTCTGTCTTCAGCTTGGCTCTAATTCTGAATGATTTCCTTCCTACCCTCCTTTTTTGGTTATGCTGAAGACAGATTCTGAGAGTGGAACCAGTTCAGTGTTGTTGTACACTTTGTGAGAGGGGGGAGGGCTGACAGTAGTGACAGTTAAAGTTTTGCTTTTTGAAAGAGACCTGAATATGTCACTGCACTCATTTTGTTTTGCACACTGGTTTTTTTTTAAGAGAAAATATTGTACTCCCTCCCCCAACAATTTCCTCACGGTGAAAGAGACTTGAGTTTACTGTATTTGCAAATGAAAAGAAAACAGGAAATAAGCATGAAGATCATTGAAAGCGCTGGCAACATTTGTGATGACAGATTGAAGCATGCCGCATGTTTGATGGTGGTCCCCATTCTTACCTCCCCCTACCCCCTTCCTGACTCTGCGTTTCCTTGACCGTTGCCCACTATCGTAGAGGCGGTGGTGTGCTTCTTTTCTGTGTGGTCCATTGTTGGCCTGGCTGGATTCCATACCTATCTGGCCACCTCAGAAGTGACCACTAATGAGGATGTAAGTGTGAAGGGCAGATTTCTGATTGTTCCATTTTCCTGTGCTGTTTTTGGTGTGCTTTCTAGAACTTTACTGATGAAGTCTTCTGTTGGTTGCGCTGTTGCTGCATTGCCTTTTTCCTTTGTTTTTTTTTTCTGGAGTTCTTTCCAGGTTGGTTTTGATGTTGTGGATTTTCACTGTTCAGGATTGGTGTTGTTTGCACAGGATGGAAGTACAAAGTTTTGTTGTTGCGGTTTGAATGTTTAGTATTTTCTTTTCTCAGTGTTATCATAGTATGGTCATGAATATCAGTATTTTCTGGTTATAGAGATAATGCTGGGTTTTTGTTGTTGTTTTTTTTAAAGCAACACATAAAAAGCAAAAACGGCCCTGGTAGCAATGCGCTAAAACCAAACCAAACTTAAAAGAGTTGAAGTGATTTCATATCTTTAAGAACTTAACCTCTTTGATGGGTTGCTGGTGGTAGGGCTCTTGGCCCAATGCACAACGCCTACAGCCAGCCACCGAAGGCAACAGTTTCTTAGTAGTTACTATTTTCCTGCATTATATATTGGATTTGCCAGCCAAAACTATTACATATCAAACAATGTTCCAGTTTTGTTGTGTTTTTTTTAACAAAAAAAAAAAAAAAAGGAAAGTTTCCAGTACCTATGTGCATAAGGAAAGGCTGCTCTTCAAGTATGTGTATTGAACGAGTTGAAAGCAAAACATCAATGGTGGAACTCCATAAACTATAACAGGGTAAATGAAAGTTGTTGTTTACTGCCTTGTCAGTTGTGGCCAATTTGCCATGTTTTTTTTTTATAATAGTAGTGATCGTTTCATAAAAATATGGAACATAGTTTTTAAAAAAATATTGTATCTGTCATTAAGGGGTTTACAGTCATTTTGTTTGGAGTAGTGTATTCATTGGCTTTGTTTAGAGTTGGTGAGATTCACATATTTGAAGAGGATTGTAAAAGACCCCTCTGAGGGGAGAGGCTTATTTTGTCTTTCAAGGTTGAAGAATGACTAAGAAACAAACAAACATAAAAAAGAAGTGTAGATTGCTTTTAGAGAAAGTCAAGTAATCATTTGATCTTATGTTGACACTTTTTGTAATTGCCCATTCATTTTGCCTTTGAGGCAGAGGATCATTGCTTTGGCATGGTTGGATCCATGAATCATTGCTTTGGCATGGCTGGATCTATGAATCATTGCTTTGGCATGGTTGGATCCATGAATCATTGCTTTGGCATGGTTGGATCCATGAATCATTGCTTTGGCATGGTTGGATCCATGAATCATTGCTTTGGCATGGTTGGATCCATGAATCATTGCTTTGGTATGGCTGGATCCATGCATCATTGATTTGGGTGTATATATGACAGTGCTTTTTTTTAACTGGGTGTCTCAAGATGTTGGTTTTATATGGTATCAGCTGTGCGTTTCTTTCAGTTTTGGCACATCCTTGCAACACTTGGTATAGGGCCTTGCTACTGCCATCCCTCCCCCTGTGCCTTTTCTTTCCGTATCTTTAAGCTTTCTCTGTGAGATTAAAGTATTCAGTCTGGAGCACTCAGTGGCATGACTGATCGAGTGGTAAACGAGCTGGACATTTGCTACAGACTTTGTAAGGGATCTGCATTTGGGTCTTTGCTGGCTGGCTGGCGGGTCTGCTGTGTCAGATTGCATCCTTTGACGGTGAAGCACACATCAAAATGGTGGACCTGTTTCATGTTCTGTGGCTTAGTTAAATTTCATCTGGAAAGGCTGGATAATTTTCTGCTTTTGGAATGGTGGGAACAGTGTAGAGTTTGTTTTCAAGAGCACGAGTTTCCAAGAAAAAAGCATATTGTTTTGTAGTCTGTTTTTGTTTGGGGCTGCAGTTTTGTTTAAAAGCTTTGAAGCTGTTTGTGGGCTGACATAGTTTGTGGTTATAAATGTTTGGCTTTGCTTGTGTGTGTGTGCGTGCGTTTGCGTGTGTGTGAATGAGAGGGAGGGCATATGTGCATGTGTGCTTAAAATACATGTTGTGTCTTCCTAGATATTGGTTGTCACTGCTTTTAAGAAGAAAGCACTCATCAAGAGAAAGGAGCATTGATTGTTGCTGCACTCACTGGCTTTGATGTTATGTTGTTTTTATGTAATAACTTTGTCACCAAAAAAACCCATATTCTCTTAGGTCATAGTCACTAGTGTGACATTTTGTTGTGTAACTTTAGACATAGTGATATGTTTAGTTTTGGACCATAGTGATGACAATGTGTTGTCTTGCTGTGAGCACATTCATTCATTTTCTGGTATCATTTTTCATTGTCACTGTGAGCTTTCACTTCTAGGCAGGCCTTTGAAGTCTAGCCTCTGTTGTTGTTTAAAAATCTATGAATGTTGGGCCATGCGACATGCAGTGTGTGTGTGTGTCATTTGTGGTTGATGGTGTAGTCAGTTGGTCGGTCAGTCCTTAACTGTGTCACTGTCATAGAGGCTATCATCTGCTTCTTTTCCGTCTGGTCCATTGTGGGGCTGGCTGGATTTCACTCCTATCTCGTCGCCTCAGAACTCACCACCAATGAGGATGTGAGTGTCCGTCACACTTTTGGTTGTTGTTTCTTTTAGTGCTTGTCGTTTTGTTTGTTTGTTTTGTTTTGAATGTCTCTTTTGCTTGTAAATGGTGGATGGATTGATAAGGACATGCAAACTGTGTGTGGTGGGAGACAGGGTAGGTATTTTATTCTCATGTATCTTAGAAACTATGATCTAATTATCTAGGACTATTATGTAATCTTTCAAAGTGGTGTCACACAGCAAATTGGAGAACATTTCCATCCAGTCTCACCACAAATGTAATGTGTACATCAAGTTGCACTGCAGTGAAACAAACATTCTTAACCCTTTCACTGCCAGCAAAAATCTGATTTAAGGTTCTTCCCAGTGCCAGAGATTTTTAGTTTCAGATGTAATCTATATTCAACTGAATACTCAAGTTAAGTTGTTTCAGGGATAACAATTAAGAAAAAAAAGTTCTAGCGTGAAAAGTATTTGAGATATAAAATAGAAACAAGTGTTCCATGCTTTAAAAAAAAGGAAAATGAATTCGAGGAATTTGAATCTCTGTATGGATCTGAAATTTTGTTTACTTAACGTTATGGAACATGCATATTTAGAAATAAATTATGCAGTGTTTTGCCTGACACTAAGGCAAATTTCTTGACCAAGATATGCAGGACAAACCACAAATAAGAGTGAAAATGCACTCTTTGGGTGATGCTGGTCTTTACCAGTTTGATCATATCCACATGCACACATTTCAATGTAAGGCATAAATCTAACTTTTCTGGCCCTGCTGACTTGGCCATGCCCCCTCTGCCCACTCTGATCTTCCACTCTTCACCACCCTTTACCATTGCTTAACCTTGGAGGTCTAGCTGAGAAACCAAAAAAACCCCACCAAAAAAAATGTCCATTGTCTAGACATTGTGCTTTTTAGAGACAAAACGCAGATTTTGTCGTTTGTTTATTCACAGGGCTATTTTCTACTTGAATATCTCAAAGAGAGAATTAAGGACCTGTTCTTTCTGTATTGGAGCAATATTTTATTGAAATAAGAAATTCAGCATATATCTGTAATTAGCTGTAACCTCTCTGTATGGAGGGCTCACTGCTTCTCAATGCCTCCGTTTAGTTCCCCAGTCAAAGTTCATGACCCGCAGCTGGAATTGTAATTGCCCTTCATGGGATGATTAAAGTGTTTTTGACTTTGACTTGACGGGGCAAAAGGAAAGGCAGCACTAGCCGCTTGCGCTGTAGCCATGTTCAGTCATAAATTACCCTTGTGTCTTTCACACATCCTCTTGCACAGTGAATTGTCCAAAAAAGACAAGCGAAGCACTCTTTAAAATGAGCTTTAAACAAGCTTTCTTTTGACTCCAAACTTCATGTACTTTCTTTCATACTGGTTGATGTGACAGCAGTTCAAACATACATGAAGATAAAGAGGAGAGGTGCACGCAGAAACACAATCACAAAAAACAGACATTTCTAACTCTCCTCTCTAAAAAAGCAGATATTAATATTAAATAAATGATGAACATAAAGAAAACATTGAACATGTTTGCATGCAGACTAACCATTTTTTTTGGCTGTTAAATTGTCCCATTGGCAGAGCGAGGCCATAAATAAACACACCAGGGGTGGGTGGGGGAGGGGGGGTACCGCACGCAGGGGTGGAGAGGCAGGGTGATGGAGAGTGTGTGGTGAGTCTGGCAGTCTTAGTGTCGGCTAGCCTATCTGGCTTCACTATAAACACTACTGCATGGTCAGGTGATACAGCACATACACAGTCCACTGTTTCATCAGCTTTTAGCAGTATCCTTGCTACAGCAGGGTTTGTTCATGAACCAATTCCAGTACAGCTGATAACTATAGCCCCAAGAACACAGTAGAAAACCAATGTCTTGTCAGTATCCTACCGTCATCAGGCAAAAATAGCTCGCAAATGACTCTGATTATTGTTTCACTGATGTTTCTGACACTATACAAAATATTGTTATAAAAAATGTATCTACTTCCGTGATGTGAAGAAAAGAACAAACTGCACATAGGCCTACACTTTGACATCAAAGCAAGAAACAGACACAAAGATCACACACACACATACACATACAAAACAGATGACAAAATCTACAAAATTGCATGCACACGGGGACTGGATGTAAAAAATCACATGGGTGCTTATTCTATTATCCTCGAAATAAAGATAAAATAAAAGAAAGTAAATAGACACAAAACGCACACCACACACACACACACGCACACATGCACACACACACATGCACACACACACACACACACACTGGTACAAATGCATGCATGCATGCATGCATGCATGCCCTATACACATATGCACACATGCACTCACACATGCACACACACATACAAACATGCGCGTGCAAGCGCGCACACACACACAGGTAAATTATACAAGAAGACGGGCACGGCACACACATGTGTTTGAGAAAACTAACAACTTGATATTGACACACAGCCAGGAAGTACATGTATACATGTAGGTGATGTGGCCCATCATGTAACACACACACATGTGCGGGCACATACGCGCACACATACGTGCGCACGCATGCACAAATGCGCATGCGTGTGCATGTACACATGCGCACGCACGTGCACGCATGCGCGCGAACGCAAAAATAGCTCGGGGGACGGGATAGCCTAGTGGTCAGAACATTGCGCTCGCAATCTGATGACCCGGGTTCGATTCCCGTTCAAGGGGATATTTTCCCCTGGAGTTAACATCAGCGCAGACTCCACTCTCCCGAAAAGTCCTTCGGATGAGACTATAAATCGAGGCCCCGTGTGCGAACGCACGCAGAACATCTTGTGCACACGTTAAATCCTGTTCCGCTTTTCGTAAGAGTAGGCCATTGTGTGCTGGTGGGAACGGATTACAGAATTCACAAATCCGCATACATACGGGGACTGGATGTAAAAATGCACATAGGTGCTTATTCCATTATCTTCGATATAAAAGAATAAAATGAAATTAAAAAAATAAAATAAAGACACACACACTGCACTCACACTCGATTATATACGCACATGGTTGACACTCAGACAAGTACTGGTACAAACTAAGTGAACTTAAAAAACACCAACAAAGCACAAGCAAACACAGTAGCACTCACACAAATAAACAAACTATTAACAAACTACACCATCAAGTAGAAGGTTCACATAATACAAACGCCACATGCAAAAGAGAACAGTCTGATTACAAGAAAAATCCACAGAATTCCTCACAGATAAAGATGCTTTGTCTGTGAAAATCAGGAACAAGCCGATACTCACCCCTTCTTTCTTGGAAGACACGGTGTTTGTAAAAAAAAGTTAAAAAAATAGGTAACCCCCCCAAAACTGCACAACAGTCACCAAAAACAAGTAAAGCAAGTATTGAAGTTATTTCTCTGAAGTATGAACACTGTAAAAATGTAGGGAATCCCGCAGCGTAATAAAAATTATCCCAGTCGCTAATAGACAGCAAAGAAGGAATGTGTGCTGGCACCGCGAGATGCTGGACTTTGACCCCTGACCTTGTGGTGCCTAGGCAGCCAAGACATGGAATTTAGGTCACTGAGTTCAATTTCCAGCCCCCAACTTAAAGAGTCGGGTTTTTCCTGTTTTGAGCAGCCATGGACTGTGCTGTAAATCTAAAATGAATAATTTTATTGTGGTGAATCACCTGTTTGGTAATGAAAATATGATTAGGTGAAAAAAGGAGAGAAATGCAAACGTAGGATACTTTACAAGTGCCTATATGTTGTATGCCCTCAGTTTTTTGTAAACGAAACTAGTTCATGTCATTATGGCATTAAGAATAAGTAAAACATGAAAGGATAATTCAAAAAGCCATGTTCAGAAGGGTTGCAGTAAAGGGTGGACTGGGAGTATAGAGGTAACATACATGCCTATAAAGTGAGAAGTGTGAATTGATCCTGTTTTGCACCCAAACTTTTTTCCCTATTCACTAGACCTTGATTGGTGGTATAGGGTCTAGTCTGTTAGATAAGGTGAGGTCCCATGTGCAGCACGCAATCGGCGCATGTAAAAAGAACCCAAGGCAACAAGAGAGTTGTCTCTGGCTAAATTCTGTAGAAAAAAGCCATTGTCATGGGGAAACAAGTACACTTGCAAACAGGAAAAAAAAGGTAGTGTTCCTCTTGTGGCGTCACACTTTCCTTAGGGAGAGCAGTCCAGATTTCATGCAGAGAAATCTGCTGTGACTGATAGTGGCATTCAATTCAATTCAGTATTTTATATTTACCAAACATGTATGCTAGTAAGGTATGCTAGTGATTTTCTTTATAACATTAACCATATGATTTGCCACCAAAAAGTATACAATAGTACAAGATTAATATCATCGCTAAGACATTAGATCTTAGATGGTAGAAAACTAATAGTCATTAATGCTGCAGAGTATGTGTACATGTGCATACGAGTATGTGTGAGTGCAATCAAATGAGTGTGTATGCATGCATGAGTGTATTTGACTGTGCTTGCATGTATTGTATGCAGTGAACATAATTTACAGCAGATAGCGCATCATTTCTGCAGGTCATAATTATGTGCAGGCCAAATAAGGTGTTTTGCAGCAGCAGTAGATATTACGGTAGTGAATTTTCGTCCATGTTCTGTGTGCATATATGATGATGGCATTGTTTCTGTCCTGTGTCTTGCAGATCAAGGGTTCTTTTACGTCCAAAAGAGGCCAGGAGAGTTTTAACCCTTACAGTAAAGGTTCCATTTTCAAAAACTGCTTGCAAGTTTTGTGTGGACCTACGCCACCAAGGTAAATGAGTTGTGTGTGAATATGCGTGTGTCTGTCTGTGTGTGTGTATGTGTGTGTATGTGTGTGTGTGTGTGTGTGTGTGTGTGTGTGTACCAGTGTGTGTGTGTTGCTGGTGATGATAGTGTAAGTTCCTGTGGCTTTGAATTACAAATGATTTGGTATACTAAATATTCTTTTTTATTTTATTAATAGTATTACTCTTATCTTTATTATCATCAAACAGTTATTGTTATTATTATTATCATTATTATTATTATTTGTCATCATTACCTCTGAGTTATTCTGCTCTTTATTATCATCAAACAGTTATTGTTATTATTATTATCATTATTATTATTATTTGTCATCATTACCTCTGAGTTATTCTGCTCCTAGATATAGTTTATTTATTTATGTATGTATGTGTATAAAAAGCTAAGTGTGAATTCACATCACTCATGCCCATGCCAGTTTGATGAAGAGAGAGTAGTATGAAAAGCTTTCACAGATTCTAACAATGCTCCACCCCAAGAGGCCCTAGTTAACAAGGTTTTAAATCATTCCCTCTGCAGAGTGGCTGCTGCACATGTTTTCTCTCCTGCCACAACCTGTCAGCAATGTGCAAACCCTTGCTGACATAGCATTTGGGCAGTTTTTCCATTTATCATTTATTCAGTATTGAAACCACCTTGAATACATGGATCAATTATGTATTCAATATTGGAACCACCTTGATTACATTGATCAATTATGTATTCAATGTTGGAACCACCTTAACCAGGAAGGCTGGTGCCGTGAAGCCATTTCTGCAAAGGTTGCAGACACTAAAAACTGCATGTGTGGCGTCATTCAGTGTTTTCCTTGTCGCTAACTGGATTAAGAGGTAAACTGCATGAACCTGGTCAGAAAGAACCTGGAAATAATCATCTCCGTTGAGCCTGTCCATTTTTTTTTTGACAACAGCCACTTAATCAATGAGACACCCTGTGTGGCCTGCAAGTGAGCCAGATAGGAGAACACAGAGGGAGAGGGTGGCTTTGTTCTAGCATCGCTTGTGGTCGTGAACTCTGGTTGAATGAAAGAGTTTTCCTCAGTTTTTAAAAAAACATAAACACTGTCTTTTAAATGCTTGTATAAGTCAATTTTCTTTTTTTGTGAGGGCAGGATGGAAAAAATTGTGTAAACTTAATCTGTTACCCTCGATAACGATCATTTTGACTTCACACACACACACACATGCTCTTACACACATGCTCACACACGCATGCGTGCACACACTTACACATATGCCACACACATGCTTTCACACATGCATTAAAACAAACGCAGACAACAGGAATGGAATCACAATAAACATGTACTGTACATTATATGTAAAAGCAGAATGAGAATGATATTGCATTTTTCCATGATTTCAGTTTGCTGGACCGACGAGGCTTTGTAGTGCCAGACAGCTCCCAGTCGCACGTAAGTGGATCAGAGACGCACAAAGAGCGCGAAAGTAACTCGGTTAACGTGCGCCATGAATATTACGGCTCCACAACGGTGACCAATCAGAAAGTAAGACAGCTGTGGGTGGTTGTGGTCAGTCCGTCCTGCACGCCCCCCTGACTTGCCTGCAGAAGTTCCCGTCTTGCTGTCGTGATCACAGTGTGCTGCACGGAGTGTAGTAGTGGTGTTCTCCCCAGTGTTGTTACCACTTGCTGTTGTGATACCACTGGTGTGTTTGTCTAACATCAACCCCCCCCCCCCCCCCTACCCCTTCACCTCCCTCCACAGTTTTGTCATGCAGATCCAAGCCCAGAGATAATAGGGTTGAACTCCTGGTGTAGTGGTCAAGTCAAGTCAAAGTCAAAAACACTTTAATAAATCATCCCTTGATGGTCACTGTGGTGATGGGTTTGGGTTTTAGCAGTACATAGGAGTCCATATGAAGATATTTTCCTTTTCTTCGTTGAATGCTCTGACAGCAACTCATTGTTGTCTGTCATATGAGCAAGGTTCCCACTTTTTCATGAATAATTTTGCGGATTCCCTGCAAAAACTAAGAGAGAGAATCTGCCAAAAAAAATGTCAATCTACCCATGAGACCATGCTTCTGCCTTCACAGCCATTGGGAGACATGTTCTCCTCTTCCGCCTGTTGTGCTGTTGGTATGTAAACCCATACCTGGGGGCTGGTTTGTGGGCACCAGGTGTATCCACACACCAGTGGGCCTGCAGGTTAAGGAGGCCAAGTCTCCTCCTTTGAAAAGTGGTTTTATGTTAGGACTTTGTAGAGAAAAGGCAGGAGCATGGACCAGGAAGGCAGAAAACAATCAAGTAGGAGGTGACAGGAAGAATAGGAACAAGGCAGAAACAAAGGCAGGGAAAGAAAAGGCGGAATTCCCAGCGCATACTTTCTAAAAGATGGGGATGCTATTTATACTGATGGGCCCTTGACAGATGACAGATATGGGGGAACACATTTACAAAGAGAGGGATAGAAAAGAGGGAACTCCCAGCATAGAATTTGGAGATGGTGGATGCTATCTGTACTCGCAGGCCCCCAGCATAGCCACAGTTAGGATGGGGGGGGGGGGGGGGGGTACTTTTGCTCTGGAGTTAACATTTGCAGTCATTTGTCTGCCCTTAAGGTCCTCAGATGAGACTTTCACTGGGGTCTTGTGTGTGAGTGTGCACAAAAAGTCTTGTGCACATGTTAAAAAAAAGCATCCCTATTTTGTAGAAGAGTAGGCCAACAATAGCCAGTGGTTTGGATGGCATGAGTGTACCCAGCATGCCACTGGAAAGAGATAAGCTCCACCAGCTCTGAACAAATTCAGTGCAGTGCCCCAGGGACTGATCATTGAGTTAGGGGAGGAGTGAGTGTGGTCATTCTTGTGTTGGCTGTTGTGCTGTTTAGGTTAGAGTTAGACAGTTCTGTGTTTGTAATGTAGCAGCATGCCTGGCATGGCTGTGTGTATGTGTGTGTGTGCATGCTGTATTTAATGTTGTTTGGGGTGTTTTATGATGGTGTGTAATATCATAATAAGCAAAAGGCTGATGGGTAGGCTTCATTTTATCAAAGTTGCAGTAAAAAGGATGATGACTTTATTTTCATGAGGATTTGAACTAGTTTGGCTATCTGATAATCTAGTTACTTACTCAAAACAGATGAGGTCTTGGACTTAAAAAAAAATCATATATAAATGATGAGTGATTAAAAAAACACCTTAACCCTTTGCTGGGCACAGCAAAATCATTTGTTCACTTCCTGCTGGGCAAGCAAAATGGAGGTGGATGGCCTCTGAGTGGGTGGGTGTATTTAACATGCAATAACTCCACAATGGCTTTATGGATTGTAATGAAATAAAAACAGCAAAATGCAGAAATGAATAAAGAAACTGCTATTTGCTATTGTGTGTTGTTGTTATTTCTTTAAAAAAGCATTACACACAAGGACATTGATCGGTTTGTATGTGTCACAGTTAGTGTTGCAATAGCTTTGGAATGCATGCATGGATTTTGATAAAATAAAAAGTAAAACATTCAGAAACAATTACAGAAGAAAAGTTTTCAACCTACTGTTGTGTTTTTAGTTTTTTTTATGAATGATGCACGAAAACATGAAACATTCCGACGGTCGCCATTTTGTTTGCCAACGATCGCCGACGATCGCGATGCATGTTAACTTTACAGTTCGAGCCGCTACCATAACAAAAGTCCCAAATAGCAATCAATTCACAAAATATATCAAGTTGTGAACCATTGCCAAACTCGAAATCCGCGATAATTTCCCCAATTCTATGAGCAGAATTCAAAACGCGCATCGGCCGAGTTAGATTTGACGATCGATTTACGTCTCGAACTTCGTTGTTGTCAAAGCCGGTCTTTCTCACTTCAATCAACAAAGTCAGAAGCGCACACACTACTCAGATCGCTTACATCGATATTTGAGCCTGGATACACATCTCACAGCATCATATTTTCGGCATGAAAGCCATAAAAACGATCGTACATGTCGGATTCGAAGATAGCGTCCATCTTGGGAAAAATTGCGATTTTTTTCTTCCAAAACTTGCCACAAACACATTCCAACCGCCGCCATTTGCAATGTACAGTCGGAAGTCACGTGGGCAGTCTCGTTGCTTTTATTTTGACGAGATTTGAAGCGAGATTGGCGGGAATTTCGAATGTATGAACGCACTGAAGTGACGGTCACGACGCCGGCCGTTTTTGGCCGTTGTGCCCAAGGATAGGTTCGGACGTTTTGGGACGCTATGCCCAGCAAAGGGTTAAAAAACCTATGAAGCTCTCGCTCTCTCATTTCTCTTCCAAGTTGTTGCAACATTATCTATGAAGAGAAGCACACTTGTAAAGTTATCAATATTAATAATAATAATACATGGAATTTATATAGCGCTATATCTTGCAACAAAACAAATCAAAGTGCTTTCATTCATCCTACTCATTCACATGCAGCCTGTTGCAATTAGTAGGATTTATTTGGTGTTTTTTACAAGTTCAAATGTATACACACATGCTCGCTCGCACACACGCACACACACACACGCACACCCACATACACACAAAGGTTTACTCTCCGGCAGGGTGATGGGGTTTTGGCTGTTGAGGGCAGGGACAAAAATGAAATGGAACAAGAGGGGAGAATCTTAGGTTTGAAATGAATGTGTCTTGAGGCTGGATTTAAGTGTCATAAGGCTTTTGGCGAAGGGAGAGAGGGAGGTCATTCCAGATCAAGGACAAGAAACGGAGAAAGAGCAACGGCCAATGATGGACTGGTTGAATCTAGGTATTCTTAAGCACAAGGTATCTGCAGGAGAGCGGAGGGAACGAGGAATGTACAGGTGAAGACATTCACAGAAGTAGGAAGGTGCTATTTTATGGAGGCATTTGTAACAGAGGGTACTGACCTTATAGTTTACTCTCTGTGGCACAGGCAACCAGTGGAGAGATCGCAAGAGAGGAGTAATGTGCTCAGATTTCTTCTTTCTGAGCACTAGGCGAGCTGCAGAGTTTTGTATACGTTGAAGGGAGTGGGTAGATGATGCTGGCAGACCAGCCAGAAGAGAATTGCAATAGTCCAGACGTGAGAAAATGAGAGACGTGACTAGTTTGGATGTTGCATCAGTGGACAGGTACTTTCGAACTGCACTGATGCGCTGCAATTGATAGTAGCACAACTGGCAGGTTTGGGTGATGAAATTTTGCATGGAAAGTGTGTTGTCTATAAGACCCCTAGATATTTCACAGCAGTAGATAGAGGGACAGATGTATTTCTGAATTCTATTGAAGCTGTTGTGATGGAAGAGAGTTTGTGTTTGGTCCCTATAAGCATGGCTTAGGTTTTATCTACATTTAGCTGTAACTTGTTCTGTATCATCTTGGATATCTTGAAGGCAATAGGACATATTAATCAAGAGAGAGGGCAGATTTTCAGGAGTATCACTGCTTAGAATTTGAGGGTCATCTGCATAAAAATGATGGTTGATCTGATGGCGATTTATTATGTGTGAAAGGGTTGCAGTGTATAGAGTGAAAAGAACAGGGCCAAGAACTGATCCCTGTGGGACTCCACATTCTAGTTTGGCAGGTTTTGATTGAATCTTGTTTACTGCAACTGTGTGGAATCAGCCTGTGATGTATGAACTGAACCAGGTGAGGGCTGTGCCTTTAATACCAAAAGTTTTTTGGAGACGAGAGAGAAGAATTGAGTGGTCTATAGTGTCAAAGGCTGCAGATAAGTTGAGAAGAGTGAGAAGGGAAATTTTTCCTGAGTTAGACGCGTGTAAAAGCGTGTTTAAGGTGTGGACCAAGGTGCTGTGGTTGGCGCGATAGGCAGACCGAAAAGGGGGAAGGAGATTGTTCAAATGAAGATGGCTGTTGAGTTGTATCAGAACAACTTTTTCAAGGACTTTAGAGATGAACGGTAGGTTGGATACTGGTCTGTAATTCTTCAGTGTTAGGATTGAGGTTGTACTTTTTGAGTAGAGGTGTAACTATTGCAGTTTTGAGAGCTGTTGGAAAAATTGCAGAAAGAAGTGATGAGTTTACTATGTTTATGATAGTGGGTATAAGCTGTAGAAGGCACTGAGTGAAAAGAGAAGCAGGTATAGGATCAAGATCACATGATTTTATTGTCATTTCTTTCAGAATTATCGCTATTTCTTTCTCGCTTGCTGGATGAAAGAAAAGGAGAGGAGTGCCAGAAAATTGAGGATCAGAAATTGAAGGCTGAAAAGGAGTCTGATCCAAACTAGAGCGAATGTTGCAGACTTTGTCAGAAAAGAATGCAGAAAATATAGAAGGAAGTTCAGAGTGGTCGTAGATAGAAGGCAGAGGGCTAGCCTTCGTAAATCCAAGATGAGTGGATGTGAGGGAAAAGAGAGATTTCATAGATGTCGCATCAAGAACTTGAGAAGAGTAATACTTGGTTTTTGCTGAATGGAATAAGGTTTTGACTTTGTTGATTTGTTTACGGAGAAGCTGTTTATTTATCTCAGTTTTTGTTTTTCGCCATTGCCACTCTAGCTGTTGGCGTTCGCGTTTTGTGACCAGGATGTCATGGGTGTACCATGGTGCACAGATCCTATCAGGCAGGAGATGGTCAGTAGGAGGTGCATACTCATCAAGAAGTTGGCTGAAAACGGTATCGTAGTGTTTAGAAGGGTCAGTATGGTCAGGGATTTGTGATAGACCTTCAGCAGCTTGATAGACGTTCAGCAGCTTGGGAAAGAAAAGCTTGAATATCTATGGCCTTGAGGTTGCGACGGGTAATGCGCTTCTTTATGATGGGCTTTGCCATATTGAGGAAGAAAAGAATGGCAGAATGATCGGAGGGTAGTTCGTCAGAGACAGATACAGACTGAGGTGTGACTAGACCTTGTGAGACATCGGTGATAAGCCAGTCTAAAATGTGATCTGATCTGTGTATTGGTTCGTTTACCAGCTGGGAAAGGGAGTCATTTGATAAAGAAAGAGAAAGGCGCTTGACATCAGGAGAAGACTGGTTGTCAAAGTGGAAGTTAAAGTCACCAAGTATAATAAGTTTCTTGGGAGAGAGGCTGTAATGGTCAAGGAGTGACTGAAACTCTTGGTGGAAAACTGAAGATGTTAAATTGTTTCTACGGTTGGGAGGTGGACGGTAAAGGAAACAATAAGTAACAGTGTGGCTGGTCCTTACCAGGTTGAGTTCACAGACTTCGAAAGATTCGGGTGAAAACGGAAGGGAGTGACATATAGAAAGAGCTGGATGCAGAGTGTCTTTGTAGACGATGGCAATGCCACCTCCACTGGAGAGTCAGGGGAAAGAAAGAGTTTTGTAGCCAGGTGGTGTTAGCTGTTTTATTTTTGGTTCGTGTCCATGTGGTTTAAGCTAGGTTTCAGTCAGAAAGGTAAAATCAATATTTTTTTTCAGAGATGAAATCAGAAATATAAAGACAGTTTTAACAGATAGGTTAATGGTAATTTTGTTTGTCTGTGACGCCCTTGTGAGGGGTTAGTCTATTGTCTTTATGGATTACAGTGTATATTGTCTTTATGGATTACAGTGTATATTGTCTTTATGGACATCACAGTGTGTATTGTCTTAATGGACATTACAGTGTATATTGTCTTTATGGACATTACAGTGTATATTGTCTTTATGGACATTACAGTGTATATTGTCTTTATGGACATTACAATGTATATTGTCTTTATGGACATTACAGTGTATATTGTCTTTATGGACATTACATTGTCTTTATGGACATTACATTGTCTTTATGGACATTACAGTGTGTATTGTCTTTATGGACATTACAGTGTGTATTGTCTTTATGGACATTACAGTGTATAATGTCTTTATGGACATTACAGTGTATAATGTCTTTATGGACATTACATTGTCTTTATGGACATTACAGTGTGTATTGTCTTTATGGACAATACAATGTATGTTCCCTTACCACTCCATTGGTGACAAGCCAGCGACTGAGATAGCCAGTGCTCTGCAGTGAAATGGTGCAGGTTGTCTTACAGTTTAATGTTTGTGTTTCTTTTCCTGTTTACTGTTTGTGTTTCTTACCCTGTCCACCCTTACTTATTTGTTTATTTATCTTATTATCTGGAAACTGTTTTTCTTATACGTATGATTGTTTAGATATTATGTGAAGTTTTGCATGAGCTGCAAAATGATTGTCATGTTCCTCTGGTAAGTACAATGCATGAGAGTTGTATCTAAATGGTATGATTATGTTGTGTTTGTGTTGCTTATAGGTGTCTTTGTTTAGTTTGAAATGCAGATGTCTTTCTCTCTCAGGAAGATTTGATGTTATGTCTGTTTAAAATGCATGTGTTTTATGGTCAGAAATGCATTTCTTTTCATGGATAGAAATGCATTTCTGTGTTTTATGGTTAGAAATGCATTTCTGTGTTTTATGGTTAGAAAAGCATTTCTGTGTTTTATGGTTAGAAATGCATTTCTGTGTTTTATGGTTAGAAAAGCTAAAAGTGTGTTTATGGATAGAAGTGTTAAAGGTCTTATGTTGTTGGTGAATGTTCCCCAACTTAGCTCTCTGGGGGTCAGCCAGAACATGCACTCTGATTTAGTCAACACACCTGGGAATCACTGCGAAAACTCGCATTGGATAACAAGTAAGCATGCCTGGCATGTTTCAACTACTTGGCCATATAGGCAGCCATACCCCGGCATCGGGTTGTTATGTTGGCAGCTTGTTATGGATGAAGAGAATCCCCACGTAACATACAGTATAACAACATTTACATGTAGATCTTGACACTGCTTATATCAGTAACTGACAAAGTTTTGGGTTTGGTCCAGTTAAGGTCTTGTGCATTTTTCATCAAAGAAGAAAATAATTTATGTGCCTGTGCATACTAATCTTTTTTTTCCATTTTTGTTAGAACTCCGAGATGGACCAATTGGGAGATTTTTGTGTTTGTGACCATATTTGCTCGTGGTTTTTTTGGTTTTAGAATATGTAGTTGTCATCTATTCTTACAGGAATTAATGGCCAACTCTTTCTGTGTGTTGAAATTGACATGAAAATGGATTTTCTGTGTTGTTGATCACAGTCTATATTTTATTCATCTGTACCTCATATTGTTCCAAGGTATCTTATGTAGTTGATTAGACTATTGTTACTACATTGATCTGTACTTATTGTTAAAAGTGCCCTGTAGATCAGACATTGCTAAGAAGTCTTCTCTTAAATTGTTCCCAACATTTTTTCCCCATCAAATATAGCAGATTGGTATGCGAGGTGCATTTGCAAAATTTAAAAGAAGACATGTTTTCAGAAAATGTATATTGCATTAGTTCCAGAGGATAGAAAACCATAAGACATTTGCATTGAAATAAAGTAGTGGACATCTATAAAGACAAGAGAGTGAGCGATGCAGCTCTTCCAAAGAAAAGAAAGCCTGCTTGGTTTGTCAGTCAAATGTCTCCAGAGCACAGCCTGTAGTGTCAGTAGTGATACGTTACTTTACACAGGACTCAGGGCCAAGAGTTGTCAGTCAAGTGTCTCCAGGGCACAGCCTGTAGTGTCAGTAGTGATACGTTACTTTACACTGGACTCAGGGGCAAGAGTGGCGGCAGAGAACGTCGTCAGCTTGTAGCCTGAACATCAGCCTGATTTCACTGGCTGCTGTGTGTTTATAACAAACACTGAAACTAATTCTTCACGTGTGATCCATTGCCAGGATTACATTACACTCTTTGTATTGTCTTTTAAGACAAAAGAACATGTTTTACTCCAGTTAAGTCTATCCATCTTTTGTAGAAGAGAAGGTTAGCGGTGGCCAGTGGTATGGATGATACCCAGCATGCAACAGCAATGTGGAGAATGAATTTTTCCAGGTCCAACTTGGCCTAGACATGCTGCCTGAAGACTGTAATGCATGGGGAGAAGTGAAATTCTTTGCCATACATATTGTCTGTAAACATGACAACCAGCACCACCAGCTAGCCATGTTGTTTCAGCTTTGCATTCGAGGAGGGAAGGAATGGAATTGCTGCTACCCTCCCCCTTCCAACTAAACACCCCTTCCCTCCTCACCAGTACCTAACATGGCAGACTTTGGCTTTTCAGCTTCATCCAGACTGATTTGTTAGGAAGAGAAAATCAATAGTCACATCGCTCAGCTTCACACCTTCCCCTCCCCCCCCCTCCCTCCCTTCCTCTATCCTTCAGTTTTGTATGCTGCACTAATCCTTTCCCTGCCTCCCTCCCCATTCCCTCTTTTCTTTCTTTCTTTCTTTTTTTATTTTTATTTTTTGCTCCCTTGTCCTCTGTGACGTTCCTGTTCCCACGCTGTTCTTTTTGATTTTTTCACTTCACCCATACCCAGATTCCTCATGTTGCATCCTCAGGGTCAAAAGTCTACAGGGAGCCTGTCAATATCAGGCTGCTGTGGGGCCTTCAGCCAGAGGGGCCCTGCACTGCTGCTGGGTCACTTTGATGCTGTTCAGGGGTGCCTCTTCTGAGCTAACATATGACGGAGACCACATAATGAACCCCGTTCTGATAACAGTTAGTAATAGTTCAGTCATAGAGCCAGACTGAGTGAGATGCCCACACAGGGTGGCGACCACGCATCATCCCTCCAATAACTTTCTCATGTGAACCTCCAACCCCGAACTCTTTGACACAAATTGCCACACAAAAGTGTATGGGGAAACCGAAACTGAAGTCACCACGAGACCAGTAGCAGCTGGGGCCACCAAATCAGACAATTTTCTGTTGTTGCAATATGATCAGTTGTAGTGAGGATGATGTAATGCTGCTGCTATGGAAGTGCATGTGTTTTAGACCACTTGACAGGGCTGAACTCAATGCTTCCTGTTATATGTCTTCTCCTGGCGACAGCCAGGCCCGAGAGCTACAGACACCTGCAGTAATGGTCAGGCAATTTGAGCAACACTATCAAACTCGTATCCGTAAAGTGGATGAAGCTTGACTGTGTGGTTCCAGTCTTCCCACTGAGCCCACAGCACACTCGCTCTGGGTAGGAGCCAGCTGGAGTCCAGAAAATTTTATGGAATTTGAACCTGCTACCTTCCAGTTCGTAACCCAGGCAGTTGGTGTCCTTTTTTGTGTGTATGCTGCACTCATCCTCTCCATCCCCTTCCCCTCTTTGTCCCTTCTTTTTTGTGTGCAGCTCTTTGTATTTGTGGGGTGTTTTTTTAGGAGGGGGTGGTGTCACACCTTTGCTTTAAATGCATCTGCTGTAATATTCCTTGTTTTTACTCTAATAAGTTGGTAGGTTTGTCAGTTATTCATGTAGTGTGCACTTTTGGGGGGGTGGGGAACTTATGGCCTCAGATATAGGATATGTTTTACTTGCTACGATTGTTTGGTAAAGACTAGAATTTAGCTGCTGGCTGTGGTAAAAAAAAAAAAGTTCAGTATGGGCATTTAAAAAAAAATTCACTCCTGTAATAAAAGTGACAATGATAAATGTTGAAATATCTGTTACATCATCGTCATCATCATAACAATACTCTTCTCTCATCTGACTCACAGACAGGTAACATGGGCACAAACACAGCAGCAGACTTGCCACCACCTGCCGTTGTCACGACAACAGAGGAGGTGCCAAGCGGGGAGGGGGTGAAGAAAAGGGAGATGATCAGCTATCAGACGTCAGACGGGTCCATCAACAACAAGCTGCCTCCTATCAATGGTGAGTCGGTCCTCTCTGCCCCTATAGCGCTGAGGTTAGCTAATTTAACCATGTACACTGAGTTAGAATAAATTCCTCTTGCACAGTGATAACAATGTGGACCATAGTGATTATTTCTAGAAAGGGAAATACGATCACAGCACCCTGTGTTAGGCACAGTGACTGATAATCATTTCAAGCATTGCAATTTTGACTTCATGACTACATCACAGCCATAGTTTGAATGCCACGCACCACTTGTCAGTACAGGACATGTAGCTGACACAAAACAGATGCAGATAGGGAAGGCAGAGGCTTCCTCTGCTTTGGACATTGGAGATGTAAACATACACACCCAGCAGGCTACAACCAGTCACAGCTGTCATTGCTGTGGGAAAGGAGAGAGACATAGCAGCTCTGATTTTAGCTGTCTTTGCTACACTGCTCTGCCAGTTGTTCATAAAGTCTGATGTTTCGTTCCCAGTTTATAGCACCAATTCAAATGCCTGAGAATGCATTTATAAGTGTCAATTCAAATGCATGCCAAACGATATGCGGACAAAACGAGGAGTAGCAGACAACAGATCCAAGGGGGGCATTGTGCATCAAGTGAAGGAAGCCATGTATTGATTGCTATAGTTGGATGCATTTGTGTCCATCAAAGTTGAAAACAAAGCAGGCTGGAACTGAGCACTTAACTCAATGGAGTCGCAGTGAAATGGATCCTGCCTTTTGTGGTGACAGGTGATTTTGGCTACATTTGAAAAATTCAGCAGACTTACCCAACATAATAATGACATACACATTATACATCATTGAAAAGTTTATAACGTTTACTTTTGATATTGTTTCACAGTTTTTCAATAGATGACTATTTATTTTTTATAAATTTTCAAAATATGTCACTGAATGCTAAAAAATAAAAAGTTTTGAAAATTAAACAAAAAGCGGATCTTACATTGCTTGAACTGTTCACCAAAGTAAAGTTCCCTGAAGTTGGCTGAATCCATCTGATGTCACTTTTTGTACAAACAGATTTAAAAAAAAAAAGAATCATAACACTGGAGAGCCTGAAATCCCAAAGATATCACTTGTTGACATGTCAAACAAAATTAGCCAACAGACACAAACTAGGCAAGCTTATGGTCAAGGAAAGCAGCTGTGTTTAGAAAAAATGATTGCTCTACAGGCCAGAGTACTTTCCCTTGAGTTGAACATCGCTAAGTGTATTTGGAAAAATTTGTAATTCTACCTTTAGGATTCGGCACGTCACAGTGAAAGAGAGGAGTGCTGAAGCTTAAGATTCGGCACAACCTCAACGAGTTAATGCTGTGTGTGTTTGAGTGCATGAGTGAGTGATTATATAAGGGTTCTCTCCAGAATCTGCCTTGTATGTGTGTTTATTTATTTATTTATTTATTTATTTATTTATTCTTTTATATTTATTTTATTCTTTTATATCGAGGATAATGGAATAAGCAATTGTATGCTTTTTTACACCCAGTCCCCGTGTGTATGCGGTTTTGTCAATTTTGTCATCTGTTTCCACCGGCACACAGTGGCCTACTCTTATAAAAAGCGGAATAGGATTTAATATGTGCGCAAAATGTTGTGTGTGTGAAGATTATATGATTTTCTCCACAATGTGCCTTATGTGTGTGTGTGTGTTGGTGTGTGTTGGTGTGTATGTGTATTGTCATGCATTCCAGAATCAGAAAAGTGTGAGTAGTGGTGTAGATATCGTCAATCTATGAACTCTGCATTGTCATGCTCACCTCTCTTCAGAAGTGTGCGCATTATTCATCTACTATCTTCTTACACTTTTATCTTCTTGCCCCCCCCCCCTTCCCCTCCCCACTCCTATGAAAAACAACTCTCCACCTCCCCCTTCCCCACCTGTTATGTTTGCCTGACATGGAGAGAGAAGACTAATGGTTGGTTGGTTGATGGCACAGTCCCTAGATAGCGTAACTCTGCTGGCGCCTGAACAAAGTCGAACCTACCAAGCCTGCCTTTTGTAATATCTGCACTGTAGAGGAAGAAGTGAGGAATTGTTTGCTGACTTGGTCCATCTTTTTCTTGCTGGAGAGCACTTCTGCCGCTGTTTGAAAAAGAAATGAAAGAGCGGTTAAGTAAGCTGAAAAAAATTACCGGTTTCCTAACATGTACACATGCTGTTAACGTTTTGATCTTAACAATATGAATATATTCCCCAGTTATTGTTTGTGTTATTCTGTGTCGTGTCATGTTAAAAGCATGTTGTTATGTATTGATTTTGTAAAACGCTAAATTAAAAAAGTGTTACACACACACACCCGCACGCACGCACACTCTTCCACTGACTCACGCTCATTACATGTGAATGATTTTGTGACTTCAGCATATCAGTATATTTACGATTTCCGTGTGATCACAGTATTTTTATTATTCTGGTATGCTCTCTGAATGACCACAGATCTGAAAGCAGCAGAAGAAGAAGAAGACCTCTTGGTCTCCATGAAGTGGTAGCACATCACCTCAAACCAGCAATGCTGATGCTCTGTATTGTCTTCACCTGTGTGTAGCAAAAAAGATTCATCATTAAGATAAAACTGACTCGGACTTGTGTGTGTGCATAGCAGACGTGTGTACTTTTTGACAGAGACAGAGGCTGAGAAAGAGTCAGAGAGACAGAGTGTGTGTGTGTGTACTTTTTATTTTTCATTTGCACTGTGCAGCAAAGGCCAGTGTGCCAGCACAAACTTTGTAGTTTATTCAAGTATGGATGAGCAGTTGGTCTTGAGCATACTACTACACAGAGTAAACAGACAAAACTGCACAAGTATGTTTAGCCTTCGAACTGTTTTCACTTTGCAAAAGAAGAAGAAGTTACGGTTATAAGACAACAATAAAATGAGAGAAATTCCAACTTTTGTAGAGTTCCTTTTTTTTTTTAATTGATAACATGTGCCCTGTGCTCTTTTTTTTCTTCTGTCCCCCATTTGGCGTTTTGAAGGCAGTCTTAGGTAAGACTTTGCCCAGTTGTGTGTGTGTATATATATAAATTCCATATATTATTATTATTATTATTATTATATACAGCAGCTATTGTTTTTCTTCCGTGCCTCTCAGGAACATCTTCACCGCCAACATGTGGAGGTAACTAACCGATTCTTCCTTTCGTTCACTGTCAGTGTCTTTCTTATCCTTGATGTTGTCTCCAGTCTGGTTCCTGTCCTGTCTGCAACAATGGAAATTGTTTTCTGTGTGATATTGATTCCAGTGATATTGTGACATTATGTGTATTGTTTTAGATTTTTACTCCCATGCCACTGGAGAGTGTTGCTTTGTTTTTGAGAATGCTGGGGAAGGGCGATAGGATTTGCAGTGAGTGTGACTTCACTGCCTTGTTTTTTCCATTAGTTTGTTGTAGAAGGTAGGGGTGTTTTTTATGGGGTTTTGTGTGTGTTTATTAAGCTGTGTGCATGATTCTATTAATTAGATGATTTTAATGAGCTAGTCTTTATAATAGATCTTTTTTCAGGGGCTTTTTTTGTTGTGAAATGATGGATAGACTCCACTGAGCTTGAGCAGAGGGCGTTTCACGTTACTACCAGTAGGGAGAAGGTGACTGCCCTGACAAGGCCTCTCAGGTTGGACTGTAAATGGTGACACTTGCTCTGCCAAATTTGGAAAAGAGAAAAACATTTAATGCAAGTTTAATCGACTGACAGACTTTAAAAAGACACCTTTTTGTGTGTCATGCAAATTTTCCAATGCACCGTTTTTAGCTGGTAGTGTGGGAAAGATGTTGAACATTCATTGTCTGAAAAGAAAGACCCTGCTGACATAATGCTGACAAAAATCATCAAAGATGTAAATGATACATCATAGTGGCCATAAGCAAGGACATTGAGTGCTGATGTCAGAAAGTTGAAATTAATCTCATACAGCGATCCAGATGTTGGTAATCATGCAGTTCCCCTGGCGTTGAACAGAAGGTGCTCATCAAGTATTATGGATGTTATTACATGGATAAGAGTTGTGCGACCTCCACCCAAAGCCATTGATACTGACTTTGTGATGTATGATTGTTTGTGTTCTAACCTTGGAGTAAAGACATATCTTGCCCTTTGAGTCCATTATGATTCAAAAAGATTTATAAACTTAAAGGTGGATTACATTGCTAGAGAAACTGATCTGGGCAAAATGTGCAGGGGATTGTGTGTGTGTGTGTGTGTGTGTGTGTGTGTGTGTGTGTGTGTGTGTGTGTGTGTTATCCTTTGGGCTTGTTCTCAATATTTCTCAGAAATAGCAGCTATATTTTGTTCCATGTGCCATCCTGTCAGTCTTTACCACTATGTATCTCTACGTTGAGCTGCTGTACCTGTTTTCTCTCTTGCCGCTGGCAGTCAACAGTGTGCGAATTCCTGCTGATGTGATTTTGTCAGAAAAACCAACAGCAAAAACCTCGCCATGAACATAGGAAAACAATAAGACCAAAACACTGACAATATTGAAACTTGAGCTGGTGTTGTATTCTTATTTTTCCCTTTATTTTCTTTTTTAAAGATAAATCTTGGTTTGAAGAGGTACATTTTGAGCTCAGTATAAATTTGTGTTTGTTTTTTTGTTTTGTTTTGTTTGGTTGGTTTTGTTGTTTTTAGCGGGGGATATACTACTGTTCTATTGCAAAGCATCATTTCCACCTGTGAAGTCTGCATCCAGATTTCAATGCTAAAAGCACACAGAAACCTGCCAGGGTTTTTCCCATTAGTATTAATTTTTTAGGACAAAGTAAGGTGTGTGGTCTGACTCATTGACATTACTGCCTGCTGGGCTTCAGCTTGTCTGTGACGTGCAGGACAAAGTGAGTTGCTTGTATAATATCTGCATCAATCAAACTCACTGTAACTGAGTTCTGTAACACCCCCACCTCCCCTTTCTCTGTAGTCAAGTCAAGTCAAAAACACTGTAATCATCCCATGAAGGGCAATTACCAATTTAGTGGAAACAAGCTAGCTGAAACTAGTGAAAGTTGTTAGTTGTTACATGAAGTTTAACACAGGTGTCCATTGCATTTTCTTTCTTTTGTGTGTACAGCAGTATTGAGAGAGAGAGAGAGAGGAAGAGAGAGAGAGAGAGAAGAGAGAGAGAGAGAGAGAAGAGAGAGAGAGAGAGAGAGAGAGAGAGAGAGAGAGAGAAAGAAAGAAGGTGTGTGTGTGTGTGTGTGTGTGTGTGTGTGGGCGCATGTGTATGTGTGTGTGAGAGAGAGAGGTGCATATGTAAGTGAGAGCATGCCGTCATATGTATGTGTGTACACCCCTGCATGTTCCCAGCTGTTATAGTCAGCAGATCATCTGATGCTTCATGCTGTCTGACACATACTGCTTTTCTTCTCCTTCCTTAGCTGCTTTGTGTATGTGTGTGTATACGTGCAAACAAGGTTTGTGTGTATGTGTGTGTATACGTGCAAACAAGGTTTGTGTGTGTGTATACGTGCAAACAAGGTTTGTGTGTGGGTGAGAGAAGATATTCAGTTGCGGAACAATGTGGCACAATTAACAGGGTATATGTTGGTTTTAAGATGTGATTGACGTTAGTTTTCGTTTATTAAATACTGGATTTAAGATGCCTTAATTTTGGTTGGTTTTCTTTCTTACAAAGTGTTACAGAAAAGAAGTGTTGATGTGAAGTGAGCTGGTTGGCAAAAGCAGGTGAACTGATGATAACATTCTGTCAGTAGGTTGGCTGGTAGTTGTGGAATCTTGATTTGTCACATGAAGATGTTGACATTGATACATTCAATGTATTCACTAAATTGATGAACATGCCAAGATGCTATTGATTAAAAAAACAATACCAAAAAACAAAAAAACAAAGACACCCCCCAAAAAAACCAAAAAAAATCTCTTAAACCCATGAACAGCAATAAAAAGCAGGAAGAAAAAGGGATTGATGGTAGGATTTTTATTTTATTTTTGGGGGGGAGTTCAGATTGATATTAACAAGACCTGTTAACTTAAATTTTTTTTAAAAAGTTATTGCCAGAATTGTCAGGGTGGACTTCTGACTTGGCTGTAAGACAAAGACAAAATAGAACATTTCTGTCAGTTAAATGATGACCTGCTGTGGTGGACTAGTGGCTTGCTACCGGAAAGTTTCAGAAACCATCTTGTTGTCAGGTGGGGTCATGTGTTTGGTATCTTGGTGTCAGTGTTGTGATGCTATCAGGACAGGCCTCACCTGTTTGTCAGACTGAGGAAACACTGTTTACATCAGGAGTTCCATGCCTTGGTCTCGGTGTCTTTAGAGTATCAAGACAGCAGTTTACATGTAAGTCCACAAAGAAAGAAAAGGGTTGAACAAAGTGTTTAACCAGGGCATCAGCTAATTGGACTAGAACTGGCTGTCAGTCTCCCTGCAGAACTTAGCTCAGGCACAGTCAGCAGGGTGTTTGCAGAGAGGGCGAGTCCACTGTATGTGATAGGACTGTCACCTGCAGGATACAGGGTGGACAGGTTGTATCTGTTTGTACTGTCACCTGCAGGATACAGGGTGGACGGGTTGTATCTGTTTGTACTGTCACCTGCAGGATACAGGGTGGACGGGTTGTATCTGTTTGTACTGTCACCTGCAGGATACAGGGTGGACGGGTTGTATCTGTTTGTACTGTCACCTGCAGGATACAGGGTGGACAGGTTGTATCTGTTTGTACTGTCACCTGCAGGATACAGGGTGGACAGGTTGTATCTGTTTGTACTGTCACCTGCAGGATACAGGGTGGACGGGTTGTATCTGTTTGTACTGTCACCTGCAGGATACAGGGTGGACAGGTTGTATCTGTTTGTACTGTCACCTGCAGGATACAGGGTGGACGGGTTGTATCTGTTTGTACTGTCACCTGCAGGATACAGGGTGGACGGGTTGTATCTGTTTGTACTGTCACCTGCAGGATACAGGGTGGTGGACAGGTTGTATCTGTTTGTACTGTCACCTGCAGGATACAGGGTGGACAGGTTGTATCTGTTTGTACTGTCACCTGCAGGATACAGGGTGGACGGGTTGTATCTGTTTGTACTGTCACCTGCAGGATACAGGGTGGACAGGTTGTATCTGTCTGTACTGTTGCTTGATAACTGGTTGATAGATTGTATCTATTTGTATTGTATCTATTTGTACTGTTGTTTGATATATGGTGGATAGGTTGTATCTGTTTGTACTGTTGTTTTATAAATGGTGGATAGGTTGTATCTGATTGTACTGTTGTTTGATAAATGGTGGATAGGTTGTAACTGATTGTACTGTTGTTTGTTAAATGATGGATAGGTTGTATCTGATTGTACTGTTGTTTGATAGTTGTGGGATAGGTTCAAGTAATTATTGGATAGGTTGTATCTGTTATAATTATTGCTAAGTAAAAATGGATAGGTGGTATCCCCTTTTCATTAACTCTCTGTGAAGTATGGATAGGTTGTGTCTGTTTTTATCATTGTTCAGTAAATATTGGATAGATTATGACAGCCTCCAGTGTTCCGATTCTGTGAATGTTGGAGCTTGTTGCATAACCCTTGGTGCTTCTTGGAGGTGTTGGTGTTGTGAGCAAGATGTTGACTGTTATTCATGAGTCAGAAAGACCAGAGTCTTTACTATGGCTGTGCAGCCTGTAGAGCTGTGAAGAGCTGTATACACTCAGTAAATCATATTTTCTTTCTTCCATTCATGCAGTACAGCTTCATCATTGTCACAGAGGATCTCTTTGTGCTTGGTTTTTCTAGCTGGTGTTTGAGAGACCTGTGGTTTGAGCAGTGTAGTTTTGCCAAAGTCATGACAACAAGATGCTTGCAATATCTACTGCATCATTTGTTGTTTGAAGCTGTGTCTCACTGGGTGTGACACTCCTTTGGCTTGGGGAGTGGTTGAGAATTGTATGTTTTGGTTTGTTTTGGTTTGGTTTTTGGTTAGTTTGCTTGTTTGTTTTGAAGACATCTGCAGAGGCAACTATCCTACTGGTAACCCACCATGCTGGACATGTTGAAGACTTTTGACCAGAGAACTTGAATTGAACAAAAAAAGCCTCCACCCCAGCAATGAACTCAGCTTTGTACCACTGTGGAATTACATGAATGGTTTGGAAAATATTGCAAGTGAAGTGTGATCATTGCAAAGTGGTTCAGTTCTGCAGACTTGATTTGAATCAATACTGTAACTACAGTATCTGGGTCAAATGATCAGCAACCGAAGCAGAAACTGTAAACATTTGATAGTAGAAGAGGGGGAAAAATGCAAGGAAGCCTTACTGGAGAAGACGATTGGACATAGATCAAAATGTTTGTGGCAGCTGCCTAGAAGGCACATGTGTTTAAGGTCCCTCAAAAGGAAAACTTCGTTTGCCAGTGTCTGGGTGAAAACTATGTCTGAAAGAAAATATTGAAAATCAAAAGAAGGAAGAATCTGTAGAGGATGCTGTAGCACCTAACAAGGAGTGTATCTTGAAAAGCAGGTTGCTCAGAATCCTCAAGTGCTGCTGTTCCGAAACTCATCTATGCCAGGACAGCTTGTGCTGGCTTGTACTAAAAACTCTGTGTGTGTGTGTGTGTGTCTTCCATTTTACGTCTGCCTTCCATTTTATGTCTGTTCACCTAAAGTGATAGTAGACAATGGAGGCAGGAAGGGGGGGGGGGGGCGCGGGGTGAGGAGGGAGGGAGGGCATAATGAGATGAGGGCTTTAAGTAAAAGAGATGCGTGTGTGTGCATGCGTGTGTGCGTGCATGCCTCTTTATGTGTGTGTGGGGTAAATCAGTCAGTCAGTCAGTCAGTAAGAGTGTAATCTTGAGAAAGAGGGGAAGGGGTGAAGAGAGAGTTTATATGTGTGTGTATGTGTTTGTGTGTGTAAATCAGTCAGTCAGTCAGTCAGTAAGAGTGTAAGAGAAAGAGGTGGGAGCTGGGAAGAGAGACAGAGTGTATGTGTGTGCATGCAAGCATATGTGTTTGCCTGTTTGTTTTTTCAAACAAATGCCTGCATGTTTTCTATGGGCCCTTTACAGTTTCCAACACCAGCCTCTACTCCCATACACTCTCAATTCCACCCCCTCACCCAAAAACAAACAAAAAACAAAGAGGGTTGGGGGGGGTTAATGAGCTACTCCTTTTTGCTGTATGTATGTTAGTCCGTCGTTTTCAAAGATGACCTCCAAAACAGCAGCTGCCTCCTCTGCAGAAATTGGGCAGAAATTTGATTATAGTGGAGATGCCTTGCCCACAGTACATCCCCACTCTCTCGGCCAAGTGGGCATAAGGACAGTCAGCGTTGGAGATGAAGTTGATATAATTCACACAGAAAGATTGAAAAGTGCTTCACTCTTTCCCATTGTCTTCAGAGTTTGTTGTTGTTGTTTTGTTTTTCCAAATCATGGAAATGAGTGTTCTTGTAGAGGAAAAGGTGTGTGCTGCACCGCTATCCCTCCGTTGTTCCTTGCAGCCTGAAAACGATGGGTCCTTTGCAGTGTTAGACGTGTAGCAGGTGTGAAGGTGATTACACGCGGCTTAGTGTAGCATATAGTAACATGTGTTTAAGACATAGTAAGTTTGGGTGTTATTTTTGTAGAAATAGCATGTCATACACTTGAATGTCCATTACCTGCAGGAGCTGTTTCTGGGTGTGTGGTTTAAACGAAGTTGTGTGTGTGTGTGAGAGCTTAATGCGCATGCATATATGTGTGCATGTCTGTTTCTCCATTTTGTCATCTTGTAAAGTTTTGTGTGTCCATGCTTGTGTGTCTGCCAAAGTTTCTGTGCTTAGGACATTGGTAAAATCACATTTGTCATGCTTCACTTTGAAATGAGTCGCATTGCACCTGACCCACTTTTCCGCTAGGAGCCATTTTAGGCAGGTGGAGGTCAGGTTGTTGAGTTTGTTTGATTTGATCATAAACCTTTAGCCCTTCTTCCACCTTGTACTGAAGTATTGAGGCGTAATTTTGTTTCCTTTTGATTTAAATCGCGTTTAAAAAACCCACCCAAGCCCTCATTCTGACCACCTATTGCAATGCAGAACCGGTCAGTTTCTCATTTTGTCACTTCCTATAGTCTGTCATTTCAGTTTGTAATAACGTCTTCATAGTATTGTCTGATTTTTAATCTGTTTTTTAAAAATTGGATAGCCTTTTTATTGCAAATTAATAATGTTAACTAAAAATTTGGTGCACTGTATCTCATTATATTGTGGAGCATTATCTTTCCCTTTTTTCTACTCAAATTTTTGTTTATTAAAAAGATTGTGCAGACTAGTTTTGTGCACTTGCTTCTTAAGTGTATCCACGCTTAAGGCTATAAACTCTGTGTGTATATGTGCATATGATTGTGTAAGGTGCAAGTAAGAACATTATTGGTTGTTCTGTCAGTCCTGTGGGGTATGAGATGATGTTGTTACCATGCATATACATTGCAGAAATACTATCAAATCTTATTATCATGGGTGATTTTCCTTCTGTTTCAATTGAAATTCCATTCTGGTGATTTTCAGATTAAAATAAATTTCAGTTGAGGAAAATTAGATTCAAGAACTTAAATCCTCTTAAAGATGACCATTGACTAAAATCTCCTTAAAAAACTTGAAAATCAAGGCTTGTATATCAAAATTGTTCTCTTTAAGGATGATATTAAACCAGAAATACACTTTTGTGAAAAAAAGGGTTCATATGTCTGTGGGGGTGGACGAGAGTTGCAGACAGTAATGTGTCCAAGGGAGGTAAATACTAATTCGGCACATGCGCAGTATATCACTGAAAGTTTATATCTGTTACCCAAGCTGATGGAATTTTGTCTTTCAGAGTTTAAAATGACAACACAAGGCAAAAACTATATATTAAGCCCCATGTCACTGACAACAGCAGAGCTCAGAGGCTAGATTGACACTGTAGCAACAAACAAAACAAGTGTTGTGACTGGATGTAGGATAAAATGCAAGCAATGGTGGGCAAGAATTTGAAGCTGAAGCCAACTTCTAAGAGCTGACTTGACCCGACCAAGATCTGGCTTTTTGTTTGGACTCAAGTTGCTATGAAAAGTAACAAAATTCAACACAATTGGTGCTCAGTACTCATCTTAAATGAAATTGTGTACTGATTTTGTACTTAGAAAAAAAAAAAGATGATGTGAACAAGACAAGTGATTGCTGTACTTTAGGTTTCAACACATGAACATTTTGTCTCAAATGCAACATTCTTTTGCTGACTGAAGAGATAGATGCAGCATCCAACATCGTCAAAAGATAGTTATGAACATATAGATTTCCTTTTTTTTTTCTAGATGATTTTAATCTTATAAACATTTTTTTTCAAACCTAAACACAAACAAACCAATTCCAGTATAATCATACCATGCAGCATAACAGTTTGACAGTAACATAGAAGTTATGCCTGAAAATATTTTAAGTGAAATGATCTCTTCTCTCACAACACACACACACACATACACACACACACACACACACAGCAGAATTTATCAGTATCCATGGAAAATTGGAGATGTTAATGAATTATAAGTCGAGTGACTCATGTATGTTGAAGAACAAATAGGATGATAAGACAAAACTGCTTTTGTAATCATCTCTTTGTGGGTTTGAACACATACACACACACCAATTTTATTTTGGGTGGCAGTTAATGATAGCTTAGCAAGAGTAAGCTACAAATATTGCATAGTACAACATGAATCACACCCTTGAATTTCTTAAAAGTTCTTTGAAACATGGTAGGCATTTTTTGTTTTACTATGGAGAGGTCCACGCTAACGGTCCACTCATTTTGAAAGACTTTCTTTCCGCTCAGGCTGACACATCAAGGCTGCCAACACTTTTTTCCTTGACTGGTTATTTCCAAATGCAAAAGTGATTTCAGATATTGTTTTCATGCATGATTGTTTTCATAATATTTGGTTTTCATTTCAGGAGATAGTTTGTCTAGACTTTTATTTTTGAATATTTCAGCTTCTGGGGGCTTAATCCCCATAATCCCTGCTTTTTAAGGTACGGGGGAGGGGTCACACCTTTCCCTTTAACTCATCCACTGTAATATTCCTCATTTTGACTCAAAAAAGGAAGGTTGCTTTACTTTGTTATTCACATAGTTCATACTTTGGGACATCTTTGTTTTCTATGATTATTTCGAAAGATGGTGAAAAAAATGTTTTAAGAATTCAGTATTAGTAATTTTTTTTAAAATCACCCCCAAACTAGATGCTGAGATTGAATACTTAAGCCTTTTTTGGGGGATACATTTTTTGTGTGTAACTGTAAACACAGAAGGAGTAATAATTCCAGTATAGTACACAAGTGAGAAGCTAAGGGTTCTGTACAGTGTTATCCATTCCTACTGTCCTCCTCAGCATTTATCTTGCTCACTTCTCAAACTTCCAGGTTTGTATACATGTAGTCACAAAGCATAAGTTGACGATGTGTTTCCCATTCCTGATGTGAAGTTCGAGTTGGATCAACTCAGGGATGAACTTTTCCTTTCTTTGTCATCAGCTACTCCGCACTGTTCATCAGCACTTTCTGTCCGCACAGTGACTGTCTGTCTGTAGCCAGTACTGTAGCTCATGTTGTGAAAACAAAGACAGACATTGATAGTAGATTTGCTTGTAACTGCTGCCATTCATTTGGGACTTGTTAGTTGGTAGAAAAGTGGTCATTTGTACTTTTGCAGCTGAATATTGATTATACTTATTGAATTGTTGGCTTGAGCAGGATAAGAACAAAACACGTTTCAAAATGTTCTAACCAGCAGGTAAATTTTACCTGTAACCGTTAGAGCCATGCCAAAAAGACTGACAGACATAAAAATTGAAATGACCCATCATGTGTAGCTGTGAAGCTGTTTGCTGTGGCAGGGCGCAAGAATCATATCTGGGACATGACTTTAAACCAATTGAACTACATTGGTAAGTGACCGCTCTCTCTGCGCCTGTCTCGGTGTGCGTCCTCCTTTTCGTTTTTGTCGTTACTCAGTGTGGCAGCCTCCTCGTTGGCACCATGGTTTTTTGGTGTTTTTTTTAGTTGATTGGTTGCCTTGTCACCATTTGCCTGCCTGCTCCAGGTGTGGACTTTTTTTCACTGGAGGTGATTTTGTGATGTCAAGTGTCAAATGGTCATTTTCAGTTGATCGATATGTAGTACATTTTGGGTTTTTAGCAGTGTGTTCTTTCTCATTTTTTTAAGGTGGTTTTTTTGATTGCTTGTGGTGGTTATTTTTGTTTTCAGGTTTATCAATATTATTTTCTTCTCGTTTTGATGTTGCCCCCCTTTTTTATTTTTTGGTTGTCCTTGCTTGTTTATTGAAGAACTGTGTAAATATCAGTCAAGTAAAATAATGAATATTGGTGAAATATTGTGGTAGCTCTCTTGGAGGGTGTTAGAATTAAAAATTTAAAAAAAGAATGCGAATGTCTGAGGGATATCAAATTGATATGTACTTGTTTTTGTTCTGAAAATAAATAAAAAATTTGTTTTTCCAATTTTGTATAATGTATGGCACTGAAGACCAATATCTTGATTATGTATGAATTACGTATGAAAATGAGTTCATCAGTGAGAAACTTAGGCACAGTAAGCTAGAGATCTTTCTACTGTCCAGCACTTTGTGATTTTTCACACATCTGTGCATATATTCAGAAGCCACAGTCAAACTGTTCTCCAATATTGAATCTTCCTTTCGTTTGGGTCAGAAAAAGTAGACAAGGCTTTGATTTTGTTGTTCATTTCTTGGACAGGTAACAGAAACGTAGCCCTGAATGGTATTCCCACAGTGTGTGAACAGTGGCTGTAACCAAGAGGGAGACGACTCCTTGTTTCCTTTGTTATCAGCAGTCAAGAGAAAAGTAATCCTGGGCTCTCACATTCCTCTGTTATCTGCAGCCAAGAGGGAGACAACCTTTGTTTTTCCTTTGTTATCTGTAGCAAAGAGGGAGACAATCTTTGTTTTTCCTTTGTTATCTGTAGCAAAGAGGGAGACACTTTGTTACACTTTGTTTTTCCTTTGTTACCTGTAGCAGAAAGGGAGACAATCATTGTTTTACCTTTGTTATCTGTAGCAAAGAGGGAGACAATCTTTGTTTTTCCTCTGTTATCTGTAGCAAAAAGGGAGACAGCCTTTTTTTTTTACTATCCTGTTAATTATTTGTTGTAAAGAGGGAGACAGTCTTTGGTTTTCACTGTCCTTTGTTATCTAGAGGCAAGAGGGTAATAACTGTATGTTTCCAGGCTGTTTGGGTATCTAGAGGCAAGAGGGAGACAACCCTGTGTTCTCACATTGCTTTGTTATTCAGGGGCTAAAAAGAGACTTTACTGGGTTCTTGCGTTCTGGTTTATCTTGTAGAGGCAAGAGGAGAATACTTTAGGGTTTCTGCATTCCTTCCAGATGGGGAGGCTCCCGAGGGAGGGACACATCAACAACCCTGGCTTGTCTGTTGTTTGGTTTGGTTTGTTCCGTTGGTGTTGTTTGTTATTTTTTGTAATCTACATACCCAGAAGGTAGAGGATGACAAACCTGAGCTTGTAGACACATTTTTAAATGTTTGGTTTTTGAACATAGACATAAGGAAGGAGGCAACTTTATGTTCTTGTAATCCGTCTTCTTCTTTATTTTGTAAAATTGAGAAAAGAAGCTTTAAAACAGTGTGTTGGTTCCAGTAGTCCTGCATTTCTTTGAGCTTAACCTCTTAACTGCCGAGTGCAAGTGCATCCTATATGCCAGGGAATAAAATTCTCATGTACCACTTGCTATTTTCATGTCCCTTTTACTCAGAAATTACTAAATAAATTATCCTGATACTCTGCCCAATGACAGTATATATATATCGTAGATTGCTTTGAGGAAAGCTCAAATTAGGTAGCATGATATTTCACTACGAAAATATATTTAAAATGTAAAAAATCAACAAAAAGTACACTTTCTTCATCACCACTGTCATTCTGACTACCTCCCATCTCATTATCATCAAACATAAGTCTAGGCAAAATCTCAGTCATTTAAAAAAAAAAAAGAATCATACATGATCGTTTTCATCACTGTCAGGATTATCTTAAGTTTTATTTGCCACTTTTTCAGCTGTGTAAAGTTATTGATACCTTCAACGAGAAGTGTCAGCCATTTTGAACAAGAACTGCTCAAGCAGTCATGCATAACAACACAAAATACAAGCTAAAAAAAACCTATAAGAACTGCTCAAGCAGTCATGCATAATGACACAAAATACAAGCTAAAAAAACCTATCATTTTTGCCACGGTTTTTGCAACTGGATGTTGCCAGGCAACAGGAGAGTGATCACTAATTTTGGACTTATTTCCCTTTAACTGTAGTCAAGGAAGCTGGCTTGTTTACTTGGTTTGAAACCGTGGAAATTTTCTGGGTTGTAGGCATATAGAGTGCACATTTAAAAGGTAAAGGAGGTAAAGGAGTCCCATAACCTATAAGGTTGTAGGGGAGCGAGGCGTCAGAGACCTCACTTTTCTAGGGCCAGCATATTGAGGGCGGCGCCCATCTCCTCTCCCTCGCTGCTTTACCTTCCCTGACCCTAAAGAGGGCAGGTACCCATTTACAGCTGGGTGAACTGGAGGAACTGTACTGAAGCCAAGGCGCGCAAACGGTCACCCATCCAACTGGTATCCACGCTCGACGCTGCTTAACTTGGCTGGGGGAAAGCGAGTGCTCCGACCACTGAGCTATCCCGTGCACATTTAGCCCCAGAAAATTTCCGGGGTGGGGCAGTTTAGTGGTTAAGAGGAGAATAACCTCACACCACTTGCAGAGTATTACTGGGTTGAGGAATTGACTCGCACTGAAGATGCCTACTTGGCTCCATTGCTAGAGCAGCAGATTCATATTCCCAAACTGCAAGCCTTGGTCACCATACTTACATATGGATGATTTTAAGCGCTTAGATTTGTTTGCTTTTTACAAGATTCAGCGCTATATAAATTCCATATATTATTATTATTATTATTATTTTATTTGCTGAATTTAAAGTATGTTGTTCGAAATGTGCAGTTTTGTGGAAGACATTGCAACACCCTCTCCCCACCATTCTGGGCAATTGCATAGGTGTTGAAGGAGAAAAAGGATGTTGGTGTTAAATGGAGAAAATAGGGTTACAAAACTCTGTGCCGAGGTTCGGAGAATTAGCAACAAATAGTTGTTGGTCTGTGTGTATCATGGCAGGTATTTTTTGGGATTGATAGAGAGTGAAGCAGTTCTATAGAAGGTGCAGATTGTGCTGATTAGTAAAAGAGATTTTTTGAAATCCTAAGTCTGTGAGGGTCCCTCCCTGTAGTACAGATTGTGCTGATTAGTAGAAGGGGCTTTTTGAAATTCTCTACTATGTCTGTGAGGGGGTCCTCTTAGTTTAAGCTCAGGGATACTCATTCCTGTCCAAGATCTCAAGTGGATATCAGCAAATTGTGGATTTTTTCCCCCAGTGTTTGTGGTGGTTTGCAATTTTGATCCTGAAATTGTGACACAGTTTTCTCTCTCTTTTTATTATTTTTATAAATTATGAATTTACAGCCTGTAAATACCATTTAGAAACATGCTTATTTATATTGAAAATATAGATGCTTCTTTCTGAGTTAGATTTTAATTTTTTTTTTAAAAGAAGAAGCTTTGATCATATAATTCTAACATGCTTTAGAAAAAAAATGCTGTGAATTGATACTGTTTATTTTTGGTCTAAAAGCACACAAAACAGTATAGAAGCGGTATAATACTGATGGGAAAAGAAAACAGAAAGCAATGATATGATTTTTATAGCGCTATTTGTTGTTGTAGTTTTAAGATTATGTTGGAGCGAGTTGATGAGGAAAAGGGCAGCTAGCTGTGGAATAGGAAATGCCTGACATGACAGCGGGGCTGCCCACAGTTCAGTCAGCTTTGGAATGACTGCAATCTCTGGGAGAATGTCATGTGTGGCAATGATCAGAATTATGTGATCTCTTCTTCCGTGTGTCTGTGTGTTGTTTAGCTTTGACGTTCCTTGCCTGAAGTTTGGCGAATGTTAATGTTCTGTATTGTACGTCAGCAGTTTGCTCAGCTTTCAATTCTGTCACTGTTGGCTTCTTTGTTGTTTGTTTGGTCTCATCATCAAAGTGAAATTTGAGAGCGAGTGTGTACAATCTTCAATAAATCTTTGTGTGCTTGTGTGTGCGCGCATGTGTGGTATGTGTGTTCATGGGTGTGTGTGTGAAATCACTGATCAGATCAGGAGCTCAATTAATGGCACATACATACATTGTGGAAAGATTCTTTGCTAAAGAAAATTAAATCAACGTGTAAAAAAATATTTTTGAAAGGGGAGATTTAAAGAAAAAAGAATAACAACGTTGCAAGCCCTCCACTGTAAGTATTCTGGAGGGAGAGGAAGGAACAGATGTTGAAAAAGACTTCATTTAACAAGCCCTTCAGTGTAAACATCTAGGGGAAAAGACAGAGAGAGGGAGAGAGAGGAGATAAAAAAAAAGAAGAATCTTGTTGTAAGCCCTCGACTGTTAACATCCTATGTTGCAGTAAAGTCAGATTTGCTTTGGAGAATCATGACTTTGAAATTAAGCCAAAAGAAACCATCATTTAATGGCATGTGTGAATAAACGGTTTTGTTGAATTAGCAATGTTATCAAGCATGGACACTGCAATATCAACACAGTTTGCTATTATTTAATCAATTTGTATATATTGTGCAGTTGAATCCACAAAGTATCAGCTGTGAAAAATAAAATAAAAGTATTTTAAGAAAAGAGAAATGAAAGGTTGAATCTGAGGAGATTTGGGTTGTTTCAAGACAACTGAAGGAAAAAAGCCGGACACTGTCTGAAGGGGTGCAGTGGTGCTGCGTCTTCAGTATCTGTTTCAGGAGGAAAAGTCCTGTGTCCTTACATCAGCATAACTGTGACAGAGCGAAGGAGAAAGTGGGAAGCAGTTAGAGGAAAACACTTGTTAAGGAAAGTCGGGTAAAATTTCGATGGTTGATGAAGCATGTAAGGAAACACAGCTGTAGTCAGTATTCCTCAATACTTTGATGTCTGTCATTGTTCTGGAAAGGATCTGATCTTTCAGCTAATAATCATATTTATGGTGTCTCATCACTAGTGTCTTTGCTGTAGTGAGGTTTACCTCAGGGTACAATTAGCCTCAATGATGGGCATTGAGCATAGACTTTTATTTTAGGGGTATACATTTCCTGGTATGCGCTGCATGTCCATGTCTGTGTCATTGTACCTACTAACTTAAAATTCCTGCTAAAAATTGTAGAGGTATTGCATGGAAGAGGGGGGGGGGGGGGGGTAGCAGGTTGGAGGGTGGTGGGGGGTAGCTGTACATTGGCTGGATGATTGAGCCTTACAGTCATTGTTTTAGAATTTAAAATCTCCTGTTTTATGAATAAGCACTCATGTGCTTTGTTTTACGTCTAGTCGCTATGTGTAAGTCCTGATCATTGTAGCGTAGTTTTGATGCTACTTATCCAGCAACAAGTGTTGCCGTGTTAACATCTTTTTTTAACAATGAGGAGGACTGGGCTCATAAAACAAAGGAGCTGTATGAAGTCAGTCAGTCAGGATGGACTACTGCATAAAACAATAATTCGCTCCCCTGAGGAAGTTTTTCTAGCAAGCTTTCTGTTAACCCCTTTCCAACATGGTAGCTAGTCTTTGTTAAATGCTTCAGTCTTCATTGGTAGTTTTGGCAACTAGCAACAAAAAGTTACAGTACACTAGACTCCTATCTAGTCACCAACTGTGTATGCACACACACACACACTCCACAACACACACACACACACACACACACACAGACACACAGACACACCAACTGTTACGCATGCACACACACTCTCTCTCTCTCTTGCATGCACGCATGCACGCACACACACACACAAATGTGCACATGCATGCACCAAGAGACCCAACATCTATGAATACTTGTTAACTGCTAGACTTTATTGTCCCAGTTTGTGTGTGTGTGTGCGTGCATGTGTGCGTGTATGTGTTTTGTTTCATTTTCCATGTTTGTTACTTTCTCTTACTTAAACTAGTGTGGTTGGAATGACAGTTATGTTGGCCGACAAGAATGGTGATCTTGAAAATCTTCATCAAGGATGTCTAACTCGCCAAGCCTGGGAGTTCAATGATAAATTCAGTCAGTATTGCACAACTTCCCAATAATATAGACTCATGCATCAGCTGCAAATGCATGCACATGTATACATTTTATTTGACTTTACACATATATAATTCTGACTGTGATTCATCTTGTGCATTCTCCTTTAGATTAAAGGCAATAATCTAGAATTGTCGCTTTCTTCAACCAAGTAAGGTTTTAAGCTTGTAATGTTTGAACATGTCTTAGAGAGGATGGGAGAGAGTTCCTGATAATGGGAATGTGACAGTGATTATTGACCACATGATTCAGAGTTTAAGGAAGAGAATAGTTTTCAGCACAGGATCTGAGGTTGATAAATCGGATGAAAAGAGAGTGTGTGGCAAAGACCCATTAATAAGGCAAAGAAGTTAGAACAGCTTTTTATAGATTTGATTCCAGATATGACTGGCAGCCAGTAGAGCTAAACCAAACGTGGACTGACACAACCTTTCTTTGTTATTGTGAAAATCAAACAGGCGGCATTGTGTTGCTGAGCTCAGATACTGCTTGGACAGTGCTTTTTTGGGTCATGTTTTTGAGTTTAAGGGTTCATGTTTTGATCACTTCATCCTGTGATCAGCTCATGCTAAGAGTAAAGACTCTGGGAGACTGTAGGACTGCCTAGGACAGATCCTGTTTGTGAACACAAACACAGCCACACATTGAAAATAGGAACATAAAAAAATAACATGACAAAAAAGGCATTCCCCTGTGGGGATGCTGGGGGCCTGTCAATATGAATAGCATCTCCACCTTCTGTGCTAGGAATTCCTCTTTTCTGTCCTTCTCTTTGTTTCTGCCTTGTTCCTTTTCTTCCAGTCACCTCTTCCTGGTCTATTTTCTGCTTTCTGGGCCATTCTCCTGGCTTTTTTCCTTGTTTAAAAGATAACATTCTCTCCCACACCAAAGTTGGATGCACTGGGCTTGACTTGTCAGGCCCTTAATGAAAGCGCAATGCATTTTCGCTGATATGACAGACAACAATAGTTACTGAGTGTTTGACAAAGAAGAAGAAGAAGCAAAGGGAAAATAGATGATATAATGATGGTACATAAAGTTATGATTGTAGCTGTAGTACTTCTAACAGTTAAAATGCAGGTATAAGCACCTGCATCAACATTTACTGTTACAGCTTATATTGTAAACAGCTGTTTGTACACTTTCTCCAGGTATTGCTATATCATTGTTTTTTTATGCATTCCTCTTTGGAAAAGTGTGTTTGAGTATACTGGTTATTGACAAAAAGAAGATGTGTGAATGAAGGAATCGATCGATGTAGTAAAGGGCATAAAGCCCCCCTGCCTCCCACACCCATAAACATGATTGCTTATGTTACCGGTGTGTGTCTGCTTACTTTATAACGCACATGGAGAGCTCATAGTCGCAGACAATTGGATCTCATCCAGCTGAAATTTGTGTCATTTCTTTGGCTTCCTAGACATAGTGTGTTATGAAGATAATCTCATAGAATGAAGTACAGTTTTTACCAAAATCCTCATTTTAGAAAATAACAGGCAAAGTGTAGGGTGTTCGTGTTTATACCACATCACCCCTGACATCTGGTGCCACTGATGCTCATTATATAATGTTGCACTGTACTCCTAAGGACAGTTCACCTCCAGGAAGAATGTCTACAGGTCAAGCTTGACTTAAGAGGTCATGTTTGTCAGTGTCCCCCACTTTCAGCTCCTCTCAGCTGCTGTCCATTTCATCCCAGCTAATTAGAGCAGAAGCTAATCCCACTTAGACTTGGTAAAAGGAAGGAGCTAATTTTAGCACTGGGTCATGGACCCTTGACGGAGTTATGCTGGGTTTGTGTGCTGTGAAGGTAACCAAAATCTTCTTACCTAGGATATTCAGACACTGCTACATGTTTTAACTTAACCTTCATAGTATCTGAAGAGAATGGCACATGGTCATATCCCATATCATTGTTAAAGATATTTTGATAGGAACAGCACAAGAAATAGAAAAATAAATAGAATAATCTTGTTTTATAAAAGGAAAGAATCAACAGTCATTGTTGCTCTTCTACGTCTAGGTCTTGTTAAAAACAATCAACCAAGAAATACATGAAAAGAAAGCGGACTTAACATATTCCAGAAATGGAAGACCCAGATTGCAGAGTGTGTCAGATCTGTATTCCCCAAATCACAGTGAAAATGAACTTCTGGCTACTTGGACAGCTAGTGTTATATCAGATCCCATATCCCAAACCTCACACTCCACTTCTTGTTAAAGATGGCCTCTTCTTGGACATGTGTCACACTGTCCTTCCTACACCACTGTAAGAGATTAGTCAGATACCCAGGCAGTGAAGTCGTGTTTTCTTCATACCCACACTTGCAGTGGGAAAAAAAGTTTTTTCTATAATACTACAACTAGCCTTTATGACCATCACCATTAGAAGTAACCAAGGATAATCACAGTGCCCACAACATAGGCAGCACCCCACCACATATTCAACAACAAACCCCTCCCCCAACAGAGAGACCGCGTATTAACACCCCCCCACCCCCCAAAAAAAACCCCCAACCCAAACAAAAACCAACCCCCCAAAAAAAACAACAACAACCCAATAACAACAAACAAACAAAAAACCAACAACAAACAACCCCCCCCCCACTTAAAAACCCAGAGGTAAAATCATGGGTTTCATACCATTCACATACTGCCTCATATGTTCATCTTTCAAATCATGGTGATCATATTCCCTCATTCAATGATTAAAAAACAGCAGCAACAACAACAAAACCAACCCCATTTTAAGACAGGAAGCCATTGGTGAACGGTTATGTATGGTTGTAGGGGACAGCCAGGCTGCCTTGGTAGGAAGCAACTGACAGGCTTTTTTCTAAGCCTTGACCCCATGGTAACCACCCCCCAGCAGGTGAGCAGCATTACCACCCTGTCTCTTGTGGCCACTGTTTTCAATTGCCTGTCTGCCCACGCTGTGTCGTCGCTGGCTGTGTGCTGTGTGGCTCTCTTTTGTCTGTGCAACTGTGCTCCAGAACTATGGTGTTGGTGATCTCCCCTCTTTCTGCTGTGGCTCGGAGACATATATATATACAACTTATCATCATAATCCTTCTGCGCTTGACTGTCTCGTGTGGTGGGATGTTTTCTTCACTCTGTCCACATAACCAGTAACACTCTCTTTTCTTTCTTTTTTCTTTTTTTTTGGAAACGCTTTGGAATCTTGCTCTAAGAGATGTCTGCTTTTTTTTTTCTTCAAATTTTTTTTTTAACCTTAGGCTTAGATTTTGGGTGGGTATTTTTTGTTATGTGTGGTGTGTGTGTTTTGAAGGTTTGGTGCATAGTGCGGTGATTGTGCTGATAATGGTTACTGTGTGATTTGAGGTTTGTGATGTGCTGTGAGTTCAGTGTGTGGACATTCATATTCACATTCGTTGTGGTGTCCTGTTTCCTTGTCACGAAATGTATCAACATTTTGTATTGGAACTGTGTATGCACTGTGTTAAGCTCTTTAAGGCCCAAAGTTCTTCATTATATGCCTGGCTTTCATTTCCAAAGAAAGAAAAAGCAGATGACTTATTTTTAGAAATTAAACATTGACAGTCAAAAGGGAAGACAAGTATCGATGGGCGAAATTGAGCAGAGAATTCCTTTTGCCTCCCCTGCTGAACAGTGTACTATAATACTGTTGAAGCAGCCAATTGTATTCCCTCGCAGCCAAAACATTCGGTTTCATGATCTAGGACATATGGAGACTATTTTAAAGTAAGCAAACATGTTTATAATGTAAAGCAGTAATATTTCTGTTAGCCAAAATGCTATTTGTCTCATAACCAAGGATGCTGGAGGCTTTTAAGATGAGAAAAGTTTGGATGTGATTTGAAGATCTGTGTGCTGATTACCTTTCCTTGTTTTTGGCACACGCATAACCCAGTAGCAGTGCAGGGTCCTTTCTGGCCATTGACCTCATGGCAGCTAAAATTTAATGGCTCCAACAGAGAAGGAGAGAGAATGTTCTTGAGACAACTGGTCCTTAAAAGGTGCATGTGATGTATGAAAGTCATACTTAAGAATAAAAAAATGAACCAAAAAAAGAAGGGGAGGGGAAGCAAGTTTTGGGTAGTGGGTGGGAAGGAGGATAGTCCTAATTACAGTTTGTTTACTGAAAAAAGCACATATATATATTACTCTCCCACTTATATAGTAATACAATTTTTCTTCCTATGCCAACGTTCATCATTTACTCTCCCCTTTTTGTGAAGAAGAGATTGTGTTTTGGATAAAGTAAGCATCAAAGTGTCAGAAATACAAAAATCCCCAAATCATGACAAACGCCTGATTTTGATTGCCCACCATTTTACATTTTTAGTCTGTTTTTAGTGTTGGCTGGGTGTGAAGAATGCTGATAGAGAGAGTGATAGTTATATTTTAGTGATGACATTGTATTTGTTGGTAGATGTAGTGGTGAGGAGTGAGGAGTGCTGAATTCTGGAAAAGAGCTTTGTAGCAGTTCAGCTTTAGGAAAAACATAGTTAGTTCTAACCTCTTTATTGACAGTGTGTGGGTTTGGTTATAATAATATATGCTAATTCTAATATTGTGTAGACAGTTGCTTGTGTGTAAGTGGTTTGAATGCAAGCGCTTTGATTTGTTTGCTCTACAAGATTCAGCGCTATATAAATTCCATACATTATTGTTGTTACTATCCAAGTGAGTGAGTGGGTTCTTTTTGCCTGCCTTTCTTGTTGGTGGTGGTGGTGTCATCATCAGCAACATCTTCATTGTTATCAGTATAATTATTATATTATTGTAACAATGATGATAACAATATTAATCATTGCTGCACTACTATTACTACTTTGACTAATATCTATGTACCTGTTGCATTTTCTTAAAGGCCAGCAATCAGACCATTTTGCTGGGGGCTAAAATCCACTACATGCGTAATTCAATTAACAGGCCACCTTCCCTTAATTGAACCAGCCATGCCTTATACTTGACGCCCTCTAACATACAGCAACAATACACAGTAACAGAACTCATGACTGCATACCCCAAAAAAAACCCAAACAAACAAACCCCAAAGGGAAAATAAAAAGATACTACACCATAAAAAAAATCTGGATTTTGCATGTGAAAAATGGATGAAAGCATTGGCATTGCTGGGGGGGTGGGGGTGGGGGGTTAGAACAGGGTGGACACATATCAGAGTGAAGGGGGCTTGCTTGCTATACAGCTGTGGTCAGAGACTGGCCATAGGAAGACCCAGTTTGGAAAACGGAACAGAAGAGGAGAAAAGAACCCAAAAAAGGGTTGAAATCAAATTTAAAGAAATAAACGCTATGAAAATCTTTTTTGTTCTCTTTTTATGATTTTTTTTCCCTTTGTATGCATTTTCTCCCCATAGTTTTTGTGTGTCTCTTTTTTGTTGTTTTTAAAAAAAAAGTCATGTTTGGAAAGGAAATGGATGAGAACTGCAGACTTTTCCCTCTCTGGTTTGTGCTTTATTTTGAATGGCATGACCGTGTATAAGGAGATTGCATTGCCTGGCATGCATTCTTGATTTGAATTGTGTTGATGTTGAATGAACTCTGGCTACTTTTTGCTATTGGTTTGTTTCCCCCATACATGTTTGCATGGTTTGATTTATTGTTGTTTTTTGCTGTATGTCTTTCAGTTTTCATTCCTTTTTTTTCTTTTTGGTTCCTTTTTTATGATTGTTTATATATTTCTGGACAATATCATTTTTATGTTTGATGATGACTGGATGTATAGTTGAGTAAGGTGTCTTTGAGTTCCTTTTCCTTTCATATTGATGGTATTGTGTCTTATGCTCTATCTGTGTCTGCCTGTCTGTCTATCTATCTCTATCTGTGTGTGTGTGTGTGTCACTCTCTCTCTCTCTCTCTCTCTCTCTCTCTCTCTCTCTCTCTCTCTCTCTCTCTCTCTCTCTCTCTCTCTCTCTCTCTGGGTGTCTGTCTCTGTTTCTGTCTGTCTCTGTCTGCCTGCCTGTCTGCCTGCCTGCCTGCCTGTCTGTCTGCTTGTCTGTCTGTCGGCCAGTCTGTCTGTATGTCTGTCTGCCTGTCTGTCTGTGTCTGTCTGTCTCTCTCCCTCTAACCCTCTCTCCCTGTGCCTCCCTGTCTGTCTGTCTCTCTCTGTCTCTGCCTCTCCCCTCCCCATCCCCATGGGTATTACAGCTTTTACTGATAGGTATGATCTATTGTGATTTATTTTTCATGCAATCAAAATAAGTAGTATGACTGTAGAAATTGACTTCCATGTGGATGAATGCTATATGTAAAACATTGTAGATGATGAATATTGTGATGTACACTTGTTTCACCATTGATTGTCCACAAATATTCTTGATTTCATGATCACTGTGACACATTAACTTTCACCATATGTTGGCATTAATATGTTTACAACATGTGCCCATTCCCTATGCCCAGTAATTGCTACATTAGAGCCAAACCAAACCAGGTTATCTCCAGTGATAAATTGTATTGTGACATAAGGCCAATGTACTGTAAAGTTGGACCTAACTCTCTCTCTATCTGATAAAGAGAGAGAGCGAGTGAGTGAGTGAGTGAGTGTGTGTGTGTGTGTGTGTGTGTGTGTGTGTGTGTGTGTGTGTGTGTGTGTGTGTGTGCATCATACATGTGTGTGTGAGTGAATTTGATTGTAATATTGAAAAGTGGGAGGATCTTTTATATCTTTGGCTGACAGTTGTCTGGGAGACAATATGTGATAAAGCGAAGGATCAGAGAGAAGTTTGTTCATTCTTTGTTGTACAAAAAGTTTGATTTTTTTATACCACCTGATTTGTCATGTTTAGTTATGTGTACTCACAGTTACAAAGTTTCAATATGAGGTACATGGTGTAAATTATGAGCTAAAGGTTGGAGCTGTGAAGAATTGTGCTTGCTTCTGTGAACTCTTTTTTTTCCTTGCAACATGTGTGGAGGTTTTGGGCTAAGAGATTCATATAGATCAGTGGTTTGCCATTGCCTTCTGATACTAGCCCTCTCCTGTTAGCATTACATGGGTGGCACCACTCTGAGCTAGGAGTAGGACTTGGGAGTGTTGCGTACAATGCCAAAGTGGTGTAAGCCCCATTTACCAACCCAGTTATTTTGAAGTACTTAATAATAATAATAATAATAATGTATGGAATTTATATAGCGCTGAATCTTGTAAAGCAACAAATCAAAGCGCTCAGATTTCATTTCATACCACTTTAAGTCACGGCAGATTTCTCCGTGAAATTCGGGCTGCTCTCCCCGGGGAGAGCGCGTCGCCACAAGCGCTGCGCCACCCTTTTTTTTTTTTTTTTTTTTTTCATGTTTGCAACTGTATTTGTTTCCCTATCAGAGTGGCTTTTTTCTAAGAATTTTGCCAGGGACAACTCTCTTGTTGCCGTGGTATTTTTTACGTGCGCTAAATAATTACGTGTAACACACGGGACCTCGGTTTACCGTCTCATCCGAAAGACTAGCGCCCAGACCACCACTCATGGTCTAATGGATGGGGGAAAAGTTTCCGGTCCAAACGGGGTACGAACCGCCGCACACTTCAGACCCGGACTTTTCGCTTTCTAGACAGGCGCGTTACCTCTAGACCACCGATACTTCTGAAAGAATGGAGTGAAGATGAGGCTCCACCAGAAGAGATGTGGAATGACATGACGAAAGTGTACAGTCTGCACAGAAGCAGCCCAAAGTAAGCTAGGAGAGAGTGGAAAGAACCAACCCAAACCCTTCATTAGTGAAGTTCTCATATTAGCAGGGAAAACAGAGAAAAGTCAGAAGAAGAAAAAATACACAAACACTCTGTAGACCAGACTGATGATGACAGCTTTCCAAGGCAAGGTTGAGGGCAGAAGGAAAAGAGGCAGACCACCAACATCCTACTCTGCCAGCATCACTGAGATCAGTGGTCTGAGAAAACCTAAAGTAGAATCATGAAAATGTATTGATGATAAATTTTCTCAAATGCATTTATGCTTAAAACCTTTTGAAGAAAGTAAAAACCTGAAAGAACATTGATGATGAATTTTCATACAGCATTCATGCCTATAGGTGATCTGTACAAACATGTTCTCTGGGTGGTTTTTGTTGGGTGGTGGGTTTTATTTGGTTTTTTAAGGAGGGTGGGAGGGGCTGGCTTCATGGATAGCTTTCTAGACTACTGTTAGGGTGAAAAGTTTGATCCCAACAGTCATGTTTCTATCTCTATGGGATTTTCCAAATTGTAGTCTTTTTTCAGCTGGAATTGTGTGGGCAATGGGTGCAACAGAGAGACAAGAACTAGAGTAGAGTAGCATCCACATCATGGATGTATTGCTCTCACTATGTATGAGATTCATATCAACACTGCAGGTGTCTGTGTCACTTGGACCCAGTTCAGGCAGAGGTATAGTAAGAATGGAATAGTGGAGTACAATTTCAGCAGAAATCGACATGATGGCTATTTCTTAAAGTCCTTAACCTTGTAATATAGATAGGCATACTCTGACCTCAGAGGATTTTTTTCTCCTTTGATTGGGAGAATAATTTATGATAAGACCTAGCTCACCATAAAGGCAATCTCAGCAGAACGTATTGGGGCATAACACCACTTCATTTTGATACCGACTTTGGCATTTTGCTGATGTCAGAAACTGATCACATCATCAGCAGCGTCGTCATCGTTGTCGTCATCGTCATCGTCATCATCATCATCACCACCACCACCACCACCACCACCACCGTCACAATCATCAATATCATCATCTTCATTGTCACCATCAGATGTGATCTCACATAAACAACAAATTTGAAACAGCATGCAGATTTCAGACACTTAAGGCAAGTAGTGAGTTGTTTCAAACTTCATTGCTCAGGTGGAAGATTCACAGAGTACTGGTGTTGGAGGTGTTTCAGTTACTGCTATCACTTATCTAGTGTTGCCCCTGCCATGGAAGGCCTTCAGTAGATAGATAGCCTAGTATAGCACTATGCATGGGCCTTTGTTGTCTGCTGTCCAAACGCTGAGAACTAGCTAGCTTCTCATGGATTTCTTGTTCTGAGAATGCACATGTCTAAAAGAGTGGATGTGGCTGTGTGTTTGTGTGTGTGTGAGTGTGGTTGTGTGTGTGTGTGAATGTGTGTGTGTTTGTAATGAGGTGGGGATGGGCAGCCTGGAGGCAGCAATGCTGGAACTTGATGAGAAAATTAATGAGGTGGTGCAGTGTGCTTCCATACACATTCACAAAGTGAAATTCACATTTTACAGAAATAGACATGTTTATCATGGAGTTTGTAGACAGTTCAAAAGTTGCAAGTTATATCAGAAATATTCTTAGAAAGGTTTAGATAATTTGTATCATTTTCTAAAAGGTAAAGGTGTTCCATAACCTATAAGGTCATAGGGGAGTGGAGGCGTCAGAGACCTCACTTCTCTAGGGGCCAGCGTATTGAGGGTGGCGCCCATCTCCTCTCCCTCGCTGCTTTACCTTCCCTGACCCTAAAGAGGCGGGTACCCATTTACAGCTGGGGGAACTGTACTGAAGGCAAGGCACCCAGTCACCCATCCAAGTGATAGCCACACTTGACACTGCTTAACTTGGCTGGGGGAAAGCGAGTGCTCCAACCACTGAGCTTTTCAGTCCCCCTATCGCTTTCTACACAAGCCTAATTATCATATAACTACATATTACATTGGCTGAATCAGTGCTTTGATTTGTTTTCACAAGATAATTATAGTGTTATATAAATTCCATGTATTCATCATCTTCTTATTATTATCATCTTTATTATTATTATCATCATCATCATTATTATCATTTTTATTATTGTTATTACTATACCTATTATTATGTTTATTATTACTTGCTTTTGTAAGTGAAAGAAAAAGAACAGAAAAGAAAAAAGAGAAGAAAATATAAAACTTACAAAACTGAAAGAGTCTTACAATAATTCTTGTTATTGCTCCTTAGTATGATTTCTGTCAGCTAAAATTTGTTGTCTTTGTGAATCTGTGATTGGCTGTATTAATTTTGTTTTGCACTTTTAAATACATGTATACACAATAACTGTTTGATGGATATGTCCAATGTTGCACCCATTTATGGTTGTCATTGTCAAACATGACAGTCTGTTTTTCTATCTGCTGGTCTGCATAACCTCTGTTGTCAATGTCAAACATGTCAGTCTGTTTTTCTGTCTATCTGCTGGTCTGCATAACCTCTGTCTGTCTGTCTGTCTGTCTGTCTCTCTTCTCTCCTCTTCCTCTCCCTCTCTCTCTCTCTCTCTCTCTCTCTCTCTCTCTCTCTCTCTCTCTCTCTCTCTCTCTCTCTCTCCTCTCTCTCTCCTCTCTCTCTCTCTCTCACATAATTATGTTCCCATACCATCATACCTCCACCCTCTCCCCCAGCACACACAACACACACACACACACACACACACAGAAGCCAGCCATGCTGAAGACACCCCGCTGGCTGTTACAGGGCGAAGCAACAACCACGCAGGTGTCCACGGAAGCAACCCCGGGTCGGTGTACCCGCAGCCTTACCGCCACTCCGACTATCTGTCCGGCACCTCCGTGCTGCCCTCTATCAAGGGAAACAAGTCTACCATGTCCAGGGGTTGCAGCACAGACTTTTGAACTGAAGCCTCCCTTTCGCCCAGAGCCACCAGCTGCCATGCTGGAAGCAGTACAGAGAGACGTGGATCATAGTGATTTCACTGTCTGTCTGTCTGTCTGTAATGATCAGTGACTCAACTGTCCTTCCACAGTAAAGCACTATCATGGCGTTGATGTTTTTAACTGGTCATCTGTTTGTCATGTTTCATCATTTCCTTATGAACATACATGTATATATACATATTTACCAGGTTGTCGAGAAATCAGGTACAGTGACACGAGTGGTTGGGAAGAGTTTATTATTTGACGCAGAACTTGTGATTGTGATTTCAGTGTCGGGTATTTCATTCATCTTTTTTTTTGTAATAAAAAAAAAGAAGAAGAAAATGTGACATGTAGACATTAGTCATCTTTCATCCCCTTCAGTCTGTGGTTGGGTATGTTTCTCTTGAAAGACTTCTATTTTCATGGGTATTTTATAACAGTTTTAAATGTTGTCATCTGTGTGTATGTTTGTACACGTGTTTTCAATGTTTTCTTATCTTGAAAGCACGAAAACTGCAAAGATAGACCGTTTCTTAAAACAAATTCTGATAATTGAAGCACTGCATGGAGTATTTTTTTTCCCAGTTTTTGTGTAGGCTTGTAAGTTTTTGTTTTAGCAAATTAGTGTGGAAATTTAGGAATTTCTTTCTGATGGATATGTAAATGATAAAATCCAGGCAGTAAAGAAAATCTGCCTCTACCATCCAAGGGGCTGGCTTAAACTGATGAGTTGATAGCTGTGGCTAGTATTGCACAGGTGTTTTTTTTGGTTGTTGTTGGTTGTTATTTTTAATCTCCTGGCACAGCAGAGTGCTATGTCTTTCTTCATCACAGCCAGTAACATTGTTGGAAAGCTAAGTTGTGAGTGAAAAAAGGCTTGGACATTCTTCTTTACTTTTGTGGTGGGACAGGGTTCAAATGCTCTTCTTTAACTTGCAAGGAAAAAACACTTGAACCTTCTTCTTAGAACATGGTATAATTGATCACTTGTACATAATTATGATGTCGCTTTTGAAAGTAAGTAGAATGGCTTTGCCTCTAGAAAGCTGTAGAGCTGTCAGACTGAAAAGTGACCTTGGACAGGAGTACTCTGTAATGAGAGTGAAGTACCAGTATGAAAACCACAGTTGTGTCAAACTTACCAATTTACCACCAGGTTGCTGATAAGAGCAAACACATCAAAGAGTGATAGACAAAAGTTGTTGAGAATGAAACAGACAGGTTTATCAGCTGTAAGCTGCCACAGCCCGGTGATTCCTGGAGAGATCAGCTTTTATGTCACAGGAGAAGCTAGGGGCAGAAGGGTTGTCTTCAGCTGTAAAGTGGCCTGCTATAGGCCAGGAGGGTTGTCGTCAGCTGTAGAGTGGCCTGCTATAGGCCAGGAGGGTTGTCGTCAGCTGTAAAGTGGCCTGCTATAGGCCAGGAGGGTTGTCGTCAGCTGTAGAGTGGCCTGCTATAGGCCAGGAGGGTTGTCGTCAGCTGTAGAGTGGCCTGCTATAGGCCAGGAGGGTTGTCGTCAGCTGTAAAGTGGCCTGCTATAGGCCAGGAGGGTTGTCGTCAGCTGTAAAGTGGCCTGCTATAGGCCAGGAGGGTTGTCGTCAGCTGTAGAGTGGCCTGCTATAGGCCAGGAGGGTTGTCGTCAGCTGTAGAGTGGCCTGCTATAGGCCAGGAGGGTTGTCGTCAGCTGTAAAGTGGCCTGCTATAGGCCAGGAGGGTTGTCTTCAGCTGTAAAGAGTTTTTTTGTGGGTTGTTGATTCTGTGCACATGGTGGAATGAAGTTTGTGTGGGTTATAAGAAAACAGAGGACAGACAGGTTATGTGGTCAGTAGCCTAGGGTAGAGCTCCACAAAAAATGTGACACTTTTAAAAAGTGACAGAAAAATTATATATTAAGAACAAAAAGGAAAAGAAAAAGTTATGTATAAAAAGATTCAGGTTTGGTATGAATCAGTGGGTTGTCTCCCTCCCACAGTGGGTCCTCCCCCCCCCTCGCTTTTCCTTCATGTATATTCAATATTGACTCAAAGTGCAAATGTCAAGATCTGGGACAGTCGTTTGTCTCTATCTTTTATACTGTACTTAACACAATCATTACAGAAGCTTGCTCAGTGGTCAGAAGTTTGGGGTTTTTTAAAGGGGCATTTTAAGTATGTTTTTAGTACAGGCATGTTGACCACAGAAGTGATAGTCACTGTGTGCAGTGCAGGCTTTTGATCACTACAAACAAAATGTTCACTGTGTGCACCTCGGTCCCACACCGTTTGTTTGTAGTTGTAAGTTAGAACAAGATGACCAATGAAGTGCCATTGCTTGTGTGTGTAGCTGATGATATGTCAACTGGAGGTATTCAACAAAACATGACAAAAGTCCTTTTTTTATTTGGGGTTTCTGTTGATTTGATCTATTGAGCAGATATAAATTGAATGGATTACTTGTTTGTTGCTTTACTGTTGTAAAAGCTTGTTTAGGTGTTTTTCTGTTCTGTGGCTTTAATTTAATCTGATCATCCCATGGAAGTGTGTGTACAGAGGGACAGAAGCTCTGTCACTTTGTATTGTTGTGTATTGTGTGTCTTTGCATTCAGCGTGCTCTCTTTTCTAGACAAGTCATGTACAGTTTTAGTAGTGAAAGTTTGATGTTGATGTGTTTAAGTTATATTGTTTGTGTGTTGAGGCTATGTTTGTGTGTTGTTTCAGTCAGTTTCAGTTATGTGTTGTTGATACATGTATGAATACATGTTTCATTGACCAGAGTTGCGATTGTGGCTCAATATTTCAGACACTTGGTAAAGAAATATGTGTGTATGTAGATTTCCAAATAATCGCCCAGACTTTTATAAGAATTTGACCTCCTTGATCTCCTTACGACTGCAGCTAACAGCAGTGGCGGACGCCCGTACATTTACCATTATGACCGCAGCCAACTGTTGGGCCTGACCACCTGGGCAGTACTTGTCCATCACACACACACATCTCGTGGTTCTCTCACAGTGTCTGAAACTTGGTTAGGCAGTGCAGAGAATGTGTTAGGGGGTGCCGTTGATAAATGTAGACCACTAACAGGCACGTAGTGGAGAGGGGAGTGTGAAAGCATTGCCTGCAACACTAACACTTTGACAGGTTGCACCATGGTGACAAACATGGTGTCTCCTTGAGTAGCCTATGATTTATCTGATAAACTCTTTTGTCCTGGCAGGTCGCTTTAGCAGGAGAGTATTTCTTGTTGCTGAGGCCAGAGTTTCTAGACCAACTATTTGTTTATTTCCTGGGTACAATTATACACTTTTGTGCATGTAACAAACATAGGGTCAACATATACAGATATGAACTGCAGTGTAAAGGTCAGACATTGATTGAATAGGTCTTGTTTTCAAATGGAAAAAAAAATTAAAACAAAACTTCTGTCTCCTGGAGACATATTATAAAACAACAGGTGTTAAAGGGACATTGTGTGACACATCCTTGAAATACAATTGCTCATAACCATTAGTAAACACTTCGCCAAGGCATCAGTTCCTTATTAAACACTAACATGCATTAACTATTGTCATATCCTTGTATGTATTGCTTGTTTATCATATATAACATACTTTAACCTGTGACAATGACAAGATATGTAGAGACTAGACATGCAAACTTGCTTAGAAATGCAAGTACAGTGCAAAATTCCAGCTTGATAGCTTGTCATGCACACACACAACTCTTATGAGTAAAGTAAGTCAGTTGGGGGGTAGAGAACCTTCAAAGAATTCAAAATCTACAGGCATTTAGCTCTGTAGAATTTGACAAGAGAGTTAATGGTTTAAAACATTCATAACAATGTGGTAGTATGACACATAATGACTTTCTGGATTATGACAGTGCAATTAAACAAAACAAACAACCACCCTGTTTTGTCATAGGTAGCAATAGCATGGTACGCTATCTGAAATGGCACTGCAATCATATGGGAAAATGTTCAGTCACTATCGGTCACAATTACAGCAAGGGAATTAAATTCAACAATACTAATGTTTTTTTAAGTTTGAAGGTAAAAGTGAAGTAACAAGACACTTCCATCTGTCATAGTACTTTTTGTTGTTGGAATGTACTGTTTGATGCTCACTATTTGAAGTATCAGATGTTGCGAGGTGTGATAGAAATGGATTAAAACTTGGAAGAAGTCATCACAGGCTGCATACTATTTATCCCGAGAGTCGGTATCATCATGTACACATAAAATCTAATCTTAAGAATCAGCACTTGTTTTTCTATGTGGGATATTTGCTTACCAAGCCTGTTGAAATATTCAGTGCACTTGCAAAGTCATTATTGTGCTTATTACTTTTTGTTATGATTGTTTATTCAATCTACATTTCTCCTCTCTTCCTTCCTTTTGGCTTGCAGTTATGTGTCTGTGTGAATGAAGTGTTGACTGAATTGTGATGGGTATGGGTCATGGCATGATCAGTGATGCAGTTGAAGTGGTCTGGTTCAGCGTATCATGATTCAGCTATAATCCGTTCTCTACAATCGATGAGAAGTAGAGTACAGTTGTGTGCTTTTTCTCTGTTCTCCTCTCCGATTATTATGAACAATAATATTGTTTGATGATTATGAATAATTGTTTGATGATTATGAATAATTGGTTGATGATTATGAATAATTGTTTGATCATTATGAATAATTGTTTAATGGTTATAAATAATTTTTCTTGCTTTCCCATGGGAATTGTGTAAAAACAGTTGAGAGAGAGAGAGAGAGCGCGCTGTCCAAAATTAATTGGGAATAGGGCGGAGAGCTTTTCTGACGTGTAGGGCAGAGTCTGCTTCAGCATCGGTGTCTTGTGGTCACTTGCAGCCCTGTAGTGTTGATGCCTTGTGATTGTGCCATTTGGGTCATAATGCTTCTGAGGACAAGGTGGGTGGGAGTGGGGAAGGGGGTTGAAAGGCAGCATTAGCATGAAGAAGGGGGGTGAGGTATGACTTGTGCCAACAAGGCATCACTAGGTGATGGAGTAGTTATAGTCCATATTCCCCACACTTGAACTGCTCAGAAGTTCACTTCACTGTGTTGGTGAAGTCTCTGATTCATGCTGCTTATTTTCGTACACATGCAAGTTTCTGAAAGCTGGCATGAAGTATGGGACAGTACTGTGCACATTCAATCTGGTTTGTACAAATGCACATGAAAGAGGGAGGCACCAGCAGATCTACATTCATTAGGAAGATTTTAAACATTTTTCATGGTAAATTCTTCAGGCTGCACTGAGATAGGAAGCTGCAGTGTGTGGTTTTTGAACACTTAGGATAGAAACGTGTGGACTTGATAGCCACAGCGAGCAGTAACTGTACCTGGCTGTCGTAATACCCACCATACATTCTGTTTTCTGTGTGTGTACTTCAGACTGTGCTGGGGCTTTTTTCAGACTGATTTTTTCAGCACATAACTGAGAGTTTATTATTTAGTATTAGTTATTTTTTATTATTATTAGTTATTTATTATGTGGAGTATGGTCTGTGTGTATGGTGTGCAGATGTCTGATTTGTCTTTTGTTCCCCTTTGTTTTTCTGTTTGATTTTATGTGGGGAGGAGGGGAGGGGGTTTAACTATGTTGATACACAATTCTATGTTTAAAAACAGTAGAAATGAATCATCTTTGAATTTGAAAATAAAGAAAACAGATGTGTAAATAAATAGGTATATATGATTATATATACATATTAACTGTGTATAAATGTACATTGTACATACATTGTATGTTCTCATCATTTTGTGTTGGGGGATAGGGGAGGTATAGAAAGACACTGACGATAGTGGCTGTAGAGTAGGTGAGGTGTCTTACACTTACTGTCTGAATCACTGCTTGATTAATTAACATAGTTCACAACACTTCTCTTTTTCCCCTAACAGTTCATCTTACTGCCAACTGCCATTCAGTTGTTGCCCTGTGGTTTCTCTGTACACAAGAGCAAAACCACGATTTGTCAACACATCTGTCATCTGTCAAGAGCACTCATAAGAACCTGTTTTAGGGGGATTTCATATGACCATCCTATGACTTGGACAGTTTTGTCTTCAAACGGACCAGAGGTGTGACAGGTCTATACATTGTGGTAATGCATTCCCATGTGGAGAGGGCTCCCACAGTGATCAACAGTCCAAGCATCACAGACCATGCTCTGCAGCTGTGGAACAGAAACACCCAGTGATCTTGCCAGTCCACTGGCAGGAGTACATGGGGAGGGCTGCTTGCAGCACACAGCGTCTGTGGTTAGGTGTACTGTTGAAGTGGCCACTGACCATTGCGTTGAAGTGTTGGGTGTTCAAATTTTGCTGATAAAATACTGGGGGGGGGGGGGGGGGGGTCTTTCCAAATTTTGCTGATAAAATACTGGGGGGGGGGGGGGGGGGGGGGTCTTTCCAAATTTTGCTGATAAAATATTGGGGTGGGGGTGGGGTCTTTTCAAATTTTGCTGATAAAATGGCAAGATGCTAGATTCGAATAATCATTACAGGACAGGGACCCAACAGTGGTGATATTCAGAGACAACAACAGGTAGCAAGCTTTGAAGGAGTTCAGGTGTACAGCAGAGGGGTCTTTATTTTGTCTGTTGTGTGGATTGTTTAAAGTTGTTGGTTGCTTCACTGCCATAGCCTCAGTCAGTAATGGGTGAAAGAAACTGATCAAACTAAAGTATGTGATATGTTGATTTCCATGTTGATGTTGATTTGAATTAAGGATTGTTGATGTTGCTGTCAATTACTTTTGTCTGTGGCAGACAGCCGGCCGTGCAGAAGTTGTGGAGGGGGTTAGTGGTGTCCTCAGATGAGGGGTCAGCTCCGTTGTCTGTTACCTGTCCTCTTCTGTCTTGTGATGATGGAGCTGATGATGGTGATGCTGTGCTGTACTGTGCTGTGCTGTACTGTGCTGCGCTGTGCTGTACTGTACTGTGCTGTGCTGTGCTGCACTGTACTGTACTGTGCTGCACTGTACTGTACTGTAGTGTGCTGTACTGTGCTGTGCTGTACTGTGCTGTGCTGTGCTGCACTGTACTGTGCTGTGTGTGAGTGTGTGTGTGTGGAGTATTGTGTGTGTGGCATTGTGTGGGTTTCCTCATGGACTCTACATATACTGTCCTGTCACATGTTGCAGAAGCTTTTTGTCATGACATACAAAATATAGACAGTGTGTCAGACGTACAGTCTGTCACCATTTTAAAGCTTTTTATTTCTTTCTTCTGTTCCCCCCCCCCCCCCCCCCTTTTTAAAAAAATATTTTAATAATTGTGGACCAACGTTTACACATTATTTTTCAAGGTATGTGTTATAACAGTCTTGAAATAATATTTTTTTCAAGGTGTGTGTTATAATTGTCTTAAAATAATTTTGTTTTCAAGGTATGTGTTATGTCTTGAAATTTTTTAAAATATAATTTTCATCAATTTTGTGTGTGAAGTCAAGTGTCCATTGAGAGCATTCATGCTTTTATTTTTCATCACCAAATGTTTGGCTGGAAAGCGTGGATGATGTGTTTCCTCAAAGATGACGTACCTGACTTGGTATACCTGACTGTGTCACTGAATGCTGGAAGCCGCCTGTTTGCCCTCTGTCCTGTTGTGTGTTGGCTTCCTTCTCTTCAGTCTTGTGACCTCTCTGTCCTGTTGTGTGTTGGCTTCCTTCTCTTCAGTCTTGTGACCTCTCTGTCCTGTTGTGTGTTGGCTTCCTTCTCTTCAGTCTTGTGACCTCTCTGTCCTGTTGTGTGTTGGCTTCCTTCTCTTCAGTCTTGTGACCTCTCTGTCCTGTTGTGTGTTGGCTTCCTTCTCTTCAGTCTTGTGACCTCTCTGTCCTGTTGTGTGTTGGCTTCCTTCTCTTCAGTCTTGTGACCTCTCTGTCCTGTTGTGTGTTGGCTTCCTTCTCTTCAGTCTTGACCTGAAGCGGGGCTTCTGCTGGGGTGCTAACCTTACCATTCCCTTCCTCTCTGCATGGACCGACCGACTGATTGAGTCGTTCTCTGCACAGCTATCTACGCTTGTTGTGTCATCTCCAGTAGGCTAGTGTGTTTTAAAAATACAGCATGAATCTAAGGGTAAGATATCAAAGAAAAAATCTGTATAGCACTTTATGTGCTGTTTGACAAGCATCATATATCCATAGCAAAGTAAATGAACATATATGTAGATATTAGAACATGGACGCATACCCACATTCACGCATGTGCGCACACACAGCCACATATATATGTGCATATGCACCCCCCCCCCCCACACACACACACTGATGATAGAAGTAGGTCACAGTTAATGTTAGTTAGCACAGCAAGCAGTGTGGGAGGCCCAACTACACAGTTCAGTGGCCAACTCTGCTTGGTGGTCTGTAGCTTATGTACCCTTTTTCCCCGCCAAAAAAAATTTTAAAATAAAAAAACGGCTAGATCCAGCTCAGCTGTTACACAAGTATGCAAGTCCATTAGATTTTTAGAAGGAAAATGTGTGCATCTGTATCTCCATAGTCACATGTACATAGTTGTTATGAACATTCTGGAAGTAGAGAAGTGCATTTTGATACTATGAGTTATATACATGGGCATGATGGCGGTACATTAGAATGAGGACTGTAGCTTGTGTGAGTCATTCATCTTTCTGGTCTCTGATCCTCTTCGCCAGGATTGAAACAATACTTTTTCCACAATGCTATAACTTGATCTCAGTTTCTTTGAAACTTCTGTGTAGATTCTTTTCGCATATGATTAGAATAGACTCTTTCACACGTTGTAGAAATCTGCATTTGTATGCTGTGCTATGAATGAAGAGGCAAGCAAGGCTTAGAAGTTGCATGCAGTTGTAGTAAAAGCATACTTGTACAGTTTTAAGGTCAACATGGGTTCATGACGTGACTAGCTTACAGTCACACCATTCACTTTGTGAACATTGCTCTCGTTTCTTTTTTGTACTCATCATCCTTGGTTTGAGAACAAAATCACATTGAAAAATGATGAAAGGAATTGTAATGAATGAATTCCTGTATGTTTCCTCTGGGTTTTTACCAGTTTGGAGAAATGAAAGTGAACACCACAGTGTATCCCGTTTATTCAGTTAATTCATGTCTGAACAAGCCTCTTCCCCTGCTATACAGCTTTTACCCTTTTTTTGGTTATCATTTTTGTTTTTGTTTATTTGTGTTTTAGAATTCATAATGTTCAGTACAAACTTGCTTGCCTCATGTATAATCTTAACTCGACTTGATTGCATTTTTAAACACACCTCTCATCTTTTGTTTAAAAACATTAAAAGTAAAATCGATGACAATAATAATTTAGAAGAAAACAGGTTGCTGTTTAGGTGCTGGGATTGTTTAGTCACAGGGAAAACACACCACAGGTGGCATTTGTTTTGTATGCTATTGTTCCTGAAGGTTATTGCTGCTTATTTTTGGTTCTGTATACTTTTGTTCCATAGGGTTTTTATTTGTTGGTCTGTATACTTAAAATTTTTTTTTTTAATTGTTCTTTATTCTTCTGTTCCTTATATTTGTTATGATTCTTTTGTTCTGTTTGCTTTTGTTCCTTATGTTTAGTAGGGTTTTTTTTTTGTTCTTTGTGCTTTTGTTCCTTAAATTTATGTGGGGGGGGTTCAATTTATGATTTTGACACTTATGTTTATTCTGTTGGTGTTTTATTTTGTTCTGTATGCCATTGTTCCTTCTGTTTATTATGAGTTTTGTTGGTGTTGTTTGTTTGGGGGTTTTTTGCTGTTAGGGAAGAAAGTGACGTTGGAGTTCCCTTTCCATGCTGGTGTGTGGCGCTGAAGCCATTCATTCAACAGTCAGTGATAGGGAAAGAACTGTTCACTGCCAACTCCTCCAGTTCTCTGCAACTCTTCTGCTTTTGTCAGGTACAGTCTCTTTTCTTTAATTTTATTTATTTTTCGATCAGATTTTCAGTTTTTCTTTTCTGCAAGTACATCTTGACAAAATCACATCTTTAGTGCAGTCATCCATGAACTACCTCTCCGTACCAGGTGTGGAGAAATGGTTTATCACCACTTTCTTTCTTCTTCTTTTTCTTCTTCTTCTTCTTCTTCTTTTTCTTCTTCTTCTTCTTCTTTTTCTTTTTCTTCTTCTTCTTCTTTAAGATAAATAAACTCAGCGTTCCTTTGATCTTAGCTTCATACCTCAGTTATGGTGTCAGTGGTGAAATTGAAATTGATTGTGATGATTATTTGTTGTTCTGTGGGTCCCTAAGGTAAGGTTTTCTCCTAATGCCACTCCCAGTGGCCAGAAACATGGGGTTTTTTTGGTGTGGGTGCTTTATTTTTTCATCATAATAACTTAAAGAAAAAAAATTGAAAACAGAAATGAAAAGGGGACACAAACTGATTTCTTAGCAGTCTGACAATTATAAGCTTTGGAGAACTTTGATTTATGAGGTTTGATTTACTTTGGGAACGTTGAGCGATTTGACTCACATTTGGGCCACTACAATATGAAAATAGAAAGTGAACATTTTTTCTCAATTTTCCAGTAATTAAAAAGTAAGTAAACTTTTTTTTTTCCGGGCAAGAGAGTTTCTTACTATCTGCAATTCTGTGTATGTCTTCCTCACTCTCCATCTTTCTGTTTGTCTGTCTGTCTGTTAGACTTAATATATACTATATGAAAGCAATATGTTTCATTTCTTTTGACAGTTTTATATATATATATATATAAAATGGTGGCTGCACACAGGATTACCCCATCTGTCACTACTATCATCATCCTAAGGCAATGCTGGTTGCGAGCGAGTGTTGAACATAAAGTTTATGGCTTTAAGGCTACTTCTGTACGTGTACACCAGTTATCATCGGCATCATTGATTTTGTATGGCTTTTGTGATTAAATTTATCCATGGCTCTCTTAATTTTCGTGTGGAGGAGTTGTGCTGTTTGGTTAAATGATGGTGTGTGTGTGTGTATTTAAGGGTGTGTGTTGTGGTGTGTGTGTTGTTGTGTGTGTGTGTGTAGCTAACACTGATCATTTAAATTTAGCAGATACACCACACAAGTTTTTAATTCAGCAACAGGAAATTAACTCACTCACACACACAGAGTCCTCCATGGAAACACATTGCTACAAATTACAGACACTGAAAAGCTCATGCGCTTTCACAATCTGGAACTAAAGCCAAACAGCTAAATAAAATAACAGCCAAAGCTTCAAAGGTGCCTTTTTCTTTTTCTCAGAGCAGCTTATCTACTGTCGCATACAACATGCTTTGTTACTATCTGGACCTCAAAACATGTTTCGGGAGAAAATGAGCTGAACAGCCGCCATGGCGCAGTGGTAAGCGCCTTGGGTTACAGACTGGAAGGTCGCGCATTTGAATCCCATAAGAGTCACAGGGATTTTGGACTCCGGCCAGCTCCTACCCAGAGTGATTTGCTTTGGACTCACTGGGAAGAATGGGACCACAAAGTCGAGCTTCATTCCCTTTATGGATGTCAGTTAATGTTGCTCAGTATACATGACCACAACTGCAGGTGTCTGTACCTCTCGGGCCCGGACGATGCCAGGATATGTAGTGCAAACCTGTCAAGTAGTCTCAAAGTGCATGCACTTCATAGCAGCATCATTACCTTATCCTTATTATCATTGATCATCATGCAATAAAAAATATTTGCCTCTGATTCGGTGGCCCCAGTTACTCTGGTCTCACGGTGACCTCAGATTCGGTTTCCCCGTACACTTCTGTGCCTGTGGCGAGTTTATTTCGGGGCCTTTGGGGTTGGGGGTTCACGGAGGACGGTCGTTGGAGGGACGTTGTGGTGGTTGCCACCTCGGGTGGGCAACTCACACAGCCTGGCTCCACAGCTGAGCTAATACTGTCGTTAGTAGTGGGCTTAGTAAGTGGTGTCCTGCGTGTGATAGCTCAGAACAGGTACCACTGAACACCACCAAAGTGACCCAGCAGTAGTGCAGGGTCCCTCTGGCTGGTGTCCCCATGGTGGCTTGACATTGATGGGCTCCCTGTGGACTTCCAACCCTGAGGACGCCACGAGACAAATCTGGATAGGGCTTGGATGGAGAGATTGAATTGAAAGGTGTGAGAACAGCAGGACAGAAACATCACAGAAGTTGATGCAGCCCTCCCCATCCCCCCCAAAAAAAAAGAAAAAAAAAAGAAAGAAGCAAAGGAGAAAATAAGAGCTGAGCGGGCATTTTTAAAATACATAATTTACCTGCTGCCATCGTAATCAGCTCCTCTTTTGAATTTGAATATCACTATCATTGCAAAATGTGAGACACTGAAAGGTTGTGGACAGGCGCGCGCGTGCACACACACACATACACACACACACACACACACACATTCACACACTGTGGTATAGTGAAGTAAGGTAAGGTAAAGGAGTCCCATAACCTATAAGGTCGTAGGGGAGCGAGGCGTCAGAGACCTCACTTCTCTAGGGCCAGCATACTGAGGGCGGCGCCTATCTCCTCTCCCTCGCTGCTTTACCTTCCCTGACCCTAAAGAGGGCAGGTACCCATTTACAGCTGGTGGAACTGTGCTGAAGCCAAGGCGCGCAAACGGTCACCCATCTAACTGGTAACCACGCTCGACGCTGCTTAATTAACTTGGCTGGGGGAAAGCGAGTGCTCCGACCACTGAGCTATCCCACCTATTATTCAAGGGAAAGGAGGGAGGCCTAGTCATCAAGCATCCCTGACACACGACAGCCTCCCCTTTGACAGAGGGAAAAGCATAAAAATTCAAAATCTGATTAGGCAGAGAACAAGAGACATGTAAGCTTGTTCCTGAAGTTTGCACAGAGAGAGAGAGAGAGAGATTCTTTAATTCTGAGGATAATGGAATACGCACTCATGTGCTTTTTTACATCTATTCCCCGTGTGTATGCAGGTTTATAAATTTTGTCATCCTTCCCACTGGCACACGATGGTCTACTCTTCCGAAAAGGAGAACGGGCTGCGCGCGTTCGCACACGGGGCCTTGGTTTATAGTCTCATCCGAAGGACTTTAGGGGAAAGTGGATCGGCACTGATGTTAAGATACACACACTCACACACATACACACACACACACACACATATACACACACTCCCCCCCCCCCCCCCCCCCCCCTCTCTCTCTCTCCGGTAATGTGAAAGTACCAAGGGAAAGAAGAGCCTTCTAATAATCATAATAATCAGGGATCCCTGACACGTGATAGCCTCCCCTTTGACAGATAGGAAAGCATGACAATGCAATGTCTGTTAATTAAGGCAGAGAATATGAGGCAGTTAAGCATTCATATTATTTCCTCACATATGCCAACGCACGCAGCTTCTCTCTCTCTCTCTCCTCCCCCCCCTCTCTCTCTCTCTCTCTCTCTCTCTCTCTCCTCTCTCTCTCTTCTCTCTCTCACACACACACACACACACAGAGGTTAAAACCCGTTCTGCCTCTCAGAAGAGTAGGCAATATCTTGCCGGAAGGAATGGATGACAGAATTTTAAAAAATCAGATGCACACAGGTATCCTGTGTGCCTGAAGTTGGAATGCAGCTACCTTAGTGGTGGATGCACGCTGGCACACACAAAATCTCACCTTTGGTGAACCCCAGATCTCTAGCAGAGGAAGTTAAAAAATGCATTCCATGTACCAGAGCTGGTCTGTTACACGACCGTTCAGACTTTGAACATGTGCCCAAGATGTTGTGCGTGTGTTCGCACACAGGACCACGGTGTTTAGTCTCATCCGGAATTGGAAGAGATTGCAGTCGTAGCCAACGCTAACTCCAGAGGGAATAATCCACTTGTTCAGACTTGAGCCTGCACTCTTAGATCAGGAGTCAGAGCTACAGTCACTACCTGTGTCCCTGATGTGTGGAGAACATCACACTTCAACATTCCCATTCCCTTTCTTGTCAATTTTTTACCATCAGCTTTCTGTACTTCAACTTTCAGGTAGAATGGATCGTGCTTATTTGTACAATAGTTTTAATCATAAATAGACAGATAGACAGACGGATCGATAGACTGATAGACAGACAGACATCTTCCGAGCACGTTAAACCCCGTCCCGCTATTCGGAAGAGCAGGCCATTGTGCGCCGGCGGTAACGGATGACCGAATTTACAAAACTGCATACACACGGGAACTGATTGCAAAAAAGCACACGAGTGTGATTCCATTATCATCGAAATAAAAAAAACAACAGACATACAGACAGATAGACAGATAGATAGATAAATATCTCCCTCCATACTTCCCTCTACTCTCCCCCATACTCTCCCTCTGCTCACCACCCATAGTCTCCCTCTATACTTCCTTCTACTCTCCCCCCATAGTCTCCCTGAAAATAATATCCCCCAAAGTCTCCCTCCATACTTCCCTCTACTATCCCCCATAGTCTCCCTCTACTTTCTCCAATAGTCTCCCTCTACTCACCCCCATAGTCTCACTCTATTGTTTCCCTCTACTCTCCCCCACCCCCATAGTCTCTCTCTACACTTCCCCCTACTATCCCCACATAGTCCCCGTCTACTCTCCTCCATAGTCTCCCTCTATACTTCCTTCTACTCTTTCCATAGTCTTTCTCCACTCTGAAACATAACTCCGTCTATACTTCCCACTACTATCCCCCATAGTCTCCCTCTACTCTCCCCCATAGTCTCTCTCTACTCTCCCCATAATCTCTCTCTACTCTCCCCCATAGTCTCCCTCTACTCTCCCCATAGTCTCCCTCTACTCTCCCCCATAGTTCTCCCTCTACTCTCCCCATAGTCTCCCTCTACTCTCCCCCCCCCCCCCATAGTCTCCCTCTACTCCCCATAGTCTCCCTCTATTCTTCCCTCTACTCTCCATTACAGTCTCTCTCTACTCTCCCTCCACAGTCTCCCTCTACTCCCCCATAGTTCCCTCTATACTTCTCTCTCCTCACCCCCATTTGTCTCCCTCAACTCTTCTCCCATAGTCTTCCTCTATTCTTCCATCTACTCTCCCACATAGTCTCCCTCAACTCCCCCCTCCCCGTCCAAAGACTCCCCCTACTCTCCCCTCCCCAATAGTCTCCCTCTATACTTCCCTCTACTCTCCCCCATAGTCTCCCTCTACTCCCCCTCCCCCCCAGTCTCACTCTATACTTCCCTTCTTTCTCCCCAATAGTCTCCCTCTACTCTCCCAAATGGTCTCACTCTACTCTCCCCCATAGTATCCCTCTATACTTCCCACTAGTCTCCCCCATAGACTCCCTTAATATTTTCCCTCTACTCTACCCCCAAAGTGTCCCTCTCTATTTCCCTCAACTCTCTCCCCCATAGTTTCCCTCTATACTTCACGTTTCTCCCACCTATAGTCTCCCTCTATACTTCCCTATACTCTCCCTCTATACTTCCCTATACTCTCCTCCAATTCTCTCCCTCTATACTTCATCTACTCTCCCCCGAGAGTCTCCCTCTACTCTGCCCCCATAGTCTCCGTCTATACTTCCCTCTACTCTTCCCCCGATAGTCTCGCTCTACTCTCCCCCTAGTCTCTCTCTATACTTCCTCTACTCTCCCATACAGTCTCCCTCTAGTCTGCCCCTATAGTCTCCCTCTAAACTTCCCTCTATTCTCCCCCATAGTCTGCATCTACTCTCCCCTCAATAGTTTCCATTTTCCTCTACTCTCATCCTCCATAGTCTCCCTCTACTCTCCTCAATAGTCTCCCTCTATACATCCCTCTACTCTCCATTACAGTCTCCTCTAACCTCCCCCCCCATAGTTTCCCTCTACTCACGCCATAGTCTCCCTCTATACTTCTCTCTACTCTCCCCTATAGTCTCCCTCTACTTCCCCTTTACTCTCTTCCCTCTATACTTATCTCTTCTCAACCCAATAGTCTCTCTTTACTCTTCCTCCATAGTCTTTCTCTATTCTTCCCTCTATTCTCCGACATAGTCTCCCTCAACTCTCCCCCCAAAAGTCTCCCTCTACTCTCCCATCCCCCAATAGTCTCCCTCTATACTTCCCTCTACTCTCCCTCAAAAGTCTCCCTCTACTCGCCCCCTACCATAGTCTCCTCCAATACTTCCCTTTTTTCTCCCCAATAGTCACCCTCTACTCACCCCATAGTCTCCCTCTATACTGCCCACTAATCTCCTCCATAGTCTCCGTCTATATTTTACCTCTACTCTCCACCCAAAGTATCCCTCTATATTTCCCTTAACTCTCCGTCATAGTCTCCCTCTACTCCCCCCCCCCCCCCCCCAAAGTTTCCCTCTATACTTCCTTCCTCTCTCTCCCATAATCTCCCTCTATGTTTCCTCTACTCTTCCCATAGTCTCCTCTACTCTCAACAATAGTTTCCATCTATACTTCCCACTACTATCCCCAATGTCTCCCTCTACTCTCCCCCAAACTCTCCCTCTACTCTCCCCCAAACTCTCCCTTACTCTCCACTCCATATTACCTCACTATACTTCCCTCTACTCTCCCATACGTCTCCTTTACTCTCCCCCCATAGTCTCTCTCTCTATACTTCCCTCTACTCTCCCCCATATTCACCCTCTACTCTCCCCCATATTCACCCTCTACTCCCCCGCATAGTCTCCCTCTACTCTACCCTCAATAGTCCCCCTCTATTTTACTCTACTCCCCCCCCCCCCCCCCATTTAGTCTCCCTCTCCTCTCCTCAACAGTCTCCCTCTATACTTAGGGGACTATGGGACAACTAGAGGGGAGGTGGAGGGGGCTATGGGACAATTAGAGGGGAAGTAGAGGGGGCTATGGAACAATTAGAAGGGAAGTAGAGGGGACTATGGGACAATTAGAAGGGAAGTAGAGGGGACTATGGGACAATTAGAGGGGAAGTAGAGGGGACTATGGGACAATTAGAAGGAAGTAGAGGGGACTATGGGACAATTAGAGGGGAAGTAGAGGGGGCTATGGGACAACTAGAGGGGAATAGAGGGATATGGGACAATTAGAAGGAAGTAAGGGGACTATGGACAATTAGAGGGAAGTAGAGGGGACTATGGGACATTAGAGGGGAAGTAGAGGGGACTATGGGACATTAGAGGGGAAGTAGAGGGGACTATGGGACAATTAGAGGGGAAGTAGAGGGGAGCTATGGACAACTAGAGGGAGTGAGGGGGCTATGGGACAACTAGAGTGGGAGGTTGGAGGGGCTATGGGACAATAGAAGGGAATAGAGGGGACTATGGGACAAATAGAGGGAAGTAGAGGGGGCTATGGGACAACTAGAGGGAAGTAGAGGGGACTATGGGACAATTAGAAGAGGAAGTAGAGGGGACTATGGGACAATTAGAGGGGAAGTAGAGGGACTATGGGACAATTAGGGGAGGTGGAGGGGATATGGGACAATTAGAGGGGGAAATAGAGGGGGGCTATGGGACAATTAGAGGGGACAGGGACAATTAGAAAGGTAAAAAGAGGGGGACTATGGGACAATTAGAGGGAAGTAGAGGGGGCTATGGGACAATTTAGAGGGGACTATGGGACAATTAGAGGGGACATTGGGGCAATTAGAGGGGAAGGAATTTGAGGGGAAAAGGGGGCTATGGGACAATTAGAGGGGAAGTAGAGGGGGCTATGGGACAATTAGAGAAGACTATGGGACAATTAGAGGGGAAGTAGGGGGGGGCTAGGGACAATTAAAGGGGGAAGTAGGGGGTGGCTAGGACAATTAGAGGGGATAGGGGACAATTAGGGGGGAAGAAAGGGGGGATAGGGACAATTAAGGGGGGGAAAAAATTTATGAGACAATTATGGGGGAAGGGAAAGGGGGAAATGGGACAATTAAGGGGAAAAAGGGGGGAGGGAAAAAATGGGACTTTTGGGGGGGAAGTGATAGGGGGACAATTGGGGGGGAATAGAGGGGGCTAGGGGGAAAAAGGGGATATGGAAAATTTAAAGGGGAAAAAAAGAAAAGAGGGGGATAGGGGACAATTAGAGGGGAAGTAAGGGGGTATGGGACAATTAGAGGGGAAGTAGAGGGGGGTAGGGGCCCTTAAAGGGGGGATAGGGACAATTAGAGGGGAAAAAGGGGGGAAATTGGGGCAATACGGGGGAAGGAGAGAGGCTATGGACAATTAGGGAAAAAGGGGGGGGTAGGGGGACAAAAAAAAAGGGGGGGGGGGGGACAAAATTAGGGGGGAAGGAGAGGTTTAAATTTAAAGGGAATTTAGGACTTTAAATTGGGTCAATTGGTGGGACTAGGGGCAAGTAGGGGGGGGGGGGATATTTAAAAGTAGAGGGGGATATGGGAAAAGAAGGGGGGACTATGGGAAAAAAGGGGGGGGATAGGGTAAAGTAGAGGGGGATAGGGGGGCAATGAGGGGAACTAGGGTCAATTAGGGGAAGGGGGGGCATTGACAAGTGGGGGGGTTATTGAACAAATAGAGGAACACCAAGGGGTATGGGACGATAGGGGGGGAAAAAGTAAGGGGGGGTTATGGGCAAGTAAAGGGGCTATGAGCGACGATTAGAGGGGGGGTTAGGGAAAATTTAGAGCGGGGTATGGGAAAAAAAAAACAGGGGGGGAAAATTGGGGGCAAGGGGACAAAGTAGAGGGGGACTATTTGGAAAAAAATGTCGGAAGGGGGTTTTACAGAAATAATTGGGGGAAAAAGGAGAGGAAAGGGAAAATTTAATGAAAAAGTAGGGGGGCCCCCCTTAGGGACAAGGTAATTGAGGGGGGAAAAGTAGGGTTAAAAACTATGGGACAAAAAAGAGGATTTTGGGCAGTGGGGCTTGGGGAATTAAAAGTGAGGGGCAGTAAATGGATATAGGGGGGGGGGGGTATGGGAAAATGGGGGTTATGGGAAAGAATAGGAAAGGGACAATTTAAGGGGGGGGTGGGGGACAAGTAGAGGGGGGGGGGGGGGCTAGGAAAGTAGGGGGATATGGGAAAATTAAGGGGGGGGGGGAGGAAATAGGAAAGTGGGGTGGGATATGGGACAAGTAGGTGGACATGGGACAGTAGAGGGGGGGCTAAGGGATGTAGGGGGGCGAGTGAGGGGTCTAGGGCATAAGTAGAGCCCCTCATTTGATTCCCGACATAAGTGTGGGACAATTGTACCAAACACAGTCCAAATATTAGAATGTTACGTTGAGCAATCAAATAAGCTGTTCGTATAAAATTTTTTTAGTGTTTCTTTTAAATGCCATAAATAAATTCACTGAAGTGAGAAAAGTCTGGTTTTTTAAATTGTGTTTTGGCAACTTGGGGTCAAAATGCTTGCAAAATTTTTGTGTGGTGTGTTGTGTGTGTGTGTGTGTTGTTGGTGTGTGGCGCGGTGTGTTGAGGGGGGGGGGGGGGGAGGGTCCGTGGCTGTTTTTTCGTCTTTTTACTTAAATGTTTATCCAGTAAATCGCATGCTGTCCAAGTTTCGGGGTGTATGATGTGCGTGCGTACACACAACACCATACATAATCTAGATACCATAAATACTATTCTTCTTTCTCGCCCCAAAATACTTTGGGGGAAAACGGCACAGCCCTCCTGTTTTTTTCATCCCTCCAGACGGGTTTCCAGAAATTTAATTGTAAACAAAAATTCAATCAAAACCTGTCAAAATGGAATTGGAGCCGCAGGGACAGTCCGGGGCCCCGTTCTCTTTACTCCTACACTCCCCACTCTCACATTAATAAACAACCACCATATTGATATCTTTTATCCCATGATACCCGCTTCATGCAGTGATGTGTTAAAAAACTTCCCTTCCCTCCTGAAAAATATGTCCTCGCTTCAAACATTAAAAACTGGATGACCAAAAACAAGTTAAAACTTAATCCCCATAAACCAACCCATCTTTGGGGACCAACATAAATTTTCCCTCTTCGCAAAAATTTTTATAAATTCGGCAATACCCCGTTCCTTTGCCAATCTGTAATATTTAGGAGTATTTTTACAACAACTTCAAAAAAAAAATTAATCACCCAGCCCTCCCAGTCTTGCTACTACATTTACGGCCAAAGCCGTTCGCAAAAGTATTGCCAGATGCAATTCCAAGCTTGTTTCTCTTATTCTTTACTTTTAGACTACTGTAATTCTCTTTGGGGGCCCCACCGATCACTACCACTTCTTCAACGCATACAAAACCCGCAGCTCGATGGTCCAAAAAGAAAAATTGAACACATCATCCCTTCTGCGTCTTTCATGGCGCCGTTCACAAAAACTGGGTATTAAAAACAATACCCCCTGTTTAAAAGTCTCCCCAAATTTCACCCCCCATCTCTGTAAAGTCTTCATCTGCACTCCTCCCCTTCCCCTTTGTTTGCCCCAGATACTTTGTGCTTTCGAACACCCAGATTCAAAAAAACCACGTTGCGTCGTCCTTCTCTTTTCTGGTCCATCCACTGGGAAAGACCCCCTTTTCACTTCGCAAAAGCCTTTACTTGATCCCCTTTAAATCCAGCTCAAAACACATTATTTCCTACCCAAGATTTTTTCCCCCCAAATCGTCCCCAATTTTTTAGCAGTATCTTTCACCCCTTTCTAAATGTTGTTCCGAGTGGGTGTGTTTTGTGTGTGTGTGGTGTGTGTGTGTTGCGTGCGGCGTGCGGGGGTGCGTGCATGCTGCGTGCCGCGCATGTTTTGAAATCTGTTGTTATTATGTTTTAAGGAAGTTGCATGCCGTAAAGATTGAGTGCAAGCGTTCGATTTTTTTGTTTCTTTTACAAGATTCAGCGCTAATAAATTTTTTAATTTTTATTATTATTATTATTATTTTTTATTTTTTACAGCAATAATCAAACAATACCCCCCCCCCCCCCCCAAAAAACCAAACCCCCATCCCCCCCCACCCAGAACAAAACAAAAAATACACACACATCCACAAAATCTTCTCTCTCTCTCTCACAACACAACACCGCGCGCGCCGCGCAAGCACGCACGCACGCAACCCACCGGCTTTTGAAAAAACAAAAAGCTTTTTTTTTAACCTACCCTCTGGAAATAAAAATTTGACTTTGACCTGAGTTTCACACACGCACGCAACACAAAAGTATGCGCACGCTGCGTGCGCGCGTGCGCGCGCGCAGCAACAAAACACACCCCACACACACACACACACACACACACAAACCCCCAAAACACACACAAACAAATACGCGCGCGCACAACCAAAACCCCCACACACACCCCACGCAGCACAAACGGCCCCTTCGTCTGATATTGCTATGTTTGGGTCTAATGGTGACTAACGTGTGAACAGTGATGACTGAACGTTCGAACTGGAAGATTAGGAATTAGGTCACAAAGCAAATGTACAACACCTAGCGTCCCCGGGATTTCTACAAAAGAGGAGCAAAGGGAAGCAAACGGTTTTTCAAGGACACCAAAAATGAGACAAGACTCATCATTGAGTTTTGATCTAATTTTTTTTTGATGTTACAGGCACGGTGTTACCTTTTGCTGGGTCCTTCGCATTGTGGGTTTTTTTCTTAGTTATAGTTAGCGGGGATGGGCCCAACAGGGCCTAAAACCCTTTTCCTTTCTCTGGGAAGGTTTGGCCTCTTCCCCTGTAGGTGGAGTCTTCAGCACTATGCGTCTTCCCCCAGGTCTGTTTGGGGCCCCTCTTCCCCTTTTTTCCCCGGGGTTCCACTCGAACCTTTTTTGGTGAGTTGAAGTCCTTCCGTGGGGTTTTTGGCCGACCAACGCCACTTTCACCGCCTTAAAGGACTTCATAGGGGTTGTTTGCCCCTATCCAAAAGGTCGGTATTTCACTCGTCGAAACTGAGATGTAGGATTGCCGGGGACATCCGTGAGAAGGGCTGGATCTTGGGGGAGTGGGGGTTGATGACGCAATGAAAAAGTTGACAGAATACAAAAAGTGGAGCGAAAATAGGGAGGGTCTTGCAGATAAATGTTCCCCTTTTCCATCATGAGGGTTATAGCATGTTAAAAATGCATGTTGGAAACACTTTAAAAGAAACTACCGGGGAAGTTATTTGGAGGATGCTGTAACCAAGTATATCTTTGTAAAATCAATATCGTAATTTTTTATGAAATTTGAAACGTTGCATTCTTAAGGTTTAAGTCAAAAGCCCAAAGTTAATTTTTTTTTCCAGAATTCTTTTTTTGCTTTGTTAAAAAATAGTTTTTATTGGATTGATTAGTTATTGAAAACCCCCCCCCCAAAAACACACACCCCACACAACACCCCACAACCACACAAAACAACCACACACACACAACCCAGTCCTTGATGAATATAAACCCAGGGCCCCCCTGTGCGAACGCCCAAAACATCTTGCGACAATTAAATCCTGTTCCGCTTTTCGTAAGAGTAGGCCATTGTGTGCCGGTGAGAACAGATGACAAACTTAACAAAACCGCATACACACGGGGACTGGATGTAAAAAAGCACATAAGCGCTTATTCCATTATCCTCGAAATAAAAGAATAAATAAAAAGAAACACACACTTTCCCATCTGATATCACTGATTAGGGGGAGGACGTTAAACTGAAAAACTACTACAGAGGCACATGAGCAAGCACACACGCATACATATACACACACATGCAAACACACACACATGCATAATTGTGTGTGTGTGTGTGTGTGTGTGTGTGTGTGTGTTGTGTGTGCCTGCTCATGTGCATGTACATGTGCGTGTGTGCTTAAACCTATGTTACTTTATGGTAATATGAGGAATCATAATTGCTACAACTATTTATACTGCTACAACACACAACACACACCCAAAACACACACACACACACACACACGCGCGCGCGCGCGCGCGCGCGCGCACGCACACACGCACACACACACTCACACAAAGTTTCAAGATTTTAATTACTTTCACCCCTTTTGGAGTATGGAGGATTACAATGATAATAATAATAATAATAATAAATGGAATTTATATAGCGCTATATCTTGCAAAAATAAATCAAAACGCTTGCATCCAACACACCCCTACACATACAACCAATAACAGTTAACAGAGTTAACAAATCCAAAATTAATGTACATACACGTGCACACACAAACACACACACACACTCCCTCTCACACACACACAAAGGTTATATATACACTTTGGCAGGGTGATGGGATTAATTTTTTGGCTGTTTTAGGCAGGGATAGATTTGAGATGAAACAGGAGGGACAAAAATATGTCTTGAGGCTGGATTTAAAGTGTCATAAGTAGGCTTTTGTCGAGGGGGAGAGAGGGAGGTCATTAGAGATCACTGGAGAAAGAGCACTGGCCAACTGGTGGATTGGTTGAATTCTGGTATTCGTAAACACAAGGTATCTGCAGCAGAGCGGAGGGAACGAGGAGTGTATAGGTGAAGACAGTCACAGAGGTAGGAGGGAGCTGTTGTGTGGAGACATTATTTTTTAACAGAGGGTAGCCTACTGATCTTAGAGTTAACTGGCTTGGCGCAGGCAGCCAGTGGAGGGATTGCAAGAGAGGAGTTATATGCTCAAATTTTCCCTTTCTGAGGACAAGTCGAGCTACAGAGTTTTGTATACGTTGAAGGGAGTGGATTGATGATGCTGGCAGACCAACCAGAAGAGAATTGCAATAGTACAGACATGAAAGCATGAGAGACGCCACGAGTTTGGATGTTGCAGCAGTGGAAAGGTACTTTCGAAATGCACTAATAGGCTGTAAATTGATAGTAGCATGATTGGCAGGTCTGGGTGACGAATTTTTGCATGGAGAGTGTGTTGTCGATAACAACCCCAAGATACTTCACAGCAGTGGATAGAGGAATTGACGCATTGCCGAATTCTATTGAAGCTGTTATGATGGGAGTTTGTGTTTGGTCCCTACAAGCATGGCTTCGGTTTTGTCTGGATTTAGCTGTAACTTGTTCTGTATTATCCAGTTTTGGGTATCTTAAAGGCAGTAGTCCATATTTGTCAAGAGAGAAGGCAGATTTTCAGGTGTATTACTGCTAAGAATCTGAGAGTCATCAGCATAGAAATGATGGTTGATCTGATAAAAGTTTATTATAATATGTAAAAGTGGAGCAGTGTAGAGAGTGAAAAGAACAGGGCTGAGAACTGATCACTGTGGGACTCCACATTCCAGTTTGGTAGGTGATGATTGAATCTTGTTTATTTATAACTATGTAGAATCGGCCTGTAAGGTATGAACTAAACCAGGTGAGGGTTGTGCCTGTAATACCAAACGTGTTTTTGAGACGGGACAGAAGAATTGAATGGTCTATAGTGTCAAAGGCTGCAGATAAGTCGAGAAGAGTGAGAATGGAGATTCTCCCTAAGTCAGAAGCATGTAGAAGTGTTTAAGGTGTGGACTAGGGTGGTCTCAGTGCTGTAGTTGGCGCGATAGGCAGACTGAAAAGGGGGAAGAAGACTATTGGAATGAAGGTGGCTGTTGAGTTGTTTCAGAACAACTTTTACAAGGACTTTAGAGATAAAAGGTAGGTTAGAAACAGGTCTGTAATTCTTCAGAATGTTATGGTCGAAGTTGTGCTTTTTGAGTAAAGGTGTAACTATTCCAATTTTGAGAGCTGTTGGAAACATTCCTGAAAGAAGAGACGAGTTTACTATTTTCGTGATAGTGGGTATAAGCTGTGGAATGCACTGAGTGAGAAGAGAAGCAGGTACAGGGTCGACATTGCATGTTTTTATTGTCATTTCTTTCAGAATTACAAACGAATCAACAGGAGAAAATAACTTAACAGCAACACACCCAGAAATCATATCAATACTAACAGAAACTGAAAAGCAAGAGTTCACACACACACATTTGACCATGTGTGTGGTATCCATACCATAAAATTAATATTACCCTTTTTACACAAAATTTGCAATCACAATAGATTTACCAAATAGTCATAGAAGACACTTGTTATAATAATGTCAGAATCAATTTTAATCAAGCAATTTTTATTTCTTCCTTTTTTTGTTTCCTTCCTCAAACACTCAGGCAACAACTGTTGTTGACTTGTTGTCTGTTTAATGATCGAAAATGCGTTTTATTTTATATTCTTGTTATTGGTCTGACATTTTATATGTACTGTAAGCTATTAAGTGATAGATATATATCTTATTTCACATATGCACCAATAATCTTTCTCCCCCCCCCCCCCCTCCCCATTTCCATTGTCTCTTGTCACTTAGTGACAGCTGCCCACAGTGGTTTGTGCAGATGAGGTCTCAGTGACTGCTCACAGCAAACTGGTACACAATATTTGACCCTCCACCAAGAAACGAGTCTGTAGTTACCTGTGATGACTTTGCATTAACTTTGAGTTTGACAATAATTAGTGGAACTCCAGTATTGTAATGTAGTATAGTTTAAGTGGAAACTTGTAAAGTGGATTTCCCAGAACAATGCTTTAGATATGATGTACATGGAACTTCACTTCACTTCACTCATCCCTTGGTCGGGACGACCGTTGGGGTACCCGCACGGACGCTGCAAGTGGACCGCCAAATGGTTCTGTCTTGGGCTGTTTTCAGGAGGTTTGGTACAGTGAGGCCGGTCCACTCCTTGATGTTGGATATCCAGCTTTTGCGTGGTCGTCCCTGCCTCCTTGCTCCTTCCACCATTCCCTGCAGGACTGTCTTTGACAGGCTGTTATGCCTGTTGTGTGGCCAAACCACTTCAGTTTCCTCCGTTTGACTTATCTAGCAATGGTCCTTGTGTGCCAGCCAGTGCCTCGATCTGCTGCAGACGTTAGTCATTGGTTTTGCTGTCTCTGTTAGGTGATGTTCAGGATCCGCTGAGGTACTTCATCTCAAGGCTTTGAAATGCGTACGTTCTAAATCGGGCAGAGTAAAAGTGTCCATGCTTCACAGATGTACGAGGCAATGGATGTGACGAGTGCCATTGTAGAGTCTGAACTTAGTGTGGGTTCTGTTGTTGTGGTTTCTCCTCACTTCGCCCAGCTTAGTCATGGAGGATGAGTTGCCACAGCAAGGTCTTGATCTTCACCTATTGTGTAGCTCGTGCCTTCTTTTGGTGATGACTGCATCAAGGCTACTTGAAAGTTTCACATCCTTAGTGTCTCGACACTCATCTTGATGCTGGTGGGAGTGGTCGGTGTGGTATGTTCACTAGGATCTAGCTCTTTTCCGTTGCTGATCTCCATTACCGTGGGCATTGGTGATGTTTTCCAGTCTGGTGGTGAGATCCTGGAGTTCTTCTTCACTGAGGCCCATGAGATCAATATAGTCTGCGATAAATCGAAGATAGATTGCAGGATGGCCTTCCTACTATTGTGATTGTGGTCTTGAAGTAAAGGAGGGCCTCCTGCATGAGTTCTCCAGGAATCGTTCGAAAAGAACGGGGGATAGCGGGCATGCAGCCTTGTCGAACTCCAACTGAAGTAGGAAGAACTCCCGATTTATCCACCATGAGGACTGCACTGTGGGAGTGTCATTACAGCGCCTGGAGGACTTGTTCAGGTCCATCGTCGAGATATAGTCTCTCTTGACTTGCCACGTAGCTTCTTGCCACACTCCGGTCGATGGCCCTTCTCGAAGTCAATAGAAGTTGTTGTAGAAGCTGTAGCTGAGGTTGGATGATGCTTCTCTATGAGCATTTCTGGATGTTGAAGTTCTGCACGACAAGTGCTTCGACTGGTCTGAATCTGCTGTTCTTCTGATGAGGATTACTTCTGCTTGTGGTTTCAGTCTGTTCAAGCAATGCGTAGCATAACTTTGCTTTTGGGGGGGGGGATAAAAAAATTTGGGCTTTTCAGACTGATTGTTCTGTAATTTTGGCACTTCTTCAGGTCTCCCTTCTTTGGAAGTGGAATATGATGGATTGGGTCCAACTGTTCAGGCCACTCTTTGTGGTCCAGATGCGTTGGCAGTGATTGTTATTGCCTGATCATCTCTGGGGGGCCCCCCCCCCCTTTCCCCGTTTGATGAGCTCAGCCGGGGATGTTGTCAATCCCTGGTGACTTGCCTCCTTTCTGGGATCTTACTGCTTCTTCTACCTCTTTCCTCAGCACCTGTTGTGCTTTCAAGGTTCTGTGGTCTGGGATATTGCTCATGAAGTGTTGTTCGGAATCAGCCTTCAGCTTGTAGTTGTACAGGTCTCTGCAATATTCTGTTCCATCTCTTCATGATAGTGGCGCTCTCTGTAGGACCTGTACCCCTCTTTGTCATTCAATAACGGATGTCTTTGGCTCTGATGGGACTTTGGTTAGTACTTGATGGTCTGGTAAGCCTCTCTTTGCTGTTCCTTTCGCATTGCTTTCTCAACATTGGGCATTGTTCTGCATCCAGTTCCCCAATGGCCTCAGTCATCTTCTTTTTGATTGACCTGTTGACTGTTTATACTCTTCGGCACGTTTATGGGTTTTTTGTTCTTCATGGCTTTAGCTCCCTACGTTGGGTCGCAAAGGTCCAGGGTTCGTTTGTAACCCTCGGTTGGTTCTTTTATCCTCTCTTTCCAAGAGCGATCTCCATGCGCTGTACTCCTGACATGGTCTTGCTGAAGGTTCTCAGAGGGTTGTTGATGTCATCTTGGGAGGAATTCAAATGCTGCAAATTGCCCCCATATCTCAGCTTTAAGATTTCCTGCGGACTTCGGGGGTCCTTCAGTTTTCCATGTTGAACCGCTAACGGGGTTTCTCTTATGGTTCTGTCTTCAGCTTGATCTGTAGGGTCATGTGTTACCATGTCGTGGTCTGCCAATATCAGCGCCATGGGAAACTTTCTTGTCTGGGCTTTGTTGATGCTCGATCTAAATTCGTTTGGGGGCCAGGATGTAGTCACTCTGGTATGTGTCTTTCCTTTGGTGAGTGCCCGTCGTTCTTTTGATGTCTTGTGGGGATATATGGTTTGGACGACAGTAAGGATTGTGGCTTGCTTGCGAATTCCAAAAGTCTGGAGACCTTCATCATTAGTTTCGTCCACGCAAATACGGCCCTACTGTCCCTGGCCATTGGTATTAGCGTCAGGTCCGATATTGCATTTCCTGTCGCCCTGGATCACGAGGGGAAAGTACTTCTTGGAGTTGATTTGATGGCAGATTCCAATCTTCGTAGAGATACACTCGATGCTCTCATCTATCGTAGTCTGATGTTGGTGCATAGACTTGTAGGATGGTCATGTTGGTGTGGTTTTGATGCGGACAGCATGGAGATCAGTCTGCTTGATGATAGATTGGAGTTACAGCTGGATGACACTGTTAGTCCTCTTCTTGTTGACAAGAATTCCTATCCGTGCTGTGTTTGGAAGTCGTTGCCACTATACCATTAGTTTGTGATCTTCTTCTGTAGGTGTTCGCCGAATCCGACCCAACGGACTTCGGCCAGTCCAAGTATGTCCCATTCGTATTTCGAAAGTTCATGGGTTAGCTCTTGGAGTTCCCACATGAGTGCAAGGTACGGATGTTCCTTGTCATCATCATCATAGAACCCCGTGACCTTGGCGGTTCGTGGGGATGGAGACATGAAAGTACGATGCCGTGGTAAGCCTCCTCCATCCATCTCGGTCATCGGCTTGCGCACGTAAATAGTGCGGTTCATTCATCCTGGGTCCATTCTCTGATGGTTTGTTGTACATCCGCATGACTTGTTCTGTATTCCCCTCCTTATGCCACCTTCGAGTGTTCCCTGCTGTACTGTTTTGGCAGAGTGTTGTGGCGGGTGACGTGGCCGAAAACCATGTCAGCTTTTTCTTCTTGACGATGGTGAGAAGGGGTTCCTGAGGACCTGCCTGCAGCGTTATTTGCTCTTGACAAATTAATTGGTCTTTCGTTCTCTCCAAGATATGCCATAGTTTTCTATGGCATAATTTTTGTTTCGAAAGACTGGATTCGCTTTGCTGTTTAAGCCGTCAATGTCTGGTTTTCACTTTCGTTACAGCAGCGATAGACTGAATTAGGGTTTAGTAGAGCTTCGGTTTGATTGGGAAAATGATCTCTTTACTTTTCCATATAGGTGGTGAGGTTTTTGTCATGGACAGATGTTGCCTGGATATTTGACTTGATTTCTGGTCGTCGATCGCCCCCCGTCCTGGTGAGTGTAGCACCGAGGTATTTAAAAAGCATCCTACTCCTCCAGTTGGTGGCCCGTTCATGTAAATTTTAGCGGTGGCATTGCTCGTGTGTTCACAAGCTACTTTACTTTTTTCCCGAGCTCACCTCCATCCCATTTGCTCAGATCTGTTCTAAAGGTCTGGTCGTAAGTAAGATCTTGCAGCTCTGTGTTACTTACGCCATGAGGTCTATGTCATCGGCAAACCGTAAGTTGTTGAGGTGTCTGCCGCCAATGGAGATGGGAGAGTGGAAGTCATGGAGGGTCTCTCTCATGTTGTTTTCCAAGAACAGATTGAACAGGACTGGAGATAACAGGCTCTGGTCGGACCCCAACTGTGGTTGTGAAGTTGTCTCCGACTAGATTGTTCAGAAGGACTACCTATGCTTTGCAGTGTTTTGTAAGTGCTTGGATGGATTGACTAGTCCTTCTCAATGCCAAACATTATGATGGACTGCCCATCAGGCCTTCGCTGCATTCTCTGTCAAAAGCTTCTTGAAGTCGATGAAGTTGTGGAACAGGTCTCTCTGATGTTGAGATGTTTTTCCATCATGATGTGGCAGTTAAAAATCTGTTCGATTGTGCTCCTGCCTGCCCTGAACCAGCTTGTTCCTCTGGCAAGGTTGTTTCTGCCTCCTTCTTGAGTCGATTCAAATAAATTTGTGCTTGATCTTGCTGGCGTGCTGATGAGGCTGCTTGTTCTATAGTTTTGGCATTGCGTAAATTCCCCTTTCTTGGGGCCAGGGGTATGTGTGTGATTGTGTCCATTCTGTTGGCCACTGTTTTGTCTCCCAAATCTTCTGACAGATAGCTGTCTGTAAATATATGTGATGCTGTTTCGCCACCTGCGTGAGCAGCTCTGCTGGTATATTGTCTGCTACTGGGGACTTCCTAATGGTAAGCTGCGGATGGCTTCTTCCACTTCTTCCTCCAGTATAGGTAATGGCGAGGGTGCTCTTTGATGTGGCTGCTTTCTCTTCTATTTTGCACTTGTCAGGTTGTATTGGGGTAGTTGTACAGATCTTGACAATATTCAAGACCCTGTTCAATGCTGCTGAGCTTCTGTGAGGAGGTTTCGGAGCTATCTTCAATGACTGTTGATTTGGTTTTGAAGTGGTTTTGTGTGTTTCTTAAGGGTGGTCGTATGCCTTTTTTATGTTTGACCACTTTCATGTTTTTTTCGATCTCATACAACATTGATCACTGTTCCACTTCTCTCTGGCCTTAACATTGACTTATTTCACCGAGAGTGGTTGGCCTCCGGTATTTATTTAGGGTTTGGGAAAGCTACCGGTTGGTTTCAGTGCTCTTCTTGTAATCGCAGAGGTACCAAGATGTCATTGGTATAGTCCTTGGTGGTGTTTATTCCTGACGACCGAGTACATCCTCTGGCTGGTTCTCGGATGCCTCATTGAAGTTGTTGGTGAGGTCTTGATGTTCATTGTCGGAGGGTTAATGCCGCATAACCCGTCAGCCAAGCTTAGCTTGGAAAGACCTCAGCGACATCTGGATCTTTCAGTTTGTCACACGTCAATTTGTTACGTGGGTTGCAGGCTGTTTGTTTTTCTTCAGCTTCATTTTGAATACAGCAGCACAAGGTCCGTGGGTCCGTGCCTATGTAAGTCCAGGGTATGTTTCATGATATGGCTTCTGTTGATGCTGGATTTGAAGCGCCGTGGTGTTAAGATATAAAATCTATTTGGTTATGGATCTTGCCGTTTTGGCCGCATGCTAAGGTGTCCTCCTTGATGCCTTCGTGGGTTAGAGGGCTTGGGCAAAAGGGTTGTCATGATGGGTGCTGGCAAACTCCAGCAAGACGTAGTCCCCTGTCGTTGGTCTCCCCAGTTCTACAAACTGACCAACTGTTCGGACCATTGGTTGTAAGAGTCAGGACCTACTTTGAGTTTAAATACAGCTTGGATGGATGATGATGTCCTTCTTGGGTATTTTCTTTATGGTCTCTTCAAGATCTCATAAATTCTTCTACTTCTTCATCTGTATGGTCAGATGATGGTGCATAGAATTTGTATGTTGGTGATGTTCTTGGGCTTGGCCGACACCGGATGCTGATAATTGCTGGAAAGCGGTTTTTGTTGTTGGTAAAGCTGATAATGCACCCACTACTTCACTTGTCTGCAAAATAAATGCCACTCCATGTTTGGTGATGTTTCTTCTTGGCCACTGTACCAGATTTGTTGCCTTCTTCAGTCAATGTATTCACCAAATCTGTCCCATCTCACTTTCATAGACAATTAATGTCCATTCCAAGTACCCAATGATGAAAAAAAAATGAAAAAACTATGTTTGAAAAGAAACAACATTACAAACACCAGCTCTTTAGGAAAAAATGCAGACTGAAAGGTTTTCAGTGGACTAGATATTACTGAAGTGGTAAGAGTTGTCTCCAGTGGTAAGAGTTGTCTCCAGTGATGTCTTTTCCAGTGATTTCAATCCAATCTTCTTCTTGGAAACGAACAAAATTAATAGTGCCAACAAACTTTTTCTATGATTTACACACACACACACACACACACACACACACACACACACACACACACACACACACACACACACACAGAGGAAATCCTGGTGGTTACAGTGATGTATTGGTGATCTGCTGACCCAGGTTCGATTCGTTCAAGAGGATTTTTCATTTGGAGTTAACATGGGTGCCGACTCCACCCTCCCCAAATGTCTTTCGGATAAGGCTATAAACCGAGGTCCTATGTTCAAACACACAAAAAACATCTTGGTACATGTTAAAACCCCTTTGCTTTTCAGAAAAGTAGGTCCTTTGTGCTGGTGGGAACAAATGACAAAATTTACAAAACTGCATACAGACAGATACTCGATAAAAAGAAGCACATGAGTGTTTATTCCACAATCCTCAAAATAAAAGAATGCAATGAATAAAAATAAATAAAATACATAAACACACACACACCATCTGGAAATTATATAAAAATAATAATAATTTTTAAAAAAACCTGAGGTGAACAGAGGGTGTGATTTTTTTTTAGAAAGAATGAATGCAATCACATACCCCATAGTAATTAAGACGTGTTTATGTCTTTTAAAAAAAATAGAAACTGTGACTATAAACAACTTGAAATGAAAATAACGAGAAAGGTGTGAAAAATGGCAAGATGTCAGGTTTTGCAACAGTGGATGGTCATCTGGAGTCAATCAGGAAACTTTCCATGTGGTCAGTATCTTTTTCATTATAAACATAAATGTCCCAATGTAAAGTGTGCAGGTTTACCTGCATAATTTACTACCGCACAAGCATGTTCTTTTCAGTGTACATATTGTCCTGATTTGAATTATTTGTGACACTTTCCCTATGAATTGGTCAAATTCTTTGAGATGTATACAAACACCTAAGGTTATAGACGTATGAATTAATTTTCATATTGTAGAATTTAATAGATTGCTCATGATTCAACTGAATTCAACTGCCTCCCTCCCCGTTCCACTGTCAGTGGATCTTTTAAACAGTCTAATACCACTTGGAGTGTACAGACTTCAGACAGATCGCAGTAAATCTCCTTGGTTTGTATAGTTGGCTGGTTCACATTAGCAGAGGGTTTCTGCTGGGTTAAACACTAAAAACTCTAAACAAAGTGGACTCGTCCAATTCTCATGTTAAGATTGCTTTTCTCATGTTTCAGATTTTCTGCACATTTTATGAGAAAGACAAAACGTTGCTCATTTACTGTGTAACCCACCCAAAAATTTGTCCAGGAAAAGGGGAAAATTTTAGGGGATAACCAACAAAAAAGGGACACCTATGACCAAAGCACACACTCCATGAAGTGTACAAAAAATAGTACCAAAAACTTTAAATATGTTCTAAGTGAACCAAAAAGATGGAATGTTAGTTTTTTTACTGGTATTTTGGATAGTTTAAAAAGTATTTTTGGTTTGTATTTAAATTTATAAATGTTTAGAAAATTTTAATAGTAAAGGAGGAAGGTGTAGGAATCTCAACATTTTCCTGAGACTTCCTGTGAGCTTGTGACACCTGGCAGTTCCCAGCTAATCATGAGAGAGTTGACAGTCACCAGCTAAGACAGGTTCATAGTTGGCTTAGAGGCAGCATGTGTTGCCCACCCAAATGGTTGGGGCTATGATTGTGTTCTTTTTTTTAGGTAAGTGTCAATTCTTATTGATTGGGCTTTGATTAATTGGGGTTATATGTAGAGATGTGCTACTATAATGTTTTGAGAGATATATTAGCATTTGGGAGAAACATGGTTTTGAGATGTTTCTGAAGTTATCAAGGTCAAAGTAAAATATCATGATTAGAAATGCATTGATGTTTTGTAGTATTTCCCTAGCTATGTTGTTGATCCAAACACATTCTTTCAATTATAAAGAAATAATTTACAGACTATGTGTTGGGTTAGTGGCTTGCAATGTTAAAAGTGGTAAGTTTATCTGACATGAAGGTAAGAGATTATCAAAGATGGCAGCACCCATTATTGCACATGTAGGAATAGCTGATAGTAAAAGGAGGTAAAGGAGTCCCATAACCTATAAGGTCGTAGGGGAGCGAGGCGTCAGAGACCTCACTTCTCTAGGGCCAGCATATTGAGGGCGGCGCCCATCTCCTCTCCCTCGCTGCTTTACCTTCCCTGACCCTAAAGAGGGCAGGTACCCATTTACAGCTGGGTGAACTGGGGGAACTGTACTGAAGCCAAGGCGCACAAACGGTCACCCATCCAACTGGTAACCACGCTCGACGCTGCTTAACTTGGCTGGGGGAAAGCGAGTGCTCCGACCACTGAGCTATCCCGTCAATAGCTGATAGTACTGATTGTTAATTTCAGTTTTGTGCCTTTTAGTGTTGAGTTGTCTTATGAGTGAATAGAGATTTATTGGAGCATTTCTCACAGATCATATTGATGTAGATGTTATATTTTGTGTGTGAAAAATGGATTAAGGAAATTTGTGTTCTAGTGAAGGACAAGCTGGTTTCCCAAGGAGAAACATTTTGTATGTTTTTACTCCTCTATTTGAACAACGAAGCAAAGATGTTTGAAGGGGTTGTGGCAGGCAGTGCAGATATGTGCAAGCTGCTGAGTTATTCAGTTGTACAAGACAGAACACAGAAGTAGTTTATGCTACTCACCCTAATTGTTGGGTAAATTGTGCATGGGGTTGACATGCATATAATGGGAACAGTAACACTCTGGGAGTGAAGTTCCTCTGTCTAGCCACTAATGAACAAAAGTTCATGTTGCCAAACTGAAGTTTTTGAGACTGGCTGAAGTAGCCATCATTGAATAAGTATTGGGCTGTGCTATCCACAGCTGGTGTTTTAATCCACTTCATGTTGGCATTGCTGTGTATGTTTGATTGTGTGTTGGTTAAAGTTGGGAAATATTTCACTATAAGCGAGTTCTTTTATTATGTAATACTTGCAAATGTTTGTATTTGGAAATGTGTGCAGAGAGCATGAAACACTATGAAACCTAGAATGCTGTTGTGGTTTGAGTAGTTTGATTTGGGACATCATCAGTTGTACTACCACCATTAGTTTTTCTAAGAAATGAGCATCAATAAATCTTGTCAACGACCATTTCATATTTTGTCCTTTTTCTTTTGTAAGAAAGAATCCGAACCCGAAATCTCTTTATGTACCCAGTGAAAGGATAAAGAGCCTGGGTTACAAAATAAAGAAGAGATTTCACACATTTACTAAAACATGCATCATAGCATGACTTGTACACACATGTTTAATTCAAAGGAGCAGTAGAGAGTTACTTTGTTTGTGGGTGAAGCTTTCAATGCTTTTGTTGTTGTTTTTTATGGGGAAGTGAATGTCATGTAGACTTATTTTCATGTCAATATGATTTTGTGTCCACCACACTTGTTTCATGCATTCACATGTGGACTAGATGTAATAAAGCACATGTCTTTATTCCATTATCCTCAAAATCAAAGAATAAAATGATAAATGAAATAAACTATGACCATGTAAAATAAGATTGAAATGCCAGAAGCAGTTTAACAAAATCAAGAAAATATTTATCATGTTAGAAACTAGTGACAGAAAAATTGTTCTAAGAATTCCACCTCTTGAGTCTTTTCAGCCTGTGAAGAGGTAAACAGTGTCATACAGTATATTTCAGTTAAAAATGACATCGGTCTTGCTGGAAAAAAAGGCAGGACAGTGAAATGGGAAATTTTCTGGGAAAGCAGAAAATGACAGAGAAAGAGAGAAAGAAGACATCAGCAAACTGGAGAGTGATAGAAATGGGGGAGACTCCAGCACAGACTTTGCAGAAAGTGGCAATAGTATTTACACTGAAAAAGAATGTGGTATCCCCATGGGGGGAACATGCACACATGCACGCAGGCACACACCACATACACACATTGCAAGATTATGTGTAAAATTTGTCACACACACACATGCACGCATGTACGCACACATGCACGCACACATACACACATTGCAAGATTATGTGTAAAATTTGTCACACACACACATGCACGCATGTACGCACACATGCACGCACACATACACACATTGCTAGATTATGTGTCAAATTTTTCACAGATTGTAAACTCTTGACTACAAACGATTGTTATCTCTAACATGAACAGTGTGGAACACTCATGGAGTTGTACAGAAAATCCAAACAGTGCTTCCAGCAAACTATAGAAAACAAAACCACAAAACACGTTTTCAGGGTGTAAAAATGACATGCATGTGTTGGAAACTTTCTGCTAAGTCCTTGAAATTACAGCATGATTCTACAGAATATGCTTTAAAAAACAAACAACAAACAACAACAGCAGCAACAAAAACAAAAGTGTAAAAAATAACCACCACCAAACAAAATACCACAACTCAATCAAAACCACAATACAAATAACTCAAATATAAAAGCAAATATAATAAAAATATATTTCTGACTAGTCTCTGTAGTGAGACAAAAATGTAATGGTGGATGACTGACTGACTGATTATCTGTTGACTGCTGTGGCATCCAGGTACCTGTCCCTCTAATCACCCCTATCTTTCTCCTAATTTGCCTTTCTTCAAAAGCAATACTGCATGGACAAAATCACAACACATGTTTTCACTGTGCTAAAAGTTATAAACATACATTTGTTGGGAATTTCTACAAAGTCACTAAAATTGAAAACAGAACAATAACTAAACAACCCCCACCCTAAACAAAAACAATGCAAAAAACAAAACAACAACAACAACAAACCAACACTGCATGAACCAGATACCAATTTAGACAATGATTCATCAATAGTATTGAAGTAGCCCTATACAAACACTGTAGATAAGAAATCACTGTCCCCCCCAATCTCCTTTTCACTGACACCCACTTCCTCACTCTCCTCTTGCTTTGGTCAGGGTAGTGACTGATTATGCTTTTATTAAGTCTGCTGTAACAGTTATTCATATGAATAATTGATTATAAAATTATGGAATTAACACAATTCCCACATCCCTCATTAATCATTGTATCATTATTCACAATTCTGTTTTAGTGTGATTATTTACACTAGAAAACCAATATAAGCAAAGATACATCAGACAAATGGAAACAAAACCAAATATTTTATGAACCAACACATCCCAAACAAATTAAAGCATTTGATGCAATGATACCATCCAAATTTGATGAAAGTTTAAATTGTATTGCCAAATATAAGAGATAAGTAGGCAATAAGAATGTATTCCTAAAGTCATATCAGATTACTGCAGAATCAACAGCAGTAGATAAAACCAAACAGAAACAACAACAACAACAAAAAACAACAACAAAGATAAGCAAACAGCTCTATTTGTTTGGACCAGTTAGGGACTCAGCACACAGTACCACTTTTTAGTGGCCTTGACCACAGGTTGGCATACAAAATCACAAGTTCACGGCACACACTGCCATTTCCAATCTAGCATGGGGTTCTATGCTATAAAGAAAACTGAATGTAAAAATTTCTGTTATTTCCCCAGTCAATCAAAAACTAGATTCTGACAATCATGATGAAAGTGACCAAGATGGAGTTATCCTTTCTGCCGCCACCACTGTTGTCATTTTGTCAGATCAGAGGTAATGTCGAATTAATTCAAGACAGCGGGGCAGGATCCTTTTAGCTCTGAGGTCAGAGCGCTCGCTTTCCCCCAGCCAGTGTTAAACAGCATCGCGCCTGGTTTCCAGTTGGATGGGTGACTGTTTGCACTCTTGGCTTCAGTACAGTCCCCCAGTTTACCCAGCTGTAAAAGGGTACCTGCCGATTTAGGGTCATGGAAGGTAAAGCAGCAAGGGAGAAGAGATGGGTGCCCCCTCAATATGCCGGCCCCTGGAGAAGTGAGTTCTCTGATGCCTCACTCCCCTATGACCGCATAGGTTATGGGAACACCTTTACTAATTCAAGAAGTTTGCATGTTTTATAGTCAGACAGTGACACCTCCCCTATTGTGCAGCAAACACCAGGCAACAGGAACCAAGACAGGGACTGGCTGCACCCCACCACTGGTGGAAAAACAGGATCAAGCCCTATCAGCTGCCTGACCACTGGCTTCTACAACTCGGCCACTTTGCTGCAGGCAGCCTGCAACTGTTGCCACCACAAGGTTACAGCAGGCTACAGCAGGCAATAGTGGGAGTGTTAGCCAAGCCCCTGAAAATAGGTCTACTGTTGCATGCAGTCAGAAAAGTGATGTAAGGGAGGCTTAAAAAAAAGACTGGGAAAGAATGCACTTTGATAGAAAGAGAGCTTTATTTCTTCAAGGTGCATATTGGTATGCTAAATGCATGTTGAACTCAGCTGAAAAATGTAAAAAACCAACCATATAAAAACAATCACCTCTTCTCCATCTGTCCTGACAAACAGTAGTGAATAAAAAGCAATGCTTCACACAACCAATGCAACGTGACCCGTAATCATAATGATGATGTAGCAGTAAACACCAGGAAAAAACCCTACCACTATGACGAACCATAAAACAACCCAAGAAAAGAAAAAAAAAATACAATACACCTTTGATAAAATAAAACACAAGAGGAGATAAAATACAGTTTGCCTCTAATAAAACAAATTAATGCAAAAATGCACTGAGGATCACCTCTAAAAGCAGAGGGAAAACATAGGAGATATTAATGTCTGATATATAAGCACAGCACAATAAGAACAGACCTTTTAGGATATTAATGAACAGTGTAAAAAGTAAAATTTGCACACAACACCAGAAACATTCCCAATGAAAATCAAATATGGAATAAGCATTGACAGCAGCTGAATACTTTTTCTTGTAAATTCACATCTCTCTCTCTGTGTCCCCGTTTTCTTTTTAAGGGTTTTCCCCCTTTGTTTCTACTGTGTGAGAGTATGAGTATTGGGTTATTATCAAGATGTATCCCTACAGGCGGGGACTGGATGTAAAAAAAGCACATGAGTGCTTATTCATTATCCTTGAAATAAAAGAATTTGTCATTGTCATTGTCCCTCCCTCAATTCATCTCAAATCTAAAAACAACCTGCATGATTATCAGCCCACAAAAGCAGCTGGGGGACTTCAGTTTCTGTCTCATTAAGTTTGATTCTTTATCAATTCTGACTGTTGTCAAAGTCAAATGGAGGGAAAATGCTTCAGAAGAAGCAAATGTGACATGATGTACAAGGTGAAGATCTCTGACATGCTCGCTGATGACTATAGACGTGAAATGAACAATAAACTAAGGAACACAAATGACAGGATGGTACAGGACAGGTGACACATCATTCACTTCATGTGGAACAATCATTCCTAATCCTGAAAACACACACTGCATACACTATTTCTGACCTTCCACCACAAAATGAGTCACAATGCACATGATCCGCTTTTCCCCTAAAACCCATTTTAGGTAGGTGGGGGTCAGGTTGTCGATTTTGACTGATTATAAAACTAGAGGCTTTTATCTACCTTGTCCTGAAGTATCAAGAAGTAATTTTCTTTCATGTTGCTTTAAAAGTGCATCTGAAAACACCCCATCCTGACCATCTGTTGATGATGCAAAATTCGTCAATTTCTCATTAAATTTTTGTCACTTCGTGCAGTCTAGCATTTCAATCTGAATAATTGTTCATAGAACTGTCTGATTCTCAACTTTTTTTCCTATCTCTAATTGAATAGGTTTGGCTTTATTGTTATTATTGCAAATTGATAACATGTCAACAATTGAAAATTGACCTATGGTTCAATGTGACTCATTATGTGGTGGACTGTCACATTTTTTTATATTTACAGTATTAACAATATTGACCAAGAGCAAAGCTACTACCCACCTCCACAACCGAGAAAAATATAAATCTATTTTCTTTTTTCATTCAGGACAACACATGATGAAGAAAATGGCTAAATGAATCAAGTACTCATGGCACTGATTTTGTTTTATTAATTCACTCTGATGTTAGACTGGTAGAATAAGACAGGTGTGTATGTGTAGACATTAGGGGATGTGATCACTGGGTTAGTATGGGGTATATATAGTCACTGTGTAGACAGAAGATGTGGACAGTGTGGGGTATATATAGTCATTGTGTTAACAGAAGATGTGGTCAGTATACATAGTCATTTCGTAGTCAGAAGATGTGGTCAGTATATATAGTCATCGTGAAGTCAGAAGATGTGGACAGTATACATAGTCATCGTGTAGTCAGAAGATGTAGACAGTATACATAGTCATCGTGTAGTCAGAAGATGTGGACAGTATACATAGTCACTTTGTAGACAGATGTGGTCAGTATGGGGTATACACAGTCATTGTGTAGACAGATGTTGTGGTCAGTATGGAGTATACATAGTTTTTGTGTAGATAGACTGAAGATGTGTTCAGTATGTGGTTGGTTATACTGTGTGGACATAAGGGTACATGGTCACTCAGTCAGTATGGGGTATAGACTGTGGGCAGCAGGCAGAAGAAGGATGCGATCACTCGGTCATGGGAGCTTTTATGTCCACTTCCACATTGTCCAGTTCAGACACCATCTGAAAGACAAACAACAGAAACACAGAATGAGCAAGACATGTACACAAAAAGAAAAATCAACAGAAATCACAATCACAAGAAACCTTCGACCAACAAACTAAAACTAATAATCAAAATATGCGGTCAGGATCAAACTTACCATAATCAGGGTGGCTTCCCTTGCTTGGCTACCAGCAGGAAGGAATTTTGAAAAGCAGTGGGTAATCTTGGTGTTATTTTGTATAAGAGACGTTCAATATGCCAGTAACAGGACTGCCTTTGCGCTTATAGTGTGTTCTGAACACCTTTTTGCATGAAATATATTTAACGTCGTTTAAAACAGACAGTAGGGACGATCAAACTGTTATTGTGACACCAACTGGCCAACCCGTTGCACACTCAAACTGACAGTGCAGTGTATGTAGGAAAGGTCCATCGCAAGTTGCCGGGGACAAGAGGAGGGCGGAGGTGCACAAGACATCCAGGACACAGGAACCAATGCAGGCAAGTTCATCTTCACGTTCCTCAGGCCTCTTTCTCCCTTCGCTGCCTAGTCTGTACTATACAACACAGAATGCCACTGCATATGACACTTTCTATGCCACTGACACATACAACACGGCTCCATGTGTGGCGGAATGTGCACGTGCAGCACAGCCCAGCCAGTCCCGTGATACAGTGTATGAGGCGGAGAATTCCTTGCTAGTGAAGACACAGCACATGGATGTGAGTGTAAATGATAGTGATGATGGAGAGAAGGGTGATGACTGGAGTGAACAAACAGAAGAGTTTTCTGATGAGACACTGGCAATGTCACAAACACTGACAGAACACACAGCAGAGAAAGCTATGGCAGAAGAAAATGAGACAGTGACATGGAGAGGTTGTGATGTGGAAGATACATCGTCAGTCAGCAAGTCAAAACAAACCAACCAACTGTCTAGTGACGAATGCAGACAAATAATCGAGTGTATTGAAGAGATACAAAGGGACATGCATAGAATGAGCACCAGCTTAAGTTCAAGAGAAGACGGACTCAGTCCCGAAAATGGCGAAAATGGAAACCTGTCGACACCACCCAGAAAACAGCAGACTTCGTGGCCACACCGATAGAGACACGACTTTGACCACCTTCACCTTCCTCTTCAGGCAGTGATGACAGTGACAGTCGATGTTATTGTTGTAATATAACTTGTGAACATTACCTTGATCAAACTTCCATTCACGAAGATCCTGTGAATGTAAATTGTTCAGTTGTGTATGTAATTATCTGACCTTTCGATCCCCCTTCCCCCATGTGAATGGGCCCAAAGCCTAACACATTAAATTATTTGTCATTGTCCACAAAAACAACAACAAAAAACAAACAAAAACCAATCATCATCATCATCATCATCATCATAACATCATCATCATCATCATCATCATCATCATCATAATCAACCATCATCATCATCATCATCATCATCATCATCATTATCTCTGGAAGAGTCTACTGCACAACCCCAGCAGTCACAACCTTTATGTAAACAATGTATAAACACACACTTTATTTCAACCTACAAAATTATCAAATTACCAAATATTACTACATTGCTTTCTTTTCTTTAATAGTAATCATCATTTCATTATTTTAATTATTTCCTTGAAAGGTAAGAATATAATATTTATGCTTGCTTGTGTGTGTGTGTGTGTTGGGGGGGGGGGGGGGGGGCGACATGTACACAGGATCATGGGGATGGGTAGAACATGTGTGTGTGTGTGTGTGTGTGTGTGTGTGTGCCTCTGTGTAATATATCATGACTAGGTCACTGTTAGGGGACGGGATAGCTCAGTGGTCCGAGCACTCGCTTTCCCCCAGCCAAGTTAAGCAGCGTCGAGCGTGGTTATCAGTTGGATGGGTGACCGTTTGCACGCCTTGGCTTCAGTACAATTCCCCCAGTTCACCCAGCTGTAAATGGGTACCTGCCCTCTATAGGGTCAGGGAAGGTAAAGCAGCAAGGGAGAGGAGATGGGCGCCGCCCTCAATATGCTGGCCCTAAAGAAGTGAGGTCTCTGACGCCTCGCTCCCCCACGACCATATAGGTTATGGGACTCCTTTACCTTTACCTAGGTCACTGCATTTTCAAAGTAAATGACCTGGTCTTCTGTTGTTGTCATCATCATCATCATCATCATCATCATCATCATCATTGGCGTCAACATAATTGTTGTTGTTGTTATCATCATAATCTTTATATTATTATTGTTATTATCATTATCATTATCGTAAGTAGTAGTAGTAGTAGTAGTAGAAGTAGTAGTGGTTGTTGTTATTGTTGTATCATCATCATCATCATCATCATCATCATCATCATTATTATTATTTTAGTATTATTATTATTATTATACAAAGATCAAATGGGAAGACAGGATCACGAATGAAGAACTATGGAGAATGTGCAAAGTTGACGATCTGAAGTCTGTAGCTAGTACCAATAGACTGCACTGGTTTGGGCACGTTCAACGGAAAGCAGACCACCACATCATAAAAAGAGCAATGAACTTCGTAGTGGATGGAAAGAGACCAAAGGGAAGACCTAGCAAGACCTGGGCTGCCTGTAATGCAGATGATCTTAGAGAAAGGGGCATAAATAAGGAGGAAGCTCATAACAGAGAGAGATGGAGAGCACTCATCAATGTCAAACCTCCCCTGGGAGAAACATGACAAAAAAAGGAGGAAGAAGAAGATTATTATTATATCTTTATTATCATTATTAGTACTACTATTTCTGGTATGTTCTAGTTGTGAAGGGTACTTTTCTCTTGATCTTTCTCAGTCTTCAGAGCTGTGGTGTATGATATTCAGATGTATCAAATATTCTGCAGGCGTGCAACATCACTTTACAGTACATCAACAACATCAACCACCTCAAAGTTACAGCATAAATACCAATGCAGCCTGACGAAAGACAAAACAAAAATATGCACATTTCCCCCAAAATTATCCAGTTATTTCATCCTGCAGACCATAATAAATGCCAAATATATCTAAACTGACACGGTGTCAAAAGATATATGACAAAGTCAACAATAGTTTGATACACCTGGACTGACATTGACTGTGTCAAAAGATGAATGATAAAGTGAACAGTAATTTGATAACTACAAACTGTAATCATCCTTTAAAACCAATCCCTGTGTTCACATCGAGCAATCCAAGGAAACTTGGCAAGAAAATTGAGCACACTTTGAAATAGCAGAAAAATGCAGGAAACATTCAGTCACTTTATCAAATCCTTGGGGAACATTCCGGACAAATAATAATATAATAATAATAATAATAATAATAATAATGTATGGAATTTATATAGTGCTGAATCTTGTAAAGCAACAAATCAAAGCGCTCAGATGACATGATTTAAAAAAAAAAATTCTAATTTATTTTTTTATATCGAGGATAATGCGGTTTTGTAAATTTTGTCATCTGTTCCCACCGGCACACAATGGCCTACTCTTTCGAAAAGCGGAACAGGATTTAACGTGTGCGCAAGATGTTCTGCATGCGTTCGCACATGGGGCCTCGGTTTATAGTCTCATCTGAAGGACTTTGACATTCAGTTCGATTTTTTTGTCATACTGGGAAGAAAGGACGAGGCTGGGAATCGAACCCAGAACCTCACGGTTTACTTGTTGGCAGGCAAACGTCTTAACCATCCTGCCACCTTCCTTCAAATGCACATGATGGAATCAAATAATCACACACACAAATTAGCGGGAATGATCAACATGTCAGAGCAAAACCCGATGAACAAAACAGAAGCAAATGCACTGTGATGGGCTACTGTCCTGTAGTTCTTGCTGTCTCTTTCAATTCTATTCATGATAAATTCTTGTGACTTCTAGTCAGCTGGCCACAGACTGGTCTTCCAGATTTTACAACATGGAATGCATGGCTCTCAGCCCACCTTCTCCTGGGTGCTTCAGCTGTTCTCCTGGAATGTTATAGAGGCCTGGTGGCTTTCTGCATTTTAGCTCTTTGATGGCTGTCTGAACTTCACTAAGTCAGAGCTGTGTGTTGAAATTAAACTCTTGACCAATTTGAGGTTTAGTTTCTTTTTGACTGTTGAATAATGTTTAACCGTATTCAGCCCCAGTAAAGGAGGAAAAAAAATCTTCTAAAGATTACAGTTAACATATTGCAAAATATTGAAAAAGCCTTAGCCATATGTATACATGTATCTGAAATTGTCATCCAGTGTGAACAGTGTCATAATTCATAGTAAGTGTCAGGTGTAAGGAGTGAAACCATCATCACATTCAGCTGGTGAAATGCACAACACCTGAATTTCCAAAAGTTGAATGACTTTTTATTTGTTTTTGGCATTAGTGTTGTTCCTTGGCTAGAACTAAGAGGTTCACCAATGGTGAGATCTTGTGTTATGTGACCATTTTTGCCCACCATGAAGGTAGCTGCATTCCCAGTTATGGGATGATGTGTACACATGGCACCAGTGTAGGTGTGATTTTTAAATGTTTTTAAATTCTTACATTTTTAAATTCCTACCAGCACACAGTGGTCTACTCTTCAAAAAATGGAATAGGTTTTCACCTGTACACACGTTCTGTGTGCATTCATGCACAGCCCTGAGATAATGGAGATGGTACCCATGTCAACTCCAGGAGAAAAATCCCTTTGAGCGGGTGCCTCAGTGGGGGCTGAAACTCCAGCTGTCAGATAGCAAGCTCTGCAGTCTAACTACCACACTACCCCAAACAAATGAACTGAACCATGTCCTGAAAAACAGAGCCTCCCACACGAAAGCTCCTCAGGATACAAAAAATGTCAAAATATGAGGTAGACACAAAAAATAGGAAAGACCAACAACACAGAGCAAAGCAATAACGAAAAACAAAACAGCACAGCAAACCATGCAACACACTATAATACACCAGAACAACTAATAATAATAAAGATAATTTCCAAATGTGTGGGTGAAGCTATCTCGTATAGAATAATAAACAAAATCAAGAGACCACTCTGGATTGCAGGATCCCAAAACTAATTTTTATATAATTATAATTATTGGCCAAAGGATCTTTCCTCCTGGACGCAAAAATGTAACGAAGTACTCTGAAAAGAATAATGGACTATTTTCCCTCTGAAAAACTTGGCCTTAGCTTTACAATGATCATGCCAACATTCCCACTCACTGACACTCTCCTGTTTCAGTCAATTATTTACATGCACAGTTGTGTTTTCATGATTAAATTATTTCTCCTTTCTGTGATAAATATAAAACTTTCATAAATGAAAATGCAAACTGGTACATTCGTGTAGACACTCAAATCAGTTCAGATTTCAGGGGCTTTGTAAAGGGGCTGAAAGAAACGAGTTAAAAAAGTAAAATTAAAACTTTTTTTTTGGGGGGGGAGGGGGGGGTGGGAGGGGGGGGGGGAAGGCAAAAGGGCCTTCTCACATTAAAGTAAAGCACATAGTGGGAAACACTTCTAGTTATGTTTGATCTCCTTTCAAAATCTCTCCTCATTATGATTCAATAATTGTGATGTTCCACCATAAAATGAGTTGCTCTGCACCTGACCCACCTTTCCACTAGAAGCCATTTTAGGCAGGTGGGAGTCAGATTGTTGGTTTTGATTGATAATCATTCTAACTTGTACTGAAGTATCAATGCATAATTTTGGTTCCTTTTGTTTTAAAAGCACATAAAAAAACAAGTCCTCATTCTCAAAACATGATTATTACAATGAAAAACTTGTGAATTTCTCATTTGTCATTTCCTACAGTCTATCATTTCAATTGGTAATAACTTTTCATAGAATTGTCCAATTTTCAATCTGTTTTTGTGCGTTTTTTATTTTTTTATTGAATAGCCTTGTTATTGCAGATTAACAACACGTTAACAGTAAAAAAAATGACCTCTGGTGCAATGTGACTCATTATGTGATGGAGTGTCACAATTGCAAATTGTATTTGCTGAACAAGTGATTGTTTTTACATTTGAAATTCATAAATTTGCAAACAAAACAAAAGCTGATCATCCTTTTATTTGAAGATTCTCTTTAAGCATTTTTTGTTTTAAATCTTATCAGTGCTAATTGATAAAGTACAGAAATATGTTCCATTATCTAAAATATTTTTAAAAAATCAATTTTCACTCATTTTATATAATACATACACATTCTCAGGTAAAAGCAATGGCACTTCGTAATACGCAGGACAAATTTACAGACATACAAACAAACAAGTTTGTTTTTCTTCTCAGTCATTTACTTGAGTCTCAAGTAAAATGACTTCTCAGTCATTTACTTACTTAATTGAGATGAACAAAATGAAGAAGAAAAAAACCAAAAGCAAAAAACCCCAAAGCCAACACCCTTTGACTAAGGCTTCAAAAAGGACTGATTCTGTAACTCTTCAAATTAAACAATAAGCACAGGCAAATGCTGATAACTTTTTCCATTAAACAAATATTTACCACAACACAAAAAGCCATCTGTTAAAATAAACACAAGGCCAAATGTGGTTCAATTCAATCTGGTTCAATTCACTCCACATCTGGTTCAATCCACTCCACATCTGGTTCAATCCACTCCACATCCCACTCCACATCTGGTTCAATCCACTCCATATCTGGTTCAATTCACTCCACATCTGGTTCAATTCACTCCACATCTGGTTCAATCCACTCCACATCCCACTCCACATCTGGTTCAATCCACTCCAATCATCTGGTTCAATTCACTCCACATCTGGTTCAATTCACTCCACATCTGGTTCAATCCACTCCACATCTGGTTCAATTCACTCCACATCATCTGGTTCAATTCACTCCACATCATCTGGTTCAATTCACTCCACATCTGGTTCAATTCACTCCACATCTGGTTCAATTCACTCCACATCTGGTTCAATTCACTGGGCAACCTCAGAGCAGATGCAGCAGCAATCATGAACACAACACAACACTGCACTCTGACCAAAAAGCTGGACATTTAGTAAAGACAGCGTTACTTTGGGGACAATACCATAACAAACAAGTAGCCCTCCAAAAATCAACAATGTTGCTTTCAAAACAAGCTGAAAAACAAAAAGGGAAAACTAGAACAAGCAAACAAACCACCAATAAATTTGTAAAAAACCATGTCAATGAGCCAAGAATGGGAGAACACTAAGGTGACACGGATGGGTAAAACTGGTACTATACTTACAACAGGTGTGGAGATCTTATAGGTTGAGTGACGAAAATCCATGCTATACCCCAGAGAGGCAGTTTGAAAGTAATACATACAGTTGAAATACATTGCAGCTACCCTCACTGACATGATAATAAACAAGAAATCAACTATTCGCTACCTCCACTGCTGTTGCTGCATCTAAAATTTCTTTTCCATTGTTCAACATACATCTCTCTTTGTTTATAAGTGTATGCATGATGCATGTGCACACATGCCTGCACGCACGCACGCATGCACACACACTTACACACACATACACATGAGCAAAGACACATAACAATGCGAATGGAAGTATGCCAAGATAAAAAATGAACTACAGATTCAAGTTTTAAAAACTCCAAATAAGTGTTTATCTACTACAAAATAAATCAAAATTTCATCACAAAAAAATCTCCAGTCACACACTTTCTGAAAATGTCTGGCAAATTCCACCTTGACTGGCTAAAAGAGACACTAAAGAAGTTTGGCACAAACTACAAACTGAAGCAAGCAGTCTAGTAAGACACAGTCTGAAATACAGTGTCATAGATACACATGGTGAAATAAGCAACCTGTATAAAAGCTCATAATTAATTATGTTGACAGGCAGAGCCTATGAAACCCTTGGCAAAATGCAAAAGACCTGATGCTTTAGTGACAGAGGTACACAAAGACAACTTAAGCACTGACGGGATAGATACCAAAAGAATTTGATTCTTTCATGATAATACAAAGTTATAGGAACAGAATTGGTCCTTGGCAGATACCAAGAGATCTTACGCTTCATGATATAGATACCAAGAGATGTGATACTTTTGTGATATAGATACCAAAAGATTTGACACTTTTGTGATATAGATACCAAAAGATTTGATACTTTCGTGATATAGATACCAGAAGATTTGATACTTTTGTGATATAGATACCAAAAAATTTGATACTTTTGTGATATAGATATACAAAGAGATCTGACACTTTTGAGAGATTTTTTCTGTTTCTTTGGGATCAGATCTTCAACCTCATCCTCCATATCAGAAGAGGAACTGTCCTTTTTTTGTTGTTGCTTATTAAAACTGGGGCATCCCTGTTAAGGGATGTATCTTTTTGCTGTATCTTTTTCCACAGCTCAGACCCAGCTTTCTGCTCTCACTCCTCTGCTTCAGACTGGCGAACATTATCAAATTCTGGATCTTTATTTCTTCGCAGTCTTTAATTGAGATGGAAGTCACCTCAGATCGAGAACGAACAGATCTATAATGTTCCTCGTTTCGAGGTTTTGAGAGTGTACATTCGTCATTCAACAAATCATCTTTCATGTGCTCAATGATCATTTCAGTCTCTATCATGACATTCAGTTTTTCATGATAGCTCAGAAAATACAAACAACAATACTGCTAAAATCAATAAAATTGAATATAATTAACAAAATGGGATTACATTTCTGGACAAAGTACAAACCTGATTATTACGGACAGTCTAGATTTTTTTTAAAATTCGGAGAGTGTGAAGAAAGACTAAAGCATGGCTTCCGAAAGCACACACCACAATTATGTCTTCTTCCAGGCAAGCGCATTTCATATATCACATAGTTCTGGGAAACAACCCATTATGAAACTTGATAGTTTATGGTACAGCTGCTGCAAAGTAATTTGATATAGGTGTAGAGAGTCCTAAGCAGGAATTCCAAGGTCGCCACTCCAACTCCTAGCACCATCTGATCCAGCACCAGAAATGGAATCCTAGACTTATTCCTATTGTCTTTAGTATCCCTAAAGAGGATTAGGGCTCGCCTACTAAATGGGCTGGGAATGATAAAGGAGGGATAGGAAGAGGATACAAGAAAAATAGAAAAGAAATATAAAAGGAAGACAGTAAGTAGTAGGGAAAATTAATCCCCTCAACTCACTGAGCAATCACACTGAACGACAATATTCATTCAATGCAATTCTCCACGTCAAGCAAGTTGGGTTCACAATTATATTCTACTACTACTGACAACTACTACTAAACTACAACCACACACATCACCAACTGTATTACAAATACAATTCAAAACACAAATTATTCTATTACTCTTATCCAGCTCTCAAAACATATGTCCAGTCCTCAATACACATCCAATCAAGGATCCATCTCAGATCAGAGACCGAAAGATTCACAACTGACCAAATCAATGTTCAAAATTATCAAAAGAAGATAAACGATGTTAATGATGAACCATAAACAATGAACCATGAAGCAATAAGTGATGAAAGCGATGAACGATGAAGACAATAATGTGATGAACAGTGAAGCGATGTTCCTTAATGGGGAACATCAGACTCAAGAGAGTCTGGAGCAAACATGCTCTACGGTCTGGGAGGAAATAAGGGTTTCAAAAGACAGGAAGTTTAAAATCAAGGGAAATAATTCGTCAAGAGAAGATTACTCTTGTGGTACATGGGAGTTATTTCCCCTTACTATGCTGAGTAACAACAAACCCAAAAGCACTCTTTTGTGCGAGGTGTTACATAGGAACAAAAACCTATTGCTGTGGAAAGTTCTACACACAGAGAATCAATGCTTTCCTGTGATACAAACAAAGAGCAAGAGCACTTGGAAGAGAAGTAGCAGCGGCAGCAGAGAAAAGAAAAGACACTTTAGTGTAGCAGCATTACATTAGGTCATGACTACACAAATCCTTTGGTAAGAAACACACAGACTGAAGTAAATACATTGACAATTACACTCATGATGCCACTGACCATTTTCTCAGCTTCCTGTCGACTGTAACGTGCTTTTATCAGTGCTGTAACAGACATGTAAGAATATGTATATATTTGCATAGATAAAATGGATGAGTGAAACAGTATGAGACAGAGTAGGGACGAGAGGGAGAGAAAAAGAGAGGGGAGGGGGGGGGGGCCGAGAGAGAAAGAGATAGGGACAGAAAGAAGCAAGAGAGAACTCTAATGGAGGCAAGACAATATTCTTTATTTTGAATTCAATATAACAGGTAAGCACTTATGTGTGTTTTTCCTCCCCATAAAATTATTACCAATAAAAGCCAGAAAAAGGAAGGAACACCTCCCCCCTCCCCCTCCCCCACCACTTCATTATGAACATTTCAGAAAAAAAATCACATACACTTCAAAAACAGGATTTAAAAAATCATTCTTTTTATTTAAGATGAGAACAATGATACAATCACATACACACACACACACACACACACACACACACACACACACACACACACACACACACACACACACTGACCTACCTGTCAGTATGGTGCCTATCAACAGCGTACAGCAGACGAAGATGTTGGCCGCCAGAATACTGACTTGGTTCATCATGGCCCGCATCCCTAACGTCATCACGATGCCGAAAAACTGCACACACACACGCACGCACGCACGCACGCACGCACGCACGCACGCAATCATGGACACACACACACACGGACACACAAAAACTTAGATAAGCCACATGTATAACTATTGGCCAGAAACAAGGCTTTTAGTGATTTTTGAATCGTGGGTGGAATCAGTTTCTCTGATAATCTTTGGGTAATGCCTTTCACATGATGTTGGCAATGTAACAAAATGCTTGCTGGCCTTAGAGTTTTGTTTTGCTGTCTTGCGGGCCAGGAACATCAACCAGAGACTGATCAGCCAAGTGGAGAGCAGGAGAAGGGCAACAGCACTGAACACACTGACAGAGGGTAGGGAGGTGGAAGGTTTTCTTCAGCAGCTCAGAATGCTGACGACAGTACCTTGTGTTTAATTCATGTTTTTTTTAGTGGAGGCTGATGTTATTGCTTCAGAACAGAAAACTGGACCAGATGTTGATGATTTTCTAACAAACCAAGCAGTAACAAAGAAGACTAAAAATACAGACAGATAACTGAAACTGACCTCTGACCAACTCTTTTTTTTAAAGAAACAGGTCAGCATAGCTATCACTATCATCAGCGCCTAACATCATCATGGTGTCCTAATGCATGATGCATTACAAAGTCTACGTCTTCTTTTTCCTGAGTGTTCAGATGTAGGGAGTTCAGACCTTATCAAAAACTCACTCTTCTGATGACATTCTTCTACCTGATCTTGAAAAAACATGTCAAAGTCTAAGAATAAGAAACAACCCCTCCCCCTCCCCCTATTCACAGTGTTGTGTACTGTAGATATTCCAGGTGCAGGAAGAGAACCGTTACCATGGCAGAGGCGGTGAGAAGACCGGAAGATGTGCCCTCTGGTTCAGGGTAGGTAATCTCGGTGGAAAACTCATAGCCCACAGGGAGGTAACCAGTCATGAAGAATCTGGAAAAGACGACTGTATTTTGACACATTATTATCCATTGTTTCATACACATCAATAGAACGGTGGTTTGATACATGTGCATGTACATATGATATTAACATTAGTACATGCATGTTCATGGGTGCGCAAACCCACACGCACACACACGTGTGTATGTGTGTGAGGTAAAAAGGTAAAGGTAAAGGAGTCCCATAACCTAGAAGGTCGTAGGGGAGCGAGGCGTCAGAGACCTCAACTTCTCTAGGGCCAGCATATTGAGGGCAGCGCCCATCTCCTCTCCCTCGCTGCTTTACCTTCCCTGACCCTAAAGAGGGCAGGTGCCCATTTACAGCTGGGTGAACTGGGGGGAACTGTACTGAAGCCAAGGCGCGCAAACGGTCACCCATCCAACTGGTAACCACGCTCGACGCTGCTTAACTTGGCTGGGGAAAGCGAGTGCTCTGACCACTGAGCTATCCCGTCCTCCCTGTGTGTGAGGGCTGGATGGAAAAAAGCTTGTAAGCTTATTCTTTTACCCTCAATAAAAATCGTTTTGACTTGACTTGACTTGACACACACGCGCGCGTGCGCGCGCGCGCGCACACACACACACACACACACACAAAAGAAACAAGACCTTAAGGACCGTGCAATGATAAAAGCAACATAAGGAACTGGTTCAGCAACCAGTAAGCCAGACAGAAGACAGAGAGACAAAGAGACAGAGAGACAGACAGACAGACAGACAGACAGAGAGACAGACAGACAGAGAGACAGACAGAGAGACAGACAGACAGACATACCCTAAAGTGCCGGCGGTGAGGAAGACGACCCATATATGGGGCTGATCCAGGGTGAAGGTGAAGACCACCATGCCCACCACACACATTACAAACGTCCCAACCGAGGTGGACCTGACCACACACACCATGACAGAACGCATCCTGGGAAACTGGCAAGAATGTCTGAACATGCACATGCATGCACACACACAGAACATGCACTTCTATGCTTGGAGATGTACACACACAAACACACACACCACACACACACACACACACACACACACACACACAACACACCACACACACACACACACAGCTCTCCCCAAAAGTCCTTCGGATGAGACTATAAACCGACGTCCCGTGTGCGAACGCATGCAGAACATCTTCAGCGCTCATTAAAACATGTTCCGCTTTTTGGAAGAGTAGGCCAATGTGTGCCGGTGGGAACGGATGACAAAAATGTACAAAACTGCATACACACAGGGACTGGATGAAAAAAGCACATGAGTGCTTATTCAATTATCCTTGAAATAAAATAATAAAACACGCACGCACGCACGCACACACGTAGGCACACACACACGCATGCATGCACACACACACACGCACGCACACACACACACACACTACTGATATTGTGCAAACCTTTCTGTGAAACTAGACATTAGGTCTGCTGAACTGAATAAGATTTCAAGTTACTTCCCGTTCTTTCTTTGTTTTTCTGTTGGTTATATATTTCAAATTAAAAGGTCGCAGAAAATTAAGAATTTGCTGCAATTACACCATAACTGCTAACATTGCAAGGCCTTGAATTGGGCCTAGGGGTCTCAAAATTCAAGAAGGTTCAAGGAGCTTGCGAACTGTGATTAAGCTAGGGGAACAACAATAACAACAAAACCACAAACCACATCCCCCCACCACACCAAACCTACACCACTGACTTCTATGCACCAAAGTCATCGGTCTCCATATATTATCTATATACACCTATAATTTACCAGCATAGATAGCAGGTTCTGCCTATATACTCCCTATGGAAATGACTGTTTTAGACGAATGTTGATTGATACATGGACACACAAGTATCTGAACACTCCAACAAGGGTGGGTGTAGGTGGCGCTGCTCGAGTGGCGACACTCTCTACTGACAGGCGATATACTTTTTTGTTTGTTTTCGTTATATTGTGTGTCTATCAGCTCAAAGTTCTGCAGAGTTGTGTCTGGTGTCTGGTGTGTCAGTAATAACAGCAACAATGCTGGGAAGATCAGTTCTATTCACTCTTTTAGTCTGCTTTCTCATAGCGTCATCTGACTGTGTGCGAGGCGCACCTAACAACAACAGCCATGGCTGGTCGTAGGTGGTCTACACTCTCCTTAGCCTGAGGGAATCAGCCAGTGTGTTAGCAGAAGGCAAAGACTGCAACTTTCCATGTGATATTTTACCTTCAACAAATAACAACGATAAAACTTGGAAGAACATCAAGAAAAGAAAGCGAAGTAGGAAAGGTGGTGTGAGACAAAGACTAAAAAATTTGAATAATCGGAAAACTCCGCTACCAACCGTGCTCCTGGCCAATGTCCAGTCCCTACGTTCCAAAACCGACGAGCTTCAAGCTAACATCAACTACCTACACCAATATAAACAAAGCCGGAATTCTTGCCTTTACCGAAACCTGGGTGAGTCCCGCCGTACACGAACTGCGACCTCTCCTTAGACGGCTTCGGTCAACCCATTCGGCTTGACAGAGACTCACACGCAACGGGGAAGGCACAAGGCGGAGGTTTGTGCTTCTACATCAACGAGTGTTGGTGTGGTGATGTTAAAATTAGAACTACGCTATCCGTGGAGGACATTGAACTGCTCTCTGTTTCGCTCCGGCCTTTTTACTTACCATGGGAATTCCGCAATTATTTTTCACTTTAGTTTACATTCACCCCAAAGCAAGAGTGGCTAGAGCAACTGAACATATATTAGATCACCTCCATGTGCTCGATTCTATATCCCCTGATGCCCCTAAGTTTATCCTGGGTGATTTCAATAACTGTTCCCTTACTAAACTACTGAAGAACTATGAACAGTATGTGACCTGCCCTACACGAAGAAACAAGACCTTAGACTTGTGCTATGGGACTGTAGCAGGCGCCTATAAGATCGTTGCCTTTGCCTCCCTGGGATCATCTGACCACAACTGCGTTTTCTTGCACCCATGTACCAGTCAGTGTTTCAGCGCCTTCAACCCATAGTCAGGACCGCAAAAAAATGGACTGCTGATTAGTATAGCTAGTCTGCAAGGCTGCTTTGATTGCACTGACTGGGATATATTTTATGATGTGTGTTCAGATCTGAATGAGCTCACTGATGTTATTTGTTCTTATATTTCATTTTGTGTTAGTTGTGTCATTCCAACTAAGGAGATAACCATTTACCCCAATAACAAGCCTTGGGTTACAAAGGATCTGAAACGTGTTTTAAACAAAAAGAAAGTAGTATTTTACACAGGCACAGAACAACAAAAGAAGGAAGTAAACAAAGAAGTCAAAGCTGCTGTTGCACGGGCCAGACGTATATATAAAAAATAAGATAGAAGACAAGTTTGCGAGGAACAATTTTCGTTCTGCATGGCAGGGTATCAAAAATATGTCTGCAGTAAATATGGTAGGTGTCCAACATAGGTCAAAGATCAGTTTGCAGGGAGTATGTGATAACAACTTACAGACCATCTAAACACATTTTTTACTCGCTTTGAAAGCATGATTTCTCAGATGAATTAAATGATCTGAAGCAATCCTAGTTTCTGAGAATAGCGTCATTGTTGATGAAGAAATTATCTGTAAGCACTTAAAGGCAATAAATATTAACAAATCTCCCGGACCAGACGGTATATGTGGAAGAACCCTGAAATTCTGCGCTACTGAGCTTGCCAGTGTCCTTCAAACACCTATTCCAGGCCTCACTGGATACTTGTTCAGATTCCTGTTATTTGGAAAACTTCCAATGTAATACCTCTTCCAAAGAAACCCAATCCTTCTCGGCCTAACGATTTTAGACTGTAGCTCTCACATTCTTGTGATGAAAACGCTGGAAAAGATCGTAAAATCTCTCATTCTTTCTGCTACAGAGAAAGACCTTGACCCACTGCAATTTGCATACAGGTCTCGAAGGGGTGTTCGAAGATGCCAAACTATTCATTTTGAACAAGTTGTTATAGCCACTTGGAAACACCTGACTCTCATGCCAGAATATTGTTCGCTGACTTTAGTTCAGCTTTCAATACAATGCAGCCTCACGTTCTGGTTAACAAAATAATTTCAAAATTGACGTAGACAATCAACTTGTTCGTTGGTGATTGAATTTTTAACAACAGACCACAGCGTGTTTTGGCCAACAAAATATCTTCTTTCGGTTAGATTTACCTGCACTGGTTCTCGCAGGGTTGCGTCCTCTCACCACTTCTGTACATTCTATACACAGATGATTGCAGAAGGCAACTATGGAAATTCCTTTCTGGTAAAGTTCGCAGACGATAGTGCTCTGTTATCTCTCTTATCCGGATCAGTCTTAGACCACGGTCCAGCCCTCACCGAGTTCGTACACTGGTGTGACGAGGCCTATCTGGAGCTAAATGTTTCTAAAAACTAAGACCTGCCTATCGACTTCAGAAGATCAGGGCATACTCCTAAGATTATATTATCCATAATCAAGAGGTTGAAAACGTTTTGAACTATAAGTATCTGGGAACTGTTTTTGACCACAAGTTAAACTGGGACGTTAACACTGACGCTATTGTCAAAAGGGACAACAACATCTGTATTTTATGAGGAAACTGAACTCATTTTTTGTAGACAAAAAGATCCTTTCCTGTTTTACAAGTCTTACATAGAGAGTGTTCTAAGTTTTGCTCTCATTGTTGGTACAATAACCCTAGTGTTAAAAACAAGAATGGCCTGCAGAGAATTGTAAGAATCTGCTAAAAAATAATTGGAAAAGAACAAAGAGATCTCATGTTCTGCAATCCAGAGCTTGTACGCAAAGCCACAGCCATTTTGGCTGATCCTTCTCATGCTTTGTTTCCAGAATTCAAATGTTGCCTTCGGAACGCCGTTTTCAGTGTCCCATCAGCAAAACCAACAGAAAAAGAAATTCTTTTGTGCAGTAAGCATTCGACTTTCTGAATTCACAATGATGTTGACTACCTAGTTCTTACATTTCTCTGAATTATCTGCCTGATTGTCATTGTTACGAGTGTAGTCAATACAAATTGTGTGTGTGTGTGTGTGTGTGTGTTGTGGGTGCGTGGGTGTGTGAAATAAGTCTGTGTTCTAGTCAACTGTCTTAAAACATTGAATTTCAATATTGGTGTATGGTGGTGGGTGTGCGTGGGCGTGTTCGCACACATACGTACGTGGTGTGTACGTGCTGCGTATTATGCGTGCGTAAAATTAAGTTTTTATGTCTTCTAGTCAATGGGTTTAAAATTGTGTTCACAATTGTGTTTGTGCGCATGCGCGCGTGTGTGTGGTGTGTGTGTGTTGTGTGTGTCGTGACATTTTATTTGAAAACCAATATGAAATATAGCTTTTGTGTCTTTGATATATTTGATGAGTATCAATCTGCCTGTCAGTATTGTAATTGCCCTTCATGGGATGATTAAAGTGTTTTTGACTTGACTTGACTTTGACTTGACAATCACAGTCTACATGTACTTACTTGAAAAACTTTGAACGGTCAAGCCATATTCCGGCCAAAATGGACCCTGCAATTCCCGTCAGAATGATGGTCAGGCCTATGCCTCCCACGTTCACCTCCTCCCCCTGTGAACATCACATAAAGCAATGACTTCTCTGTGAACATCATATAAAGCAATGACTTCTCTGTGAACAACACATAAAGCAATGACTTCTCTGTGAACAACACATAAAGCAATGACTTCTCTGTGAACATTACATAAAGTAATGACTTCTCTGTGAACAACACATAAAGCATGACTTCTCTGTGAACATCACATAAAGCAATGACTTCTCTGTGAACATCACATAAAGCATGACTTCTCTGTGAACATCACATAAAGCAATGGCTTCTCTGTGAACATCACATAAAGCAATGGCTTCTCTGTGAACATCACATAAAGCAATGACTTCTCTGTGAACATCACATAAAGCCATGACTTCTCTGTGAACATCACATAAAGCCATGACTTCTCTGTGAACATCACATAAAGCAATGACTTCTCTGTGAACATCACATAAAGCAATGACTTCTCTGTGAGCATCACATAAAGCAATGACTTCTCTGTGAGCATCACATAAAGCAATGACTTCTCTGTGAACAACACACAAAGCAATGACTTCTCTCTGTATGGACAGTATACAAAGCGATGACTTCTTTGTGTAGACAATATACAAAGTGATGATTTCTCTGTGTAGACAACATAAAAAGTGATGGCTTCTCTGGGTAGACAACATAGAAAGTGATGACTTCTCTGTGTAGACAACACAAAAAAGCGATGACTTCTCTGTGTAGGCACCATTAAAAAACCCGGGATGACTTCTTTGTGTAGACAACATAAAAACAGGTGGTGACTTCTCTGTAAAACAACATAAAAGTGATGACTTCTCTGTGTAGACAACATAAAAAGTATGACTTCTCTGTGTAGACAACATAAAAAGTAGGCTTCTCTGTGTAGACAACATAAAAAGTATGACTTCTCTGTGTAGACAACATAAAAAGTATGACTTTTCTGTGTGGACAACATAAAAAGTGTTGGCTTCTCTGTGTAGACAACATAAAAGTATGACTTCTCTGTGTAGACAACATAAATAGTGATGGCTTCTCTGTGTATACAACATAAAAAGTGATGGCTTGTCTGTGTAGACAACATAAAAAATGATGACTTCTCTGTGTAGACAACATAAAAAGTCATGACTTCTCTGTGTAGACAACATAAAAAGTGATGGCTTCTCTGTGTGGACAACATACAGAGCAATTTCTTCTCTCTCTGCAGAAAACACACAAAGCAATGATTACTCTGTGTGGACAACAGACCGTTGAGAGAATTTTTTTTTTTGAGTTAACATCAGTGCCGACACCACTTCCCAACAGTCCTTTGGATGAAACTACAAACAGAAATCCAGTGTGTGAATGCACGCAGAACATTTTGTATACAATTAAAACCTGTTATGTTTTTCTTTAGAGTAGGCAATTTGTGCCTGTGGAGGCTGGATGTAAAGAACCACATGAGTACATTATCCACAGAATAAAAAGAATATATATTTTTAAAAAACACAAAACACACACATGCGCACATGCACACACACACACGTACACCAGAATACAACGCTCCTCCAAGGGGATGCCGGGAGCCTGTCAGTAAAAATAGAATCCCCACCTTCTGGAAATTCTGTGCTAGGAATTCCCTCTTTTCTATCCCTCTCTTTGTTTCTGCCTGGTTTCTTTGCTTCCTGTCACCTCGGTCTTGTCTATTTTCTGCCTTCTTTGTCCATTCTACTGCCTTTACCCCAAAATTACTTGAAAGGAAACAATTCTCTCCCATTCTGAAGTCAGATGTGCTGGGCCTGACCTGTCAGGTACTTAACAGCAGCACAACCCATTTTCGCTCATATGACAGACAATGATAATTGCTGTCTGACCATTTGAAGAAGAAGAAGAAGAAGAAGAAGAAAAAGAAGAAACACACCAACACACACACAACATCATTCTGATTTACACACGCACACACACACCTCACACACACATCTTTTGATACATACACACACACACACACACTACACCATTCTGATACATACAAACTCACACACAAACACACACAACTGCATCACAGACATCACAGACATCAATAGCCAGGCCCGCTCACATTCACAAACATACATTCCGCATGCTTCACCCCATTCTTTCATTAAGTAGTTATGGGTGAAAATCAATGGTCTGCTTACCGGGAAATAAAAGAGGACCATGTAGTTGAGGAGTGTGGAGATGGCGTAATAACACCCTGTGTTCAGCCCTGGCAACAACCACAACCACCAGTCATGGACATGGGTTAGACCATGGCCAATACACACACACACACACCGACACAGAGAGACATACATACAAGGAGATACTGAGAGACAGACAGACAGACAGACAGACAGGCACACACACACACAAACACAGAGATGCAGATGTTCAGAGACAGACCAACACACAGACACACACACACAAATGCAGATACTGAAACAGACAGACCAACACACACACACACAGAACGCAGACAGCAGACAACAGACACAGACACACACACAAAGATGCAGATACTGAGACAGTCAGACAGACAGACACACACACAGATGCACTACTGAGACAGACCACACACACAAACACACACAACACACACACACACACGCACACCACACAGATACTGAGATAGACCAACACACACACAGAGTACACACAGAGTACACACAAGTACACACACACACACACACACACACACACACACACACACACACACACACACACACATGCAGATACTGAGACAGACACACCAACACACACACACACACACTAAAGACAGGCAAACAGACAAACATGGAGAAATACACAGAGATAGAAAAAGAGAGACACACAGACAGAAACACAGGACAGGGCCTGGAAGAGAGAGAGAGAGAGAGAGAGAGAGAGAGGGGAGAGAGAGAGAGAGAGAGAGAGACAGAGGAGACAGAGAGAGAGAGACAGACAGACAGACAGACACAGACAGACAGACAGACAGAGGCAGAGACAGAGACAGAGGACTCTGAAATTATTTATTTATAAACAGGCCATAGGCCCATACATAAAGGGGGCTGCTGATCAAATCAATGAATAGTGATAAAAACACATGATAAAGTACAGGTGTGACAACAACAAACCCACACTGAAATAAAACCAAAATATATGACATCATATAATGAGAGACTATAAACCGAGGTCTGGTGTGTGCGAATGCATGTAGAACATTTTACGTTTCAGAAGAGTAGGCCATTGTATACCCGTATGATGACAACATGAGACAATGTCAAACATGACGACATTTTAAAAAGCACATGCACACTAGTGTTGTGTTTAAACATCATCCCCAAAATCAGAATGCAGCGACCTTAAGGTGGGACATGGGGGTAAAAACTGATGACATTTTGCTTACAAGCTTATGTTAGAAATTGTACCATATATTGAAAGGGCATCACTTGTAATTGCTAAAAATCTCTAAATTACTCTTTTTTATGCACTGTTGCCATGGAAATAATCCAAAATGGCTGCCAAAACTAAATGTTTCAAACTCCTAAGCATTTTTTATCTATAACAGGTACAAAAAATCGGTTTCTTCAGACATGTTCTACAACCTAGTTTCTTTAAATTCACGCAAGGAAATCTCCATATTTACATCTAGCAATTTTTCACTCTAAAAAGACATGATTTTAGCCCATTTTACACCGGTGTCTCACCTTAATGGTGGGCAAAAATGGTCGCATACGCAAAAATCTCAATATTGGTGAACCGTGGAGATCTATCCCAGGAATGGAAAAAATGAACAGGAAAAGTTCCCTCGCACTGAGAACTCAGCGAAGGCATGAACCCATGTGCCCAGTTAGTGACTGATCACCAGTTCAACATGCTCAGCACTAGGCTCTCTGCTCCCTCTAAACCAATGTTCACATACCATAAGAAACTATCATCAGCAGGAAATTGGTTGATTTCAGAAGACGTAGCAGGGATGCCTTGTAGCTCTCTTTGTGACGATTCCTGATCATCAGCAGCTGGGCTCTGCTGGGAGGGTGAGGAGGTTCACTCTGAAAAACTGAAACACAGTGTTTGGCTTGAAACTTCTCACATTAGAAAACTGGAAACAAATTATTTGATTTGGAGTTGGGGGAGGGTCCTTGTGTATTTTTTTTCCTATCTTAACATTTATACTTTCTTTTTATACATTGTTTTATTTTCATTTTATACTATTTCTTGCTTCCTTTTGTTTTTTGTCAGTTGTGTGTGTGTGTGTGTGTGTGTGTGTGTGTGTGTGTGTGTGTATGTGTGTGTGTGTGTGTGTTAAGGATAAAGGCTTTTTCTTTCTCTCTCTGTCTTATCTTTAGTTTACATGAATCTGTTATTTGCAACCATCGATGACAATCCCTATTCAGGGTAAGGGTCAGATGAAAATAAAATCTGTTAATACTTATCTGTTACTCTTGGAAATAAAGATTAATAATCAATTAACCTCTCTCTCTCCCTCTGTCTGTCTGTCTCTCTGTTGTCTCTCTCTCACACACACACACACACAAACACGCACAAACACACAACCACACACACAGCACACCCATACACACAATTATGCATGCACCCTTATCACCTTCTTCAAAACACACTATTCTAAGCAAACACATACATGCATGCACACACACACACACACTGCACACACACACACAGAAGCACGTAATTATGCATGCACACCTGCACCTCTACCACCTTCTCCAAAACACACTATTCTAAACCGCTGCTGCCACTGCCACTGCCACCACCACCACCACCATCCTCTCTCCTCCCAACCCACGACCCCATACCTAACAGCATCAGAATCAGGATGCAGGTACAAATGGCGGCCCCGGTGAAGAACATCATCCTGAGGTCCTCTGTGATGTCCTCCAGACTGCCGGAGCTGCTGACTATGCGAGGGGGCACCAGAAACCCCACCGCAACGCCTAGCTGAAAACACAGGGCTGGTTGTTCACAGTCTCCATTAGGTTTCTTTGTTTGTGTTGTTGTTTCCCTTCCATACACGTCTGAGTGAGTGGATGAGTGAGTGAGTGGGTGGGTGTAAGTGGGTGGGTAAGGAAACGAGTGAGTGTGAATGAGTAGGTGAGAAAGTGAGTGAGTGAAAGAGTGAATGAGTGAGTGGGTATGAGTTGTATGAATGAGTGGGTGAGTGAATGAGTGGGTGGGTGAGAAAGTGGGTGAGTGAGTGGGTGAGTGAATGAGTGGGTGAGGGAGTGGGCGAATGAGTGTGAGAAAATGGGTGAGTGAGTGAGAAAGCATGTGAGTAGGTGACAAAGTGGGTGAGTGAGTGAGTGAGAAAGTTTATTTATTTATTTTATTTATTATTTTATATCGAGGATAATGGAATAAGCACTCATGCGCTTTTTTACGTCCAGTCCCCGTGTGTATGCGGTTTTGTAAATTTTGTCATCTGTTCCCACCGGCACACAATGGCCTACTCTTTCAAAAAGCGGAACAGGATTTAACGTGTGCGCAAGATGTTCTGCATGCGTTCGCACACGGGGCCTCGGTTTATAGTCTCATCATGATAAAGTGAGTGGAAAAGTGAGTGAGTGAGTGGGTGAGAAAGTGAGTGAATTAGTGATTGAGTGAGACAGAAAGTTAAAGAGCAAGCGAGCAAGGGAGTGAGTGAGTGGGTGAGAAAGTGAGAGTGAGTATGTCCGTCAGTCTAGTTAATCAGTCAGTCAGTCAGTGTTTGTCAGTCAGCCAGTCAGTCAGCGGTCAATCAACTCCTAGCAAAAAACACAAGAGAAACCTGGTTCAGTTATTTTTGAGATACTTTCTATGTGTTGGCTTATTTTTCGTGTACATTGAGTGAGTGAGTGAGTGAGTGAGCAAGTGAGTTGGTGGGTCGGTGAGTGTGAGGGTGAGTGATCTGAGAGTGACAGTCTCAGACAACACATTACAACCTTGCTCAACTCTTCTGTCGCACCCCCCACCCCCCTTTGCCCCTTTGTTTTGTTAGTTGTTTAAGCATGTCTGCAGTAAGTGGGTGAATTTTTGGGTGAGTTAGTGAGTGAATGAGTGAGTGGGTGGGTGGGAGAGAGACAGAGAGAACACTGAACACTGAAAGTAATTTATTGCCATTAACAATAGTCTTTTTGGCAAGGAGCACAGTATGAACACATTTTAAACAATATGCTTTTTGCAACAAGGAAATAATGAAAACCGAAAGAGGAAAGGGCATCTCCTGTGTGAAGGGGTGGGTGGGCAGGTGAAAGAATGAATGGATACACGGGTGGTGAGTAAATGAGCATGCACATAATATGTGAAGAACGCTTGTGTGCATACATACGTTTATACATGCGTTTATGTATGTGAGCACGCACAAGTGCATGTGTTTATGCAAGTGTGTGTGTGTGTGTGTCTGTCTGTCTGTGTGTGTGTGTGTCTGTGTTGTGTATGTGAGTATCTTCTTCTTCTTCTTCCTTTTTTGTCATGTTTCTTCCAGGGAGGTTTGACATTGATGAGCCTTCTCCATCTCTCTCTGTTTTGAGCTTCCTCCTTATAGTATGTGTGTGTATATGTGTGTGTGTGTGTAGTGTGTGTGTATTGTGTGTGTGTGTGTGTGTGTGTGTGTGTGTGTTGTTGTGTGGTGTGTGTGTGTGTGTGAAATAGAATACAAGCCCTTCATCCTAGCTAGACAGCTACCGATAACAACAGGCTACCTTCACCCCGACAGTCACAATCGTGTCAACAAGCAGGCAGAGTGTTTTCAGACTGTACTCTATCCAGACGTTACATGATCCCGGGTATCTTGCTGTCAAGTGTTTATAACCTTGTCTCCATTTACTCTGGGTGGATTAGAGATCTAGGGGTAACACACACATCCAGAATGTGACCTGTCACAGGTTCGATTCTCTTTGAGCCCCAGCTTTTCTCCCATACACTGGACCATGAGTGGTGGTCTGGGTGCTAATTAGTCTTTGGGTGTTGCCCAAAAAATTGAGATCCTAGGTACAACACACATTTAGTGCATGCAAAAGAACCCATGGCAACAAGAGAGCTGTCCCCTGGAAAAATAATGTACACAAATATAACCCACCCAAAAATTTGTCCAGGAAAAGGGGAAAAATTTTAGGGGGTAGTCAACAAAAAAAGGGACACCTGTGCTTTGTTGGCTACCCCCTAAAATAGTACACATGTGGTGATAGCTGATGGTACTGATTGTTAATTTTAGTTTTGTGCTTTCTTGTGTTGGTTTCTCTTATGAGTGAATAGTGACTTATTGGAGCATTTCCCCAAAATCATATTGATGTATATGTTGTTATATTTTGTGTGTGAAGAATGGATTAAGGAAACATGTGTTCTAGTGAAGGACAAGTGGGTTTCTCAAGGAGAAACATTTTGTATGTTTTTACTCCTCTATTTAACAACAAAGCAAAGATGTTTGGAAGGGTTGTGGCAGGCAGGTTGTAGTGAAAACAAGGCAGTGCAGATATGTGCAAGCTGCTGAGTTATTCAGTTGTACAAGACAGAACACAGAAGTAGTTTGTGCTACTCGCCCTAATTGTTGGGTAAATTGTGCATGGGATCCACCATGCATAAAATGGGAACGGTAACACTCTGGGAGTGAAGTTCCTCTGTCTAGCCACTAATGAACAAAGGTTCATGGTGCCAAACAGAAGTTTTTGAGAATGGCTGAAGTAGCCATCATTGGATTAGTATTGGGCTGTGCTATCTACAGCTGGTGTTTTTAGTCCACTTCAAGGTGGTATTGTTGTGTATGTTTCATTGTGTGTTGGTTAAAGTTGAAAAAAAATTCACTATAAGTGAGTTCTTTTATTTTTTAATACTTGCAAATGGTTTGTATTTGGAAATGTGTGCAGAGAGCATGAAACACCATGAAACCTAGAATGCTGCTGTGATTTGAGTAGTTTGATTTGGGACATTGTCTTTTGTAGTACCACCATTAGATTTTTCTAAGAAATTAACATCAATAAATCTTGTCAAAGGCCACTTTATATTTTGTCCTTTTTCTTTTGTAAGAAGGAATCCGAACCCGAAATCTCTTTGAGTCTTTATGTACCCAGTGAAAGGATAGAGAGCCTGGGTTACACAAAGGCCACTCTCATAGGGAAACAAATAGACCTACTGACAGGAAATTACACTGCTATTCTGACAATGCACTCTTCCCTGGAAGAGTACAGAAAGTGATATACAATACAACAATACTGTTCATTTTATAATAATAATAATAATAATAATGATATATGGAATTTATATAGCGCTGAATCTTGTAAAAAACAAACAAATCGAAGCGCTTGCACTCAATCATTTACAGGCATGCAACTCTCCTTAAACATAATGAGCAACAGATTTCAAATCCATGCGCGCGCACTACGCACGCACACGCACGCACACACACACAAACACACACACACACACACACACACACACACACACACACCACACACACACACACACACACACACACCACCCACGGAACAACACTTAGAAGGTGAAAGATGCTGTTGAAAATTAGGGACAGATATGTGGGGGGAAAGTCTCAGGTAGGAAATAAGTGTGTTTTGAGGCTGGGTTTGAAGGAATCAATGGAAGGCTTTTGACGAAGTGAAAGAGGGAGGTCATTCCAGGTGGATGGACCAGAAACAGAGAAGGAGCGACGGCCAACAGTGGTTTGTTTGAATCTGGGTGTTCGAAAGCACAAAGTATCTGCGGCTGAACGAAGGGAACGGGATGAAGTGTACAGGTGAAGACAGTTACAGAGATAAGAGGGTGCAGATTTGTGGAGACATTTGAAACAGAGGGTATTGATTTTATACTCCAGTCTTTGTGAGACAGGCAGCCAATGAAGAGATCGCAGAAGAGGAGTGATGTGTTCAGATTTTTTCTTTCTTAGGACCAGTCGAGCTGCAGAGTTTTGTATGCGTTGAAGAGAGTGGATAAATGATGCTGGTAGGCCAGCCAAAAGAGAATTACAGTAGTCTAAACGTGAAAGAATGAGAGATGTGACAAGCTTGGAAGTTGCATCAGTGGACAGATACTTGCGAATCGCGCTTATGCGCCGTAATTGATAGTAGCAAGACTGGCAGGTCTGGGTGATGAATTTTTTCATAGAGAGTGTGTTGTCAAGAACTACTCCTAAATACTTCACAGAGTTGGACAAAGGAACTGACGTATTGCCGAATTCTATTGAAGTTTTTGTGATAGAGGAAAGTTTATGTTGGGTCCCTATGAGCATGGCTTCGGTTTTATCGGCATTAAGTTGTAACTTGTTCTGAGTCATCCAGTTCTGAATGTCTTGAAGGCAGTAGGACATATTTGTCAGGAGGGAAGGCAAGTTTTCAACAGTATCGCTGCACTGAAGCTGAGTATCATCGGCATAGAAATGATGATCAATAGGGTGGTTGTTTATTATATGTGAGAGTGGAGCAGTGTAGAGAGTAAAGAGAACAGGGCCCAGGACTGATCCCTGCGGGTCTCCACATTCCATTTTGACAGGTTTTGATTGAATTTTGTTTACAATAACTTTCTGGAACCTGTCTGTGAGGTATGAAGTAAACCAGGTGAGGGCTGTGCCATTAATACCAAACGTATTCGGAGGCGAGAAAGAAGAATTGAGTGATCTATGGTATCAAAGGCTGCAGATAAGTCAAGAAGAGTGAGGAGGGAGATTTTTCCTGCATCAGAAGCAAGTAGAAGTGTATCTAAAGTATGGACTAGGGTGGTTTCGGTGCTGTGGTTGGGGCGATAGGCAGACTGAAAAGTGGGAAGAAGATCATTGGAATGAAGGTGACTGTTGAGCTGTTTGAGAACAACTTTTTCTAGTACTTTAGAGACAAAGGGTAAGTTTGAGACAGGCCTATAATTCTTCAGAATGTTGGGATCGAGGTCGTGCTTTTTCAGTAGAGGTGTGACTATTGCTGTTTTAAGAGCTGGTGGAAAATTTCCTGACTGAAGAGATGTACAACTGTTTTCATGACTGAAATTGACATACAACGAAACAAAACAATTCATTTTATTGAACTCTTTTCATGACTGAAAGATGTACAATGTAATACAATACAATGCTTTTTATAGAACTCTTTTCATGACTGAATACAATGCAATTCATTTTATAGAACGCTTTTCATGACTGACAATGTGATACAATACAACACACAACAATGCCCTTCCATAGAGTGTTTTCCTGTAAAGAACAATGTCAAGCCCACAAGCTAGAAAGATTCAGAAACAAAGAAACCAGCTAACAACACCAACATGGATTCTGTTATACCTTTCTTCTTTTGTTTCTGGGCTCTGGTTCTGAGGTTTACAAAAGGTGTGATTTTTACTCATGTGTGTGTCAACCACATCAGCAGCCACAGCTGTGTTGTGAACATGGAGAGACTTTTGATGTGTGTGCCATATGTATGCCATGTGTGTGCCATATGTATGCCATGTGTGTGCCATGACACAGTGTGCAGGTGTTTCTCTATGAGAATGGCTTTTTCTTATTAATCAGAATTCTGTCAGGGACAACTCTTTTATCACCATGGGTTCTTTTATGTGCAGAAAATGTGTTGCAGATGGGACATTGGTTTATCATCTCGTTAAAAGGACTAGAACCCAGACCACCACACAAAGTCTGGGGGAAGGGAAAAGGTTTGGGTTCAAAAGTGGATCAAACCAGTCACTACTTACTTCCTATTTATTTATTAATTATTTTATTTCGAGGGTAATGGAATAAGCACTCATGCGCTTTTTTACATCCAGTCCCCATCTGTATGCAATTTTATCAATTTTGTCATCCGTTCCCACAGCACACAATGGCCTACTCTTCTGAAGAATGGAACGAGTTTTTAACATTGCGCAGATTTCTGCATGCATTTGCACACGGGACCTCGGTTTATAGACCAAAGGACTTTTGGGGGGAGTGGAGTGAGCACCAAAGTTAACTCCAGAGGAAAAATCCTCTTAACCAAGATTCGAACCCGGGTCAGCAGATCGCGAGCACATCACTCTAACCACCAGGCTATCCTGTCCCCTATACATATGGGTGCACTACTTCGAGACCACTGGTGATAACTAATCTGTACTTTTTTATTATAATAATTATGGTCAGGTCACAGGCCATTAGGCTTATCTGCAGCCCCCCCCCCCTCCCTTATGGCATATATGTAAATATACATTACAATTATCATAAAGGATATTGATGAGCACTGGTCAGAGGTCCCAGCACTAAATTGATGTTTCACCCTCACTGGTATGTATCAGAGGAGACACCTTTCATCATTTGTAAGTATCATTCGTA